>JAUBOC010000063.1:11701917-11714487 GCA_032275365.1 Anablepsoides cearensis
GAGGCAGTTCTGAAGGCAAAAGGGGGTCCAACCCGTTACTAGCATGGTGTACCTAATAAAGTGGCCGGTGAGTGTACTTTAGTAGAAGTAATAGTACAGAGCATTCTGTGCATCCTTTTGTGTTTTAATGAAACATGGGAAGATTTACAATAACCCAGGATGACATCCTAAAAACAGCAAAACTAAAAGCACCAAGACTCCCTTTTTCTCCTACTCGGCTATGTAGATCTTTTTTAAAGCCTTCATTTAGACTTTTCTTCACATTCTCAGGAAACCAAGTGACCTCGAGAAGGCCCTCGAAGTCATCAGTCCCACTCAAATACTAGTTAATTAACAAAGACACTGCATAGGCTTCTGCTAAAAAGCCAGATACTGTAATCAAATTGAGGGATCTGACAGGCTGTGATACAAGCTGCTAAGCAAAGGAAACCATTTACTCACACAGGAACAGAGAACAGGAAAAAATAATTACGTTCAGCCTGACCAGGCTGCGGTGTCTGCATGCTTGTGTTGCGTCTGATAAAAAGGGGGTCTGGACAAAAGAAATCAAATGGGTCAAATAAATTTTTGGCAGTTTTGTAGAATGAAATAATAACAAAAAAAAAAAAAAAAAAAAAAACGACAGTCATGCTGACCACCTGAAAAAAATGCAACCTTGTCTTCTGGCCTCTCCCAAGACATTGCTAAATTGCTTCTATTGACAATCAACACCTTAAAAAAGGTTAGAGGGGAGATTTAAAATCATTCTATCATAGGCTTCACAGCTCAAAACCTCTCTTTTCTCTTCCCCGCCCTGCTTTTAGATCACTCACGAGGAAGAATGAAAAAGTAAAAGGAGTGGCAAAAAAATATAATATGGCAATTTAGCTAAGTAATTACAGCATTTTACTCTCAACTACCTACCACCTACCCGCGGCTCCGTTGGCAGAGAAAGCTAATAATTCAATTTCTCAGTGACAGTAATTGTCAGTCGGTGTACCTAAAGGTCATATCAGTCACCCAAGAGAAAAGGGAAGGGAGAGACCGGTGACACAATCACACAAGAGCAATTTAACATCAGAGCTAATGGGAGGAGTGAGCTGTGACAGACAGAAAGAATGGCAGAGAGGTGGAGAGCAGAGGCGCTTGATCTCCTGTGAGGTGTGCTGACGTGATGTTTATTTGGTCAGGAAACAACATTTTCATAGAGTGAAGATGTTTCATGGTGTTGTATATGTTGTGTTTACAAGTGTGAGTATGTGTAGTGTTAGCAAAATGTGATGAACCAATGGATGGATTTCCTGAATCTTGTTGAAAGTTATCATTAAATGATGATAGCACAATTCAAGATGGCTGACACTGCCAACTTAAATTAGTAAAACACAAAACTTTGATGTAGCTGAAATTAATTTACAACACAAACCTTAACCATGTAATTTTGAAAGATTCTGCACATACTATATCTTTAAGCGTTGCTCAAATTGGCATAATTTCTTAGCCCAAGTTGATTTTAGTCTAAAACTCAGGCATGACGGGCTGTAACTGATGTGCCTTCCTTCAAGAAATGGCTTTAATTTTACTTTTATTATTTGTTAGGCTGTCAAGGGAGGAAAGAGATTTAATATTTTGTCAGATGATGAATTCTATTTTAGCTATGTATAAATAAATAAAAAAATGTTTTATGTGTTCTACCCAAGAAAATCAAGCGCTCTTTTCAAATCAAAAGGTGAATTAAAACTGTGACAAATTTAAAACAGCTTTTTTCCGAACTTTTTTTTTTTTTAATGCTCAAAAAGATTGAAAGGTTTTTTTTTGTAGTATTCTTCTATCCCCTGCTAATAAAGCCAGTTCAATAATAGATGCAATGAAAGTTTGATGCCTCATAAAGCAACTAGTCAGGACTGTGGGAGAGGTAACGAGAGGGCAGCCTTGCCTTTTGAAGTAATTGACTAATACAGTAGCTGGTATTAAAGTCATTGAGTGCCAAAAAGGAGCAGGCAGCCGCTTGACCCAGAGCCACTTTGGACTAATCTAGCATTCAATCCAGCGTGTAATGACTGCTAGACCTGTCAATCCTCTAGGCTCTCTTTCTGTCTCACACACACTCATGAGTATTCCCACTAAGGCTCTAAAAAGTACACCACAAGCGAGCATTTATACAACAAAACCTCCTGTTCCTTCTCCTTTTTCCTTAACAGATTGGTTAGAAGATTTCAAAAAGAAAAAAACTTGGGGATTCCAAGTTAATCGGAATCTCCAAATGATCACCCTGGAAGTTTGACTTACGAGCGTTCAAGACCTGCAGAGGGCACAAGTTTTGGAAATTAGCTTTCCGCAGGAGCCATGCAACGAGCAATTAGCTTAACCCCTTCACCTGGCTCGGTTTTGGTGATCAATAGCTTTAATCCGTGTTGTGAAATGTCCACAAGGGTTGTAAAGCAGACATGAAGGATGAAAAAGGGGAGCGGAGGATTTTAAAATTAAAGTCATTAATTAGGCCAGCACCTACATTTCTTACCACAGATTTCTGGATAGTGTTGGCTCTCAGTAGAATGACCAAATTGTTGTTTATTATCTAGTAAAGTAGCTAAAATTACATCTTTTACAATCAGCAAATTATTGAATCTCCTTTTGTTTAATTAGGGGTCAAAATTGTTACTACAATAAACGTTTATGTCATTGTTTGGCAGAAGCTCCATATATCTAGATCTCATTGATAAACCAAAAATAACGTCTTTCGAAATCTTAATCTAAATTTTTTTGTATCATATGAACAAATTTAAAATTTTATGACATAACTAGATGTATTATACATTCAAAAATGTAAAATCTGGACATATTTAAGGGGTTTAAAATTGAGATAATAAAATTTAAGATGTTTCAGGACTTTTTAAGACCCTGCAGAAACTTAAAAACACACTTTTAAATCTAGAATGGACAAGTTCTAAACGTTGAAGGGAACATGGAGATCTGGGGTACAGGATTTAAAAAGGTGATGCGTGCAAGTTGTTGACCTTGACAAATTCATTTTGTTGATTTTTGTTCAATAAGTTCCCTAAAACTGATTGATTAATTATTCAGGTGTTGGAAAAGAAAATGAACTAGTGTTGTGTGAAAAATAAAAAATAAAAATGGAATATGTTACAATGCAACATGGGTTTGCTTGGTTTTACATCACAGGTGGCACCAAGTCACATGTTACTTCCTAAGTAAAAGTTCCAAGTGAGCTAAGCTAGCTAGCTTTTGTACATTTTATATGTAATGGTAAAATGTTGCTACTAAAAGTTTTTTTTAACATCAACTTGTTCCCATTTTTCATATGCATCTATGGACAATGATTATAATAACACAAATCGTTCACGTTTGATGTTCCTTTATCCAGTTTTCTCAGTTTTTAAAGAGTAGACCATGCCGAGATAAGCCATAAAACAAACCTGTACACAAGATGAAAAGATTAGATGAGCACTTTTTCCACATTAAAAGCACCTAATAAGTCAATCAACCATTCAGAAGCTTGCTGCAGTGTCTTCGGCCCTATCACCACACAACACGATACCTGTCACACTACCTGAGCAGCAGCTTAAAAAAGATGAGAGCGAGAGAGAAAAGAAAGCCAAAGAAACAGAGGCACTTCACAACACTGTCATTGCCATTCATAATACGCATTGACGTATAAAGAGGGCCATTAGGGGCCCTAACCTGGGAGCCATTAAATCATTTTAAATCGTTCTAACATCCCATTAGTGTCAGTGATGGGACCACATAATAGTCTGTTTTAGAGGGATAACCACAAGGCGCTCCATTTGGACTGAGTCACACGGGTCCTCTATTCTGCTCTCCAGGTCCCATTCCCCAGATTCTCACCTCCATCCTGAAGACAGAGAAGGGTCACCAGCGGTTTGAATGCCTAGCCCTGACACAGGGGACCCAAGGAGGTTTCTACCCTGTTAGCTACTGCTTCTTTGAGGCAACTGAATAAGAGAGCACAGCAACTCCACCCTGATGAATTAAGCATGATGCAGGTAGCCTGTAATAGGCCCATTATGCTGCCTTTAGCTGTGTCAATTGAAAACAGGAGAATCAAACCTCAGCTCGCTTTATCTCTGGGGGGGGGGGGGGAGCCTGCGCCTGTTTTTGCTTTGTGCATCTAATCAAATGTGTGCTGCGACACAGGAAGTTTGGGCACAAAGCAATTTTTCAAGCAGAAAACATTCAACTGTTTTCATAGGATGCCATAAGTAAGAAAAAAACACAATAAACATAAACTAGGTTCTGAAATCAGCGCAATTATTGGAGTAAACGTTTGAAAGAAAGATAGATCTGAGATGCCCACAACAACTCTGACTATTTTGAGAGAACATTTGATACAAGGCTATGGAATATGTTAAAAAAATCAAGGTATAAAACTGTGAGCATGTGTGACTCAAACAAGGAAATTGCGAACACTAGCAAACACTTTAGGACGATTTGAAGACACCCATTCAAAGGCTTATCACCAACCATCAAAGCCCATTGAAATACTACTTTTATTTTTCAAATTTGAACTGAAAACAAACTATGAACATTATAAACATTATGGCATTTCTTTGAGTTTCTAAAATCTGGAGACAAAGAAAATGCATTATTGTTCAAAACGTAACAAAGCTTTTGGTCAACTCTGGTGTCAAACTGAACCTTGATAACAAAGAGTTGTTGCTACTGAACCAGTTTCTTTTGTTGATCAAAATGGAAAGAATAGGTGATAAACACGGTACTGGAATGGAATCAACACGGGAAAACCCTCCGAAAGATAATTATCTTGTAATTTGTACTTAGCAATAATAACTAACTAATCCCTAAAACCTTACAGTAGCTGCGTTTCCATTACAAATGTGCGCAAAACTTTGTCGATACTTTGTTATGTCGAAAAAACAGTTTCGCAAATTTTGCGGTGTTTCCATTAAGAAAGAAATGCTATTGAAATCATGCGTGAATACGCTTGTTCTTGCGATATTCACGCAATGTTTGTAAACAATCAAGCATGTTGCTACCACAACACTAGTGATCAGAGGAGACGTCAGCATCTTATCGAGGCCTCTTATACTTGGGAGCTGATATGTATGTGGCATTTTTGGGAAATGGTACTCGGTGAGTTTACTACTTTCTTTTACAACTTTGGAGATTTTACTACTACTTCCTGTTGTCTTTTTCTCTTCATCATCTTTTTGCCAGTAGAAACTGCCGGTTGTTGATCACGTGACTCCCGTGATGTGAAAAAGTGTTTCCATTGCAGTTTTGCAAAATGCACCAATTTTGATACTGCTGAAAAACCACCTCATCCTAGCGCAAAACCATTGTCGAAAAACTGATTTTTTTTAGAAATTGGCATGTTTCCATTGAGCAAATTAATTTTCGAAATTCTAATTTGCGCATTTTCATGGTCAATGGAAATGCAGCTACTGATGAGTAGCGACGGGCACATTGGTTCTAAAAACTGCATAAATCACAAACTACGTTTTCCACCACACAAAATTGTGGTATGTATAAGAATAAACCAATAGGGTTGAAGTTTCCCACTCTTCCTGTTTGTATAAATCACACAGGTGACAGGCACACTTGTTACAGCCAAACCTGAAAATATGTCAGGCTGTTGCAATCTCTTAACAAACCTCTGTGTGAAATATGCATCTTTTTACTTCTCTCTCGTTTTTTTCTCTGCTGGATGATAAATAGCCCGTTCGGCGGACCCTTGGTGTGCCCTCAGAGTTCTAAAAGGAACAAAGCCATGATGAATGGATCAATGCCAGCGGTCCAGGAAAACAGCTCTTCCGGCCGATAAAAAAGATTTGCCAATGACAACTGGGGGACAACGGTGACCCAGCGAGTCGGTCTTTGGGGTACAGCCCCCCCAGAGGGGCCCTGGTGATGGAGCTAGGATCACCATTAGGGGGAAGATTAAGTGGCCCTGGCTTCCTTCTCTTACTTAATTATACATGCAAGCCCCTTCTGTACGGCCCGCTGCAGCACCTCAGAAAAAGGCAGAGTGCTCCTTTGTCTCAGCCACCGGCCGCCACTTTGATTGCTTATCGGATGTCTCTCCTGACAACCACCAGGCACAGACACAACTCCCATTGGCCAAGATGTCAGGAACGCATAGAGAGGGGATAAAATAAGAAGAGAAGAGAAAAGAACAAGTTGGATAAGACAGCAGGGGAAGATGTGCGTATTTAGTTTTCATTACACCAGGAGCTTGAAGACGATGGGGGAGGAAAAATATGTCCTTGTCAGAAGGAGAGTCTCTGGAGGTGCTCGGAGGCGTGCCGGTGCCATTCACTGACACTCAGCTGACAAATATGAATAGAGCAATTCATGTTTGAAAACAATGGCTTATGAATAATCAACAGGACCCATGAATCCCTCTCATAAACAAAAACATACCACTAGGGGCTAAAGGGACAAGCTGGAAAAAGCCTCTAATATATGCTAACAACATGCACCAGTACATGACAAGAGTTTGTTAGTTCTAGGACTGCCATGAAAGCTGAGTCCAGATTTCAACACTTCAATTGTAACAACTTCAGAAAGCAAATATTTGTGGCATACAGTGTCCTAGGTTCACCTTTAAAGATGTTATAGCAGAGAAATTATGACTTAAATGCACTTTTTTTAAAGTACAGTAACTACGCAGATCCAAGTTCAACTATTTTAACGTGTTGACAGGAAACAACTCACTAAGTAACACAAAAAATATAAATTTTTCTTAGATCCGAAAAGACTTTTTTTAAAATTAGAACAGCGAGTACACTTTTATATCAGGTTGCGCAAAGGACAGTGTCAATAATTAATTCTCGAGGCAACTCAGCTTCAGTGTACTCATCATGTTTTTAGAACATAACTCAGGATGACATTAATTTGTAATGCGGCTGCAAAGATGCTTCCCACCAGCTGAGTTTTCACCAAGAAAAAAAAAGGGAGCAAATCAACATTTACTGTATGTCCTTAGGCAACTCTGATTTAAACCCTGCCTGTTGCTGTCAATGCGGGCATGTTTGATAGAGATTACAAAGTGTTAGTGGGTTAATATCTAATCAATATGTGGTATAAGACACCAACAAGCAAGCCATGTGGCTGCAGCTTGCAGTTTTAAAAATAACATAAAAAATTGTAATCTAAGGCCCAGATCATAACCACACTGCAATGTTTGGATACATTTCAACAACTCCTTCCCAAAAGCCATTTGCCAACTACTTGCCAATAGTCAAAAACACAAATTATAGTTAGAGTACATAGTTCATCCTTTTAATATGAGTGAAATGAAGAAGTCAACATGACATCACCTAAAAAATGCCACCCATCACGAGTTTTAAAAGAAAAAACCTGCCACTGACCTTTGCTTTTTCTTTGAAAAGGGGACTTGTAACTAGTGTTGACATGTTATTTTGGCCAAATTAGCTAAAATTGCTTTTTAGGACTAAAAATCAATAACCAAACCAACTGTTTACTATTCAAGCAGACTGAGTGGAAGCTTGGAGTGGAGTGAAAGACGTGTGTTTGGTTTAGACTAAGAGAAAAGTTTGCCAAGGAACTTCTGAGCCTGCACTCACTGATTAGGACTTTTGGCATCTGCATTTAGAAGAGGAGCTCTTTAATGTTAAGAGGTTAACTAAGGCCCGCCATTTCGAGAACATAAAATTCTATGTAATTCTGCATTAACATTTATGCCCATAAGCTATCTATTATTAATTATAATTTGAGAATGATGAGCTGAAAGTGACATTAATGGCGGTAACAAGATTGATTTACTTGGACTCGACTTAGAACTTTGGTTGTGCCACATGTACACACAGCTACACGTGCACTCGGGTACACACACAGGCACGTGCACACACAAGCACATACACACAGATTCATGACAGTCACTCTAAAGGACATTAGGTTGACTGACGTCCATTTCCAGGAGATCTATTCTAACTCAAAACACAACTCCTACTTGTCAATCTAATGTATAACCTTTAAAATATATTTTTTGTAATATTTAATTATTTTTCTAATAAAATAAAAACATGAAGAACTTTATTCCAAGAACAACTTTTGGAATGGTTTAATTTATGACATTAATTGTTTACATAATTTATAAGATCATTATCGCTTTACAGCACATAAATTATGCTACTTTAATCATATTTCAAAGACAGCACATAGTGTCAGGGGTTTATTTAATATGCATTACAATCATAAATCAAAGTAAGCAATGATAATCTTGTCACACTATAGAACTAATTACTGTCTGAATTCTATCATCAAACAGGAATACATGCTCTCGTCTTAAACAGAAACACGAAGGCTCGAGTGAAATCAGTAGGTAAAAATCAATTACAATGTGTTTGCATGTATTGATCGACACCTCAGATCATCAGGCCTATTGATCCTCTCTGCTGTGATCTTCATAAAACCCATTTGTTCCATCTAAAGTTTGCATATCCAGCCAATAAGTTGTTCTTTCTCCTTGTTCTCTAGTTTGCATAAACAATATTTTAAGGGGGAGGTGGCATAGGTATCTGACTACCAGTAGGTTTCAGAAAAACATACAATACATTCAGCTTTCTTGAGGATAAAAATAAATAGTTTAAAATGTGAAAACCTATTTTGTTGCATGTACATAGACCTATAAAGTATTATAATGTTATGTGCAATGTCATATAATATTGCAAAATATCACTCTCATTGAAACCATTGAGAATGACTCAACTACAACTACATTAAATTTACAATTAAACAATATAAACTGACTTTTGTGTTTTAGGGACTGGAAATAATGATAAATTCCCAGTGGTGGGCACAGTTCCATTACCACGCTAATGGTGACACTAGCTTCTTATTTTGCATGTTAACTTTTTGGCTAACTTTGAAAATCAAGCAGACTGATTAGCTCCCACTAAACTAGGCTCTGCTAATTTTAAGACCGCTAAAATTTTCACAAATGTTAAAGTTCTGTTTTTATGCGATTTATCCAGAATTAAATAAAAACTACTAATGTAGCATCATCGTCTTTAGCAGCTAAACTTCAAATTAAGAGGGTCAAAAAGAAGAAAAATAATTAATAATGAATAACAAATACAAAAAAAGAGTAGAAAATATGGAAAACAAAGTATTTGTTGTTTGACTAATTTCAATCAGTGTTAATAAAAAATACAAACGCAATCAAGAAATGCTTTTATTCCCAAGGGGTTAAACTGGAAGTGTCACAAGTTAGAGCTATAACTCTGGTTTTGATTGACCAATTTGTCACAAATGATCCCGCCCACCTTCAGATTAAACTAATACAAAATAAACAACAAGTTTGTGTCAGTCCCACCAGTCTTCAACTAGAAGGAGCTAAAGTGTGTGACAGTTGTTTTAGCTGTTCACGTTAGCAGAACTACGATTCTTGTTGAAATTTTTAGTTTGCTGTGCCCACCACTATAAATTTCTAAACTGCTAATTATGCCGCCCTAAAAACAAAAAGCCCTGATGAACATATTTGTGACTGAACTGATTACACTTATAAATTATGCATTCAGTGTGGGCCCACAAAAGAAGACATTCCCACTCAGCAGTCAGAAGTAATTGCCAAAGTCAGGCACACTCCACTGTGTGTAATTCGTTCCTGACAGCTAACACTGACTGATGACCTTCCTGGTTGAAGACTCCTTTGGTTGGGTTGCTGAGCACAAGACACTCCAGCCCAACCCCTTCCCAAAAAAAAAAAAAAAAACTCACTCAGCTACCTTTCTAAACTTCCAAATGGATCTTTAAAATACTATACATGCTTAGACAACCACATGAAAGAGACAAAGCTATTTACAATTACAATCATCAGGCTGCCGTGGATTGTCTTGCCCATCATTCACAATCAAGGGTTTATCGCCCCATGTTGCTATGTAGGGCAAAAAAATATGACTCTCCATCATCAGCTGGCAGAAGAGGCTGGGCTTTGGAGTAAAGAAGAAGGGGAGGAGAGGGCTAATTTGACACAGCTCGCTTGGCTTGCCATAATTGCTCCGTCACTGTCAGTCCTAGAGAGGCCTTCCCGCCGTACAATTTGGACGCAATTACTGGCCGTTTACCAGTGGCCGTTACGCCCGTACCTCTCACCCCCTCCGTTCCCCCGTTTGGCCGGTGGCTAGGATGTGCCATGCCTCATCAAACGTGGATGCGGGCCATTAATGAACACTGTTAGCATTTCTCTTAAACTTCTCCTGCCTCTAATAAACATGCAGTGTTCCATGAAGGAGCATTGTCATTCTCGTGACATGATATTTATTGTCTCTGCTGGTGGGAGGGAGCGCAGACATTAGGACAGAGGTGAGGGAGCGGGGGGTGGCTCGAAGTGAAGAGAGATATATTAACGATGAGTAGGGGGTAAGGAGGGAAGGATGGAGTACAGCGATACAGAGTGGAACATCGCTTTCTGTTATCTCCTTCTGGTCATCACAGAAATATTCTCAAAGCTGGACTGTGATGTTTTGTTTTCTCGATAAATAATCAGTAACGTAACAGGACTCAGGGCTTTATTAGGTTGGAATATCAGACAAAACTCCAACAATTATTATGTTGTAAACCTTCACACTAATATTATTTTTACATTACATGTATTTTATAAAGGGAAAATCTATAGTTATTGATTGAAGATTAAACACGGAGTCAACAACGGTTCATAATCAAAAATAGACTCAGTGGAACAAATATGGGTATAAAAATATAAATGTGATATTAAAATCAAAAACTATTAGGCAGCTAGTGAATTCTAGATTATGAATTCTATACTGACATATTTCTTTTATCAGATATTTACTTTGCCCAGTTACATTTAAGTTGCAAAACGCAACATGTTTCTCATGGAACATTACTAGAAATGGACCATAGATTACAAACAACCACAGACATTAGTGTATAACTAATTATTGCAAATGTAATGCAATTCTAAAGGTTCCCAAAATAGTGTTTGCACAAACTGCTATGAAGTTTTTCTAGATTGGAATTGTTTAAAGATGTTAAAAAATGTCTTTGCTTTTGGCTGTGCTTAAACTAGCCAGACATTTTTCTTCTAGGGAAAATTTCCCTGATATTCCAAACTGATAATGCTCTGAACCATTATGAACATTTACTGCCAAATTTACAGACCATTTAAAAATATAAATTTAAAAACTACACTTTCATGTTTTTCAGATTTTTTTTTGTTTAAAATAAAATGTACATACACCTCTATGCTTACACTGTAACCCTATTTTCTTATTTTCTTGTTGTTGTTTTTCTGAAATGAAGAAATGTGCAGGTCCATGCTCACAAAAAGTCATCAAGATGTACACCAAAATATGATTCCTTTCCTGTAATACATTTTCTGTCACTGTGGTCAAACACAAGCTAAAAATGAAACAGGAAGCCCTGGAAACAGAAAACGAAGCACAAGACATTGACAGAACAAGAGGTAAACAGCAGGCGGGTCACCTGTGGTGACCTAATGACGTTTGTGTCCTTTAAAGAACCACTCATTTTCTCCTCTGGCTCTAGGGTGGCCACATGTGTAGCGGAGCGGGACGCTTCTACTGAACAAGGGTGAGTTAGGGTCATCATCTATCATCGTGAGCCTGCCTTGGTTTTCCACACGCACTCTGAAAGCTCCAGTTGTTACCATGATCACATACAGACACAGATTATCATTTACGATACATACGGTTTACTAAAACTGAAAATAAAAATGCAGAAGTGATGATCAAACATCAGTTTTATTGTGTCTCAAGACACATTACTCCACCATCACACACCCCTCCCCTCTTCGCTCACCTCTGAGACCTGGAGAAATTAATGAAGCCCAGTGCAACTGCAGTCAAAGGCACAAAATGGCTGCTCATTAATAGCCTGCTGTCACTGGAGCCATTATGACACACATTAGAAATCCGGGAAGTTTTTTTCCTGAGGTGTCCAGTGATAAACAAACATGATTGCGAAAACCAAACTAAAAAAAAAAAAAATAATATTTAAATTACCGTGGATCTTCTGTTGGAATAATTTTGTATGTTTCTCGTCCGTGTGCACAGTTTTTAAAATCAGCATGAAAACAGCACACTGCCTGGCTTTGAGGCTGTTTAATGCAAAGAGCTACAAAAATGAACAAGAAACAAAGGGAGGCAAACTCACTCGGAATAACACACGCCGGAACTCGTAGCGTAAATAACCCTGGCAACAAAGTGAGACTTTTCATGTCTCTGAGGAGATAGGAGCTGGCATTGTACTAAGTGTTTAGTTGCTCACCGAATAAACTCATTAATTTGCTTAATTATAAAACTGCCTATCAATTTTCACTCGCTGGGAAATGTTCAGTGAAGCTATGCAACAACATAACACATTTAGAGGCTATGTTCTCACTATCACATAATAAACAAACAGAAAATACACCAGGGCCTGATTAAAGGCCTTTACACTACAGAGCGTGAGATAGACCGGGGGAGGCGAGAGTGTTTGTTTCTCTGCTCACAAATGAAATTGTTTCAGCTTGTTTTTGACAGCTGCAGACATGCAGGCTATTACTGAGGGGGGGGGGGGGGGGGGGTAATAATTAAAATAAACCAGTAA
>JAUBOC010000063.1:11716056-11727670 GCA_032275365.1 Anablepsoides cearensis
AAATAAATAAATAAATAAATAAATAAATAAATAAATAAATAAATAAATAAATAAACAAACAAACAAACAAACAAACAGACAGTACAAAACCAATATGACCCCTGCTTCGTGTGTGGTGTCATAATAATAATGAAAAAAAAAAAAATTACTCCAGGATGGTGGTGGAAGTTCAGTAGAATATGTAACTGACTGAAGTCACATTTCTCACATCTACCTGTACTTTGTATTCCCATTAAGCCTTTTACACTGTGGTCCACTCAAAGCTTATCCTTTTGACCCAGAGAGGTGATACAGCAGTGCTTTTAGCCCTGACTTTGACAATAATAGCTGTAAAAGCAGGAAAGACACATTCACACATATAAATGCATGCTCCTGTTTTTGCACACGAGTAGTCTGCACAGACATAAACATTAGTTAGAGGTATGTATAAGATACCCACATTCTCATGAAGACAAGCATATGTATGCACACACACACACACACACACACATATGCACACAAAAAGTGGGAAGGGTAGGAGGCCCCTCGTCTGCCAGAGTAAATCTCATTATTTGGTCCTCATCCTAGAGAGTGAATTGAGAGTCAAGTAGGATGCATGTGGTAACCACAATGAAATTACAGCTGCTGGGAGGCCGAGCGCTGCTAATGCACCCCCATTGTGTCCTCGAGTGCATCTAAATAAGCAGGGGTAAAAGGCAGCCAGCACCAGGGCTGCCGGGGTTACAGGGTATGTGTGTGTATATATTGAGTGAAATGGGATGCTGAGATGTGAGGGCTGTTTTTACACCAAATAATGGGGGAACTTGTGGAGACCACCTGATGCAGCTTTGCTGAATGTGAGTTTGTGAGGTTTGTGTGTTTCAGTGGCGATGCTGTGTGTGCCTGAATGTTTTTCCTCATCCCATTTGCAAAAGGAGATGAGTCATCATCAATGTGTGGCTTTAACTCAAAGCCTGCCTACAGTGGACATACACAAATAAAGAGAAGTGTTGTTTTTATGTGTATTTAACCCGACTCCTATGGTTTTTATGAGTGGACTTGGTTGAGCGTCGTGAAAATCTTTACCTTGAAAGGTTGATGGTGGATTAATTTTAGAAGCTGACCAGAGCCATGTGCTGTTGCCTAACTACTGCTTCTCCCACTGCGCACATGTAACAAAGCAGTTTTATGTCAGAATGGAGGAAAAATCAGGAAAGTCTGTGAAGACTGAGGTTACGTGCTCAAAATATGACAAAAGCCCCCTAAATAATAGATTCTACAAAATAAATAGCTGCTGTTTCGAAATATTTCCCTTAAAATGTCACATGATATACGTTTCTTTAATAACCTTAAATGGAGTTTGTTTTAATCTAAAACAAGAAGATACAGCACGGTCTTGTCTAAATATTTATGGGCCTAACTGAACTTTAAGACAGCGCTGTAAGCACAATATCATCTGTTGAGACAAAGGAAAAAAGGGGGAACTAAATGAAGAATATAAAAATAAAACACTAAAACTGTCACAGAAAGATTCAAAACAGAGATCCGGATCCATTCGTTATACATGATATATGTTTGAAAGATGCTGGCTGAATAAAAGCAGCGACTAGCAGGAGGACAAACACTTCCCTTCCCACACTGTCTAATGTTTAACCCTTGACTAGCCCTGCAGTTCGCCCTTCCCCTCAACACAGGGTCTGGCTCATCAACAAGAGCCTTTGTACAGTCAACACTGCTGTTTTTATTCATGTAACATTTATCCTCAGAGCTGTCCATCAGGCGCGGCGGGGACGGCTGATCTAAAACAGAGCCTCGCACTCATGACAGGCAGATAGAGCCGTAACTCCAGAATACTAACCTCTGCTGTTATTTGGCCCGCAGAGAGCAGGAGAAAAAAAGAGAAAAAAGAGAGATACACAGCCTAATGACAACTACAAACACAGACGTGCCTTTGTTCCAACTCTCCAAAACAGTTTACTTCAGTGGGAATGCCTTTGCTTCAGCGGGGCCCATCAAACTCCTGTTATTTAGACTTCAAACCTGGCCTCTGCTGAGAGGCGGGGAGTAAGCTAGGTGTGTGTCTCCTGCTAATAGCTGCTAGCATGATTCAGTTAAGCTGCTTATTTCTGACATAAATAATGCAACCAGACAGATGCGCTTGACTTTAGTTGAATATGAATCGCCGGCGTGATTGACGCGGAGGTTTGTCGAGCGCTAAGTTGATTCTACAGTCTCACCTTTGGAAACAGGCCTGTCTCGTTTAATATCCCCCGATGTTAACATAATTATGACAACCGGCGCCGATTCTTGCGCGCGTCTGTGTAATATCCATGACAAAATTAGGCTACTACCTCTTTTTTTTTCTTTACTTTCGAGGAGGTGGGGAGCACGGCGGTAGATTTTAGTGGGGGTATCAAAGGCAACTAGATCGTCTGCCTGTTTAGCAGCTTAGCTAAATCAAATCAGAAATAAGAGGACTATCTTGGGTTTAATTCAGGATACTTTCAGAAGACTTACCCACCCACCAACTCTGCCCCCTCTTAGCCCTCCTTTTTACAGTCATTGATTTCAATCAATCAACATTAATTAGGCAGGCACCTATACACATATATGTCATATGCTAATAGGGTAATGATATGGGCATTTAGTTGGTGTTTTAATCTTATGCTACTGGCAGCTAACACATAATGATGCTCTTTAAGCAGCCAGCCATGGGAATATTTATAAGATGAGAGCATGTCAGCGCACACAGGGAGGTTTTGGTACTTCACAGTGCCTCACTGCATTAAACCTTATTTACAAGCTGGAACCATTACACAAATGGAGGCGCATTAGCTTCAGCGGGGCCAACAGCAGGTAATCAAAACAATACAGTGTAAATTTGAGTCAATCTCACAGGCTCAAAATAAAAAAAGGAAGTGCACATCTGCAAACAGACACATGTAAGTGATATAAGATGCTCCCGGTCCATCCAATTCGCTCTCCTCAGGACCTTAATGGATCGACGAGGGTAAGAGCCTCATTTCAATTTAATCCCCGTCAATTTTAGGTGCGGTGGATAAATAGCTTTCAATTCCTCATCCCTAAATTTGCACATTAAAGGCCCTGCATTTCTTGAAGGAATGCATGTTGCCCGCTGAGTTTTTAATAAATCATCTTAAGCTGAGGAATTGTGGTCAAACTTTGGAAACAGAATTATGCACAATGTTGTGCAATATCACGAGGTACTCAAAGTATTATTTAGCCCAATATCTGTAAAACTATCAAAGTCTTTTTTTGTGTTGGCTAAAGCAGATTAGATGTGTTGACCTAAATTGGATTGGTTGCAGATATCTGTTCAAAGATTGCGTTCTGACAGTTTTAATAAAATCTACTCAGTGGTTCATGAGACATTTGGGCAACAGACAAGCACACAAACACCCACACATACACAAACGTTGGCAGAAACATGAATGTCCACTTGTCTCTCAGCGGCAGGCAATTAAAGAAAAACTCATGGACAAAAACAAGCAGTGAAAAGTAAAACTAAAAAAGCTTAGAAGTGCAGTGATTCTGCATTTCATTAAACTTATGTTTTTATGTTAATGTGAGCAGCCACTGGTTCGTGAAAGCAAAAAAAAAAATGTAGCATTTATTTTTCATACTTTATATCATACTGTTACTGTTTTTTTTTACTGCTTTTTTAACTGTGCAGAGAACCAAAAGTCAAAAGACAGTCAAAACACGTGACGTCACAAGATGAAAGCATGCTCATACCTCTTCTGAGCCGGCAGGATGCCTCGGGCCAGTGTACTTCTTCCATGACAATAGTGTGGAGAGCTTCAGGAGGGATGGGAGGCTGAATGTGATCCAGCAGGAAGCACTTCACTGCCTGCGATGAGTAGTTATCCCTGAACAGGCCTGGGAAGACAATTGGACCTACAAGAGATCCGATTTACATCAATTAAAATGAGCAGTTCATTTTAAAGAGTCACTGTTATGACAGGAAGTGCTAGAAAAGATTAAAGAGGGCCTGTTTTTTTTTTTTAATGAGACAAAATTTACAACCTTTTGGTCCAGTTTACTTGACTAATCAGCTCTTTTAGCTCTCAACACTTTGGTTAATTTAAGGTCACTCAAAACCAAACAAAGATTTTTTGGACTGTGTAAGGTAAACTTATACACAAAGAAGACCTGAAAAGAGTTTTCTTACAAGCCTTTTCTTACAAGTTTTCTTACAAGTTTTCTTAAAAACCGCTCGTAAAGAATAAAGATAACTGATACGATCTGAACGTCTGTTACTAAAATCTCTGATGAACCACTGAAACGATTTAAACATGCAGACGTGGTCTACAGCTGATGAACTTTTAGATCTAACGCAACATCAGCCAACCAATAAAAAACAACAACAAAACATTTGCTAAGAATCAATCAGCTTTACAGATACTGATCTAAGATGGTGTGCACTAAAATTGCACCAGATCTTTGTTAAACACTGGATGGAAATAAATCTTGCGGCACTGCAGAAGCTTATTGAAACAATGCCACAGAGAATGTGCCGTAATCAAAGCTAAAGGGGGTCCACCAAAATATTAGAGTGTGTGACCTTTTTGGTTTATTAAGGAAGCAATGACTGAATTGGATATATATCTACAACTGCTAAGGAGTCAATTCGCTTTATGATGCTTGCCTTGGCCAATACAAAGATCAGTTACAAATTACAAATACTGAGCTAATATTTCATGTATAATTTTCAATACCTACTCATCACTGCGTTTTGCCTACCTCAACAAGGTTGTGCGTGATATTTGTAAAATATGTTGTTAGAACTCTTCTGGCGACTGTGAAACTCACACAAAGCTCAGACGGAACTGTCAGTTCTCGTGTGCATCATAGATGATAGTCGCCTGTGACAGCATTACAGGTAGGAAAGTTCTGCAACTTTTCACAAGTGCTGCCCTTGCGAACTTCGAGCCTTTGTATCCTCGTGACAACCTTTCTGCGAGCATCCCGTCTCCTCTGCCACTCTGTTGTGTGATATGAAGAAGGGAACGGGAGGTAAACTCGCTGGTGTTTGTAGGAGAGTTCTCTCTCTGGCTCCCAAGTGATAATTATTTGATCTTGTTTGGTTCATTATTCATCTTGAGGGAGCTGCTTGTGACTTGTGGATAAATGCCATATGAAAGGCATTGTGCGCGTAGGATGCATCCTCGCTTTTATCCCGGCTCCCACAACAGATCAATTAGTAAAACTAAACAGTAAATTATTAATCGCGTTGCTTTGTGTCCCCCGTTCCATCACCGGAAGAAAACAGTTCATTAGAGGGAAAAGGGGAAGCTGAGGGGGGGAGACGGCGGTATGATTGAGAGGGGCTTTAAGCCAAGCTGATGCTGTGTGAACACATGAAGAAAAAAGAAGGTGAGAATTATTAAGCGTGTCCATCATTCCAGGTAACTTCCAACCCACTCCCCCCCCCACTACATACCCCCTCCGCTCCCTCGGAAAATGACATAAAATGGGGTCAAGCAGTGGAGGAGTTCAATGTCACAGCCTTCATATATGTTGCCCGTTGGGGTGTGTGTGATTAAAATAACACACAGGGATGTTTCATGTCATGGTGAGCAATCAGACCGTATTTGCAAAAATATTCAGATTAGATGAATTTTAATGAGGTGTACACTCGAGGGGGGATACCGCTGCTCGTACACTGGGGATAGAAGGTGATATTAAGCCCGTCCTTTTATTTGCCAGGAGATGGCAAGGTACATAAACTTTTCTTTTTTTTTTCCTCTCTCCCCCTGTCTACCCTTAGATGAAAAGAAAAAAAATAAAAGATCCAAATTCAGGAGGTCCACTCAGTGTTCAGATTGCTCTGCTGTTCTGAGTTGAGCAATTTGAATAAATTATTCCATATGAAAAAAAAAAGGGAGAGAAAATGCTCAGTGGGGTTCATTTTGTGAGAAATTATATTTTCGCAGGAAAGGTTAATTTTGAAGGGAGCTTGAATGACTGGGAACTGGAGGGGGGGCTGTAGAGGGAGAGAAAGAGAGAGAGAGAAAGAGAGAAAAAACAGGCAGAGACAGAAGGAGGAATGGGTGGGCGGGTGGAGGGGTGCTTGGTGGGGGTCTGCGCGAGGAGCATTGGGCGTCAAGAGGAAAAGTGGCGAGAGAGGGATGGAGGGAGGGAGCAAGGGAG
Source organism: Anablepsoides cearensis (assembly GCA_032275365.1). Taxonomy (NCBI): domain Eukaryota; kingdom Metazoa; phylum Chordata; class Actinopteri; order Cyprinodontiformes; family Rivulidae; genus Anablepsoides; species Anablepsoides cearensis. The sequence continues at coordinate 11,722,210 of JAUBOC010000063.1, forward strand.
GCAGTTATTAAAAGCGATTGCATTGCCTCCCGGATGTCTCAGGAGAGCAGAATCAGTGGAGATGTTAAACCTTGCTTGACACCCCAGTTGGATAATTGTGGGTGTGGGAGCTAATCAGCGGAAGATGTCTCCTCAATTTAAATCTTGTCAGTTAGTGAAGATTAGGCCCTCCTGTCCCGGCCACCATTAGCTTTGTTGCATGTCAATGCGCCGGTGAGGGCATCCGCCCGGTCCGGCTGCAAGGGTAAAAAAGGCAAACGTGATGAAAAGCATCAGACTTATTCCAGCTAAAGCCGGGATGACAATTTTGAAGTACGGGGGGGCAAGAGGGGGGTGAAAAAAGAAGATTTATGCAGCCATTTTAAAAAAGCATTTGTTACTGGTGACCTAACGGGTGAGAACTCTCTGGAATTAGGAGTGAAGTGGAAGGATATGCTCCAGATTTCCTTACCAAAAAAAAATTAATAAATAAAACTTTGGCATCATAATTTGGCAGACAAGATTTTTTTTGCAATTGCTTTATTTTCCCCAAAATACATATAGAAAAATGTACTAAAATTACACTTTCCTGGTTCATACAGGTTTTAGAATGAACATGAGCTAGTAATGTTAAAGCTATGTAATAATCTGTGAGGGTGTGATCTCATTAATAAAAATGAGGAGGCATGATTTTAAATTCTGGTTAAAAGGAACAGGGGAGGAGGCCGGTAATTCAAAAATGTATTGTATTGTGATTTTTACAGCTTTAGTTTGGCTGGCTGCAGGCCACGGCTTTGCATTCCTCTTCTCCTCCCGCGGTAAATATTTGCAACAGATTTTTTTTTTCCGTTTTAACCAACAGCACAATGGCTCCTTTCAGTAAAGCAGGTCCTGTATCCTCAAAGCACTCGCGGGGTCAGGGCAAATAAACAAGGCGGCCGTGCCAAAACGAGCAGCTCCAGTGATTCCTGGGCCCTCTGCATACCGGGCCTCTCCACTCTCTCTCTCTTTCTCTCGCTCGCTCTCTCTCCTCCTCAGCACCACAGTCTGAGTGCTGACAGATGTTTCAAGCTGCGCTAAAAAAGGGGAAGGGGAGACCAGGAGAGAAAACAGGGGCGCTTTCCTCTTTCTGCCTCACATTTTTCTACTCGTTTCCACTTCTTTTTCCTTCTCCCTCCGTCTGAACGTGTCCGCGTTTCAACTCCTCACACCTGCGTGTCCATCGTAGAATTCAAGGAAAAATGCTTCATTTGTGCTGCCTAAATATAATCCCACACAGGTATGTGTGTAACATGTAAACTGAATTGTAAGCTGTTATTTCAAATTTTGTTTTATGCACCTTTATAAATGCACACACAAAGGGGAAATCCAGCTCATGTCTGTCCAGATGCAACAAGTTCAGGGCCGAAGGTGACAGACGGTCAACATTTATTTTTAATGCTGAGCTCAGACAGAGCCTCACTGTGCGGAGATCAACAGCTACAGCTGGGCTGAGCGAGACGTCCATACATAACCTTGTTCTCTCACACAGCCATGAGAACTCATCTAAAACCAGTTGTGCAAACTAGTACCAGGTCTTCAAATGTTATTTTTCTGAATACACTCAAAATAGGTATTTTAAGGTTTTGCGTTACAGTCAGTTTAGGTGGTGCCACTTCCTAACAAATGCTGCTCTACAATTTATTAATGCTCTATAAGTAAGTTTTCCTTCATTTTTAAACACTTCTTTAAACATTGAAGTAGGCACCTGATTTGACAGGATTTAAATATCAAGCATTTAACTGAGTTTGTTCTGACACAAAGTTATGTTTCAAATATAACGTGACAAACTAGTAATAAATCATAGGCAAACAAGGTGTTGAACAAGTACAAAACTAATAAATGATTGTTTAGCTTTATAAAGTATTTAGAAATTCGGGAATAGATTATTTATAAAGTATATATTTTTTGTTTTTACAAAATGCCATGCAGCTCCTAATAATTCTCTGATTGTTGCATCATAAATATAACCAAACTTTTTTTAAACAGCAAAGAATATATAAAAGTCGTACATTTATGCTTTTATCAAAATCTTTAAAATTCTCTTGAAATCTTTTTGACCAAGAGGAGCCCAGTTAAAAGTATCAAAGCCAAGTGAGGAGACAAGAGACCAGCGTTTAATCTAATCCATGTTCTAATAGTTTGGGAGACATTAATTATTGATAAGACCGGCAATTGATTGGTTAATAAGATAATGTAATTGAGAAATGAAAATCATCAGTTGAGTGTGTGTGTGTGCGTGTGTGTCGGCTCCGATCTGCTCATGGAGGGTGGTGGGGTGTTGTGAAGCAGGGAGGGGGGTCTTAGGGGATTGCCCCTACATGGGCCTCCATCATTACTGCCACACTATAAAAGCAGAGTGGTGATTAAAAAGGACTTGATTGATTTGACTCTCATTGGGATAAGCTGTCCTCTTCCCATCACTGGGCTCTGTCTTGGAAAAAAAGTGTGTGTGTGTGGTAAAAATCTATTGAAAGTGTGTTTAGGCAAAATAATAGATAAATAAATGAGTCAGTAAATGTAATAATACTTTTCAAAATGTAAAATGTATTTTAAGGCATTAGCAAACATGAGTTCCTCTCTGAGTGTTTGTGTGTAGGAATGTGCGTTATTTAAGTTTGACCTATAAGTGTGTTTCAGAGCGTGTACGACTGTGTATCCATGTCGTCAAGAGGTGGCCCCACTCCCTCAGTTTTCACTCGCCTTTTGTCTGCACTCACACACTCTCTCACACACACTCATGCATGCACACGCTCAGCTCTAACCCACCCGAAGAGACGGAGACAGACCCCGCCGCCCGACACAAAAGCTATTGATTTTACTATCCGCTGCAATGAATGATCTTCCTCAGACAATTTCTGAATTTAGAAATGAGTTCAATACTAATAATGATGGTGGAAGGATTCTTTAAAATGTGAAAGATGAAAGAAAAAAAAAAGAAAATACATAGGAGAGAGTGGAAAGAAGAAAAAGTGGAAGGGAGTGGAGATTTTTTGGGGAAAAAAATTATATGATTTCTTAAACAAATATTATTTTAAGAGCTTAAATTACAACATTTTACCCTCCAAATTTAAACACTCTCAAAAGGTTTCCCGCTGGGTCGAAATGGTCGAGTTTCTCTTTCTCATGCAGTTTGAACAACTTTTACCCGAGCGCTTTTCATTCGCCCATTTTTCGCGCGACGCTCTTCCGCTTTTTACGATGCAATTTTCAATATACGGCATTTTGTGGGCTCGCTGCCTCGTATATATTTCACGCACCATAAAGACGGTTTCTATTTTGCAACTGCGGAAATCTTCCATAAAATACAAAAAAACAGGCACATAAATATTTAAACATGGTATCTGTTTAGACGACGAGGGGGGGGGGGGGGGGGGGGGGTTAAATTTTTTTAGCAATGCAGAAATTTTTTTTACAATTAAATTAAAAGATGCCAACAACAGGAGACAAATCCATCCAGCCTTACATGTTGGAACCAGAGTCTGACCCAGAAAACACGATTTTACTTCAGAGACCTTCTGGTAAACCCATCCGCCTCTGCTGAAGGGTCTGTAAAAAGCTTTATGGAGCACTGGTTGCATTAAGTTCAAGCGTTTAAAACAAACCTATAAGTCAGCCCAGCAGGGGACGCAAACGAATGGGGGTGGGGGATGTGTTCTGGAATGGTACCGAGGCTCGGCTCGGTGCAACTCCTGGGCATTTTGATTCATGCAAGCGTGTTACCTTGGTGTCCAAACGCTGCAGGTAGGAGCAGATGTACTCGATGCTGGCTCCGAAAGGATGGACGTGCAGGAAGGTTGAAATGATCCCTGCGGTAGTAAGAAAAAAACAAAGATGTTGAACACAGAGGCAGTCCCACTCAACCATTAAACATTGGCAAATTACCAAAAGACATTCAAAACACCGGTTTATCCGACTCCTGCTCGTCTCTTGGAGCCGAGTGGATGGACCGGCTTCAGGAGACTTCTCCCAGACTCCCATTACTGTTAAAAGCCTCTTGTAAGTTGTCGCTCCAGATTAGAAGGAGTGTTTAATGACGCCTTTGATGCGGTTGTCTCTGATCAAAGCCGTACTCTCCCCCAGCACAAACCAACCATCTGTTTATCATCGCACAGAAAGGACCAGGGGAGAGGTAATCCTCCATCTATGATTCCTAACAACCTAAAGAGCAACACAGTCAAACAGACGCCAAGCTTTCCGCTGAGTAAAAAACACAACAGTCACTTCAAGCTTTGAAGAGGAAAACGCTGCAGCAAGACTTATTTTTTTGTCACCCACAGGAGGTCAATCGATACTCGAGCACAAACAACGCGCTCGTCTAGAGCTGCTCCGCTAAATGGGAGTCTAATGGTGCTCTCAGATAGAACAAGTCAAAAATCTCCCTGTGATTTAAACGGCGGAATTTACCCTCGACAAAAGGGCTTTGGTTGTTGCATATTTGTCTGGAGAAGCCACAGAATGTGGCTTCTCCAGACAAATATGCAAAAACCAAAGCCTTTTTGTTGTTTTTGAGTTATTGTTGCTTTAAAAACTCGTATCCACTCTGTGTGGACCTGAGCAGAGTCCAAGCTTTTATTTGTGCCTTTCCAGGAAAAAAAAAGATGAATAATTATTGCTTCAATTTCCAGAAATGAACAGAAACTGCAATTGTTTTTCTCCTTTTCTGAAGTAAATAATGAGGTTGTCAACAGTCATCAAGCAGCAGCTGTAGCCTCAGAAACAAAACAACGGCCTGCGCGAGTAAAACATTTTTAGCTGTGTGAATACAATATAACCTGCTTCAATAACAATCCTGTTAAAACTAATTTGACACAGCCACTCTTAAAAACAAACAACAAAAAAAACTAAAAAAAGAGGAACAATGCAGGATCCACTTAGATGAAGAGGTGAAAATGGCATCCAAACATTATTTTCTGCACTGTCTGTAACAAACTACAACACGCAGTCCTTCTTATGCAAACCTTAATGAGGCATGGAGAAGTTAGAAAATGGAAAATTTCATGCCTTTTACTTTGGTCATGTTTTATTTATAAGGTCGCTCACAAGTGCAACAACATAAATAACAAAGACGGAACCTCCGCAAGTTTATAACAGCGTTTCTGTTTGAACTATTTGCTGCCCTTTTTCCCAACATGATTCCACCAAAAAAAATGGAAAAACGCGCAAAGGAAAGAGTTTGACTGTCAAACACTTCAGACACAAAGGGAGGCCATTTACTATAAGTGGTGATATTCTCAAAACTGTTTGTTTGATTGGCACGTTTTGATTACATGTCTAGTTTTATTTAGATTTTTTCCAAAGCAATCAAAAGTAAAGCATTATTCAAAAACCTCTGGACCTTTGTTCTGGATATATATTTGGATTCGGATCCCTGGATTCTACAGATTGGCTTGGTGGTCTCCTGGTTTCTCTACAAATCAGCGTCGGTGGCTATCAGACCATT
>JAUBOC010000063.1:11727770-11765167 GCA_032275365.1 Anablepsoides cearensis
GACAAATTAACCAACTGATACAACGGGGGCTTTGGGAATCAGGAACATGGCTTCTAATGTGTTTCTGATTATTTATTTGAAAAAAAAAAGCAATAAAATGACATAAATGGGCACGTTAAGCAGTTTTTATCAGGGATGAGGAAAAGTTGTTTGAATTGTGAATGAAATAAAAACTGGATATGCGGACATCCTTTATTTCTGCTGCGTTATTTAGGCAGACAGGCAGCGGTATGGTGGGGTGGTGTGTGTTAATCAGAAGCCCCGTGCCCTGTTGAGGTGTTAATTCAACTCCTACCTTACAGAGAGGTGTAGATTAATAGATAAGGGAGGTCTGAGCGAGGGTCAACGCGATACGGCCCCGGCTGTGTTCGCCCGCTTGTCAGACACCTGCCTGGATTAAGCTGCCGGCTCTTCTCTCTGTTGCGCGCAGGTGAGAGGTCAGCCGTTTACCCAGTTCGCCGAGCTCCCGCTCGAGGTGGGGCGGATCTGCATAAAGGCTCTGGCATCGGCGCGCTTCGTGGGGCTTGGACGGCGGGGGAGAGGCGGCGGAGGATCTGCTGCGGAGGATTACCGCAAATATACTTTAAGACTTGTTACAATTGATGTTTTTTTCTACGTGTTCACTTTTAAAATCTGGATCCAGCTGCAAACCAGTTTTTATATTTTTTTTCTCTTTTTAAGAATTTCTTGGGAAGACACTCGGAAAACGTGGGGAAAAAAGGAGGGAAAAGCAGTAAAACAGATCGAGGAAAAGGAATAATGCATGAAACATGAAACTCTGCAAATTTGACTTATAACAAGCAAAATTACACCCTGCTGTCATTTAAATTATGGCTGCCCTCTATAAAGGTGTCTTTTAGATGCATTAATTGAATTCGGCACTATTTCCCAATAATAATCTGTAAAGTTCAGCCGTCCATCCTTCATGAGATCCCCGCCGCGTACCACAGGAGTATCTATTTCAGTGGCTTAATTTATTTTCATGATTCGCCGATAATGACGGCCATGCAAGCTGTACATCAGAATTAACCTTCATTTCACTGAGGTATATTACGATGACAGTCCCCGACACATTTCACCTACACAAAGGGCATTCTCCCCCCACACCCCCCTTCTCCCTCTTACTCTCACTTTCTCCCCCCTGCCTCCTCTGTCGCTGCCCCTGCAGTATAATCATCCTCAGCAGACCAAGATTGTTTGATAGCCGATTAATTTTCATAGGAAATCAAGTGGCCCGCTCTTCCTCACTCTTTCTTTATTTCTCACCCCCCCACCCTCTTCTCTCCAAACACATACTCGACAATGGTGAACGGCGCTTGTTCTTGGTGACTTTTTCTGTCAATTAGGTGTTTTATTTAATCTCATCTCGCTATTTTTCCCTCTAATAAATTGCATTCCCTCACTCCCTCCCAACATCCCATTTCTGATATCTCCAGCGTGGTTAATTTATTTTGGACGATGCCAACGTAACAAAAGTGCTGTAAATTAATCAGGGGACATCAAGCAAAAGGAAAGGGGGGGGGGGGTCCTACACTCGCTCTCTGTCTCTAATTTCTATGCAAACCATTAAGTGTCAGATATAGATTCCACCATTTGCTATGGTCGCAGTCAAAAGATTTCATTAGGGACCTGACGTCACATTTTGAAGGCAGCGCCGGATCATTTCTGTCCTATTTTCCCCCTCATGAGCTCTTTGTTCTTCGTCGCTCTGTAGGATCCTGCCACTAAAAAAAAAAAAAAAAAAAAAGGCCCCTATGCAAATGACAATAATAGATTTCGCTAAGCACCGCCGCAACGGCATGATAGCCTATTTAGAGAGAAACCAAAGAAACATTCAATTTGTGGCATTAACCGGGGCGCGTGCGAAAGGTTGCCAAAAAAGAAAAAGTGATTAAGAAATTACAGAATTGCTCCTCTCTGCTTGAAGTTCTCTCTTTCATTTTTTCCCCCTCTCTTGTTCTCATTGACATGGCATCTGTAATGAGGAGGGCCGGTAATTAGAATATTCTGGAGAGGTGAGCCCTGCTGGAGCTAGCAGCCAAAAGGACTGATCTCTTTCTTTCCCCTCCCTTTTTTGCCGTGTATTATTTCTTTCCTCCGTCAGAGGGGCTCGGACGCAGAACCGACAGAAAAAAAACAGCTGTCTGATGACCAGACTCTCTGCGGATGCCTCTCACTCTTCTTTGTGTGTGTGCCGACCGTATATATATAAATGTATGTGTGTGTGTTAGATGAGCTGTTCAGAGCTTCTGTCCCAGCAAATAAATATAATCAATCTCCCATTTACATACAAATAGGCTTCTCGCCTTCATCCTAATAATCTCCATGGTATCCTCAGAGAGGGGAAATAATATTCACTCCACATATTTACCATTAGATGGCTTTATTGATTGTTTTTTTGTTTTTTTTTTGGCCAAAATTTTTTCCACTTCATTAATTTATAGGATATTGAAGGCATGTAGGGCTGACACGACACATACTCTTCATTACTTCCTGCAGAGGAACGATTATAGTTATTGACACTGTCGCGTCTTCCCCCCCCTTTCATCATCTGTTCTCACAGCTTACTCGCTGTGCGATCAAGGAAGTTGTGTGTGTGTGTGTTCTGAAAATCATCTCGCCTGATTAATGGGTGTAAACTACCGGGGCGCAGGCATGAGTTGTGTGTCGGCGTGTCAGTAATACGGCTCATTCCACTTTGTGTCATGTCAATGATGGGGGTGACCGGCGGGGCCCTGACTGGGTGTCAATCCCACTTTGGACCAACAACCCCTCTGTCAGCGGGATCACAAGTGCCAGGGGCGTCCAACACATCCATCATACGCAGAGAGACAGGACAGGAAGCCAGGAGACGAAGACTTCAAGCAGAAAACAAAAAAGTTCAACTACTAATGTTTATATTAAAAGGCTTGATTTTGTGCCCAAGTGTCAAACTAAGTTTGTCTTAAATTGTAGTGGTTTAGGTCAAAACTTGAAATTAACACTGATTCATTCTCATGCAGCATCATGACGTGTTCAGAGTGTGTGTTTAGGTGGACTCTCATCAACTACCACCTTACATATTAGCTCAACGTGTGTAAAACTGACAAAGCTTTCTTCTGTTGGCTAATGTTGATTAGCTGGTTAATTAGTTGCAATGATCATTTCCTGAGTATCATCATAATCTGCCCAGTGATTTATGAGATTTTTTTGCTAACAGACAAAGAGGTTTCAGCAGTGGGTGAAAATAACAATAAACTATTAACATTTTATCAGTTTGCCATAAAAAAAACACCATAAATTGGCACTTTTTAATTATTTTTTCTTTACCAAGTTTTTCGTACATTTTAACATCATGTCAAGGTTTCCTCTAAGCTGACAGTCAAGAATCTGTTCAGTTACTGAACAACACCTTCCCTTCAATCACTGCTGCGATGTTGCAGAGGAACTTGGGTTTAAGTGACAAACATCAGCACATCATAAACTCGGCAATAAAACAACTGCTGTTAACGTGTTCGGTAATGAGCAATTTAGCCGCCGCGGCTATTCTCGTAGACCGCTATCAATAACAACATCTGTGTGCCGAGCTGACGGTTGGAACACAACTTGTCACGTAATGAACTTGTCACTCGTTAGTGTGATTACTTTCACAAACAGGACTCCTACACTCGGCTGCTTCATGTCATTTCTTATGTTTTCCAGCGTTCGAGGGAAAGCTGAAGGTATTAAGTTATGTGTTCCCCATATCCCCAATCAGCCAAGGTAATTAGTCCTTAATGATCATTACTGACTTGTCAGCGGACAATTTAGGGACTGAGTGGCGCTGCGTTGACAGAGAAATCAGATATTATTCTGTCAATAACACTCAGCTATTTCTGAATATGTTCTCTTAGAATAACACCACAAGTAAACAAATCATTCTCCCTAATGTTTCTTTCAAATGCAATTCAGTTAATTTAAGATAATTTTTAAAGTTAACATCAGAACTTGAGTACAAAGTGAAGCCTGTCCTAATTAAAAGCCTAGAGTTCCATTAGGAATGCATATCCCACGCTACCATTCTGAAGTTTAAAATTAAAGTAATTTTACTTAAAAAAAAATAATAAAACCTCATCACTGTTTTGATCATATCCTTAAAATAAAAATCTTATGCTCAGAGTAAACGTTGGGAATGACTTTCAGCTATTACCGCGTCACATTTTAGCTCAATATCTTTAACATTACCTGAGTAAAAGCTATTTTTTAAAGGTTGATTAGCTGTGGCGGCTATTGTGAATCAGGTTGACGGCAAAGTTTTACATTGAATGATTCCTGATTGTTGTATTAAAATCTGTTCAGCGGTTTATAAGATATTATGCTAACAGACTGTCAGGGTGCTCACAGCACAAGTTGGAAGAGAATCTTAACTATAAAATAAAGTTTTTAATTTAATATCTATAAAGCTGTCAGCCAGTCAACTGGCTCTCATTATCAAATCAAGTCAACCAACTCATGAGATATTTTGCTAACAGAAGAGACAAATATACACACACAAAAACAGGCAGCTACAAAATTTGATAAAAGTTGTTCAACTTTATTCATTACTCTCTAAGAACTGTCTCAACCTAAAAACTGATCAGGCTACGGAATCATAATTTTTGGGCGAGATGAAAAGAAGTCAGAATCAAAGTTGTTGCAGCGTGCACGCCTTCGAGAAAAGAAAAAACCACAAAGCCGGCGCTGAAAGATCATTAACAGGAGCTGACAAAGTGGTGCAATTAAGATGAATTGGAATCTGACAAAATGTTTGTTTGAGGTGTAAACACACAAGTCAACAGATTGGAAGATGTAACAAGAAAACAGCAGCAATAGATCATAGCATTTAACAGCTTGTCAGAATCAAACAAGATCATTAAAAATGCTGAAACTCCAAGGAGATTAGACTGCTGTTATGGAGTCAATGATGTTGATTACGAGATAAAAAAGCACTTTTTTGGGGGCTGTTTTGCGTACTTTTGGCAAGATGAAAACAATGAAATCTACATAAACTCACAAAAAAGTAGATCAGTGCTAATGTTGCTACAGCTGCCTGCACAAAACTACAGATGTGTCACAAATAAAAGCAAAATAAACAAATTTGCAAACAAGCCAAATGTTGAGATGTTTAATGAAAGTAAAAAATAAAATTTAAAAATTTAAAAAAAAGAGCTGCAGAAGCAAAATTTAACGAATGCAATAATCAGTCTGGGAGAATGTGAAATGATTTAACTTCTCATCTCCAGACATTATCGCCCATGGCAATGCCCTACCTGAGGAGGAGGAAATAATATATAATTACAAAAGAATTGTCATTTAGAAATTATGACGGAACGTTGCTAAAAATTACATATGTTCTTTGAAATCCCTATATCAGCAGGAATATATATCATATATATATATACACACAACATATATATTGAAAAGAAAGAGTATATTTAATTAAAATGATAACTCTATTCTCATTTTTCAAACTCTCATATCCTGAGGGGCAATTGGGATGAGTGCACCCCCTCCCCGTCCTCCTCCAATGCAGCTGCAGCTTCTCGCTATCAGTCCGTCTCCTCTTCCCCATCTCTCCTTCTCTGTCTTTCCCTCACCCCACTGTGGCTCAGTGAACTGCTCCTACAGCAATATCCCATCATTACCATCTCCCCAGCTGAGCTTCAGCCAGCCATTATCATGCAGCATTATTAATCTTCTTGTCTTATCAACTTGCAAATCACAAACCATTGTGCCTTATGGCGCAGTTTGGGGCGAGCTGTTATTCATTTTGTAGGTCCACCTATCCGGCGAGTCTTTCAGATCACCTTACGAGCGTCACTCTCTCACGCTGTTGTCCGGTCGCTGCCGCGCCGTCACACTTTCACCAGCTGGTTTCATTTCTTTCTAATTTAAATACGAAACACCTCAGGGTTTTAGAAGTTTTGACCAATGTGTGTGAGAAAAAAAAAGTTTTAAATACAAACGCAGTCTTAGTTGTGGCTTGGATCAAATGTGAAATTTTAAAATAAATTACCTAATAGGATGTAAAAAATCCATTAAAATGGACTTTAACTGTCAAATTGTCACTTTTACTGAAATACACTACATCCATCTAGGGACTGGCAGTGATTTTTAAATATTCTATGTAGCTAAAATAGGAGCATTTGAAGAGATGATGCTCTTTTTTAAGTTTTTACACCGGCACCTGTTAGTGACACACTAAACTTCTATCGACACAGAACCTATACTACCCTTCCTGCTCCTAATAAAAATAAATAAATCAATAAATACTATCCGAAGCATCCCCGCACCATCGTAACTTATTTTGGAAAAATTATCAAGTGGAACTATGATCACGGGTGAGCTTGGTTTTTCTGCCTGAAAACATAGCTTCTGTAAGGAGGAAATGAGAGTAAACTCCCAAGTCCCAACTTTGGTCCTTTTTGAAACAAAACAGTAAAACAGGCACTAAATCATAAAGCTTCAGCTGAGATTAAAGCTTAATATGATTAATTGGGTTAGTTGTTGTGATGCAAAAGTAACAGCTCGTTTTTTAGCCACTTAAATGTCCAAAGATACAAATAAAACCTTAGCATTTGTTCTGGTGAATGCAAGATTGTTGTTTTTAAAGTTAGCATTATATTGTGGTCAAACTTCTTTTGGGGTCTGCCAGTACTGAACTGAAGAAATCCCCCTTGAAAGGAAGCTTTGTTCCAGGAGGCACATTGACAAAAAAGCACAGTGTCAAGTGTTTAAATGTTTCCATATGTTCCTGCTCTTTAATCCAGTTTGTTTGGTCAGGTCCAGCTGATAACGATTCTTTAAGATTGAAAAAATCCTCCTAATTAATCGTCCGACAGATCAATCGTTTTACCTCTAAACAAAACCTTTGAAAACAAAGTATGTAGCATTTCAGTAGTTTCAACTTTGATCTCTGCTGAAAGGAATCAACAGAGAGTCGGATTAATTTTAATAATGGGCACACATTAACATCATTCTGTCTGATGCTGACCCTGTCATTAAGACACACACATCCACAACGTTCCTGTCATCTCTCCCTCTCCTTCCCTTCCCACTGATATTAGTATTCAAGGAGGGAGGGCGACGAAGAGAGGGAAAGTTGCTTTAAAGACACACCATTGACCCGCGATTCTCGCTCCCGCTTTAGTTTGCTTTTCTCCGGGGCTGAAATATTCACCCTGGAAATGTGGCGTGGCTCAGGCCAGGCAACTTGAAGAAAAACCCATAAAAGAAAATTGAAAGGCTTGTGTGTTCTGCTTCTGTGTGCGTGTGTGTGTGTGCATATCTGATTTTGCATTTCCTTTGAAAACTTTGCATGATAAATCACCATTTTGCCCCATAGCTCATTAAGCACTATACAACAGGTACCAGGCATGAAATATTTAGCAGAAGACAAAGTGTTTCATGTGCTCCTATGGACCCAGCTATTACCCAAGCCTTTCACATAACATCTGCTAAAAACAGTCCACCCTTTGATCTTCATTAATATCATTTGGTTAAATATTTCAAATATGCCTTCATATGTTTGATTAACATCTTTCAGAATTATTCAGTAAAACAGAAATTAGCTCTGAATCTTCAAGTACTAATGATGAAATTACCTTTCCGTCACTTTAAGGCAGAAAAGAGTGGTAATTTTCTATTTGATCAGTAATATATGACATTGCATACTGGACACTGCATGAAACTTCATATATCAACTTCCACCCGGCATTCAAATATGTGCTTATAAGCCTTGGGTATTAATATTCGTGATGGGTGTATTTTAGAGCACATTTCAGAGCACTGCGTGCTCGACATTGTAATTTCCAAGCTTATCTAATCAATTCTGCAAGCTCTATCGGCCTCATATCAGGCCTTGTGAAAGAAATCAGCTCAGTAGCACCTTCAGAACACTTATAAATAATGAAAAACAGCTTTTAAAAAGAAAAAAAGTGCTCAGGGGAAAAAATGTTGATTAGAAAAGTGTCTTTTATCCATGACTTCAAATCTTTCACATTCCAAAAATGCGAAGGACTCCGGGCAAACCGTGACGAATGAAGTACCCCTATCTGACCAGAAAAAGAGAGAAGTATTAATTTTTAAGATAAAAAGTGCTGACAGCACAGAATGAGCTAGGTAGTATTTGGATATGAGCGGTGAAGATGAGAGCTCCAAAGATTACTTTCATCTTGTGTATGGAGTTGTCCTTGAAAACTTCTGTGAACTCCATTCTGGAGAGCAGCATGTTGTCTTTCTTGGCCAGTCAGTCATTTGGACAAATTTGACATGTTAAAATTTTGAACTTCACCCAAGTGGTATCAATTAGGTATATTTTAGCACAAGTGTAGACACTGTGTGAGGGGGAATAAAAATAGATGAAAAACAAGAGCAAGAAAGACTGAGGATGGGAAAAAAAGGGAAAACCTTTATAAGGTTAATGTATTGTGTCCTATTTTGTCATGCTGGTGCTACGCAGGGTTAGGTGGACGGTAGGCTGGTGAGAAACTAGAGACTTTTTATGTCTATCTATAAATTAGGACTTGTGGGTTGATGAGCAGTGAAGGAGAGTCGTGTCTTCACTCCAACAGGGAGTGGGGAGAAAGTGACTGTGCCCCTACAGCAGCAAAGTGAGACATAACACACATCAACATATCCTTGATGATACACTGAAGTCTTGAAGAAAATTACCCAGTTAGGCTTCTGCAGAAAAGACATCTGGGCTATACACACATTTGGAAGGCTCTGAGGCCCTAGCGCGTCTCCTCCGGTGAGGATTTGCATTCTGCTCCTGGCAGGTCGACCGACAAATTGCCCAGGCAGCCGCAGGAGATGGAGGCTCTGACCGAGGGGAGAGATGCTCAGAAAGTGTCTCATCCGTCTGATACTCTCTGTGGAGCAACTCCTGTAAGACACCTCCCTTCCAGACGCACTGCAAATCAAGGCAAAGAGGCATCTTTTTGGAAACCGGAAGGCCTAGCGGCCATGGCCAAACCTTCCCTCCCTGGGGCCAGGAGGGGCTCGGAGGCCAGTGTCCCCCCCTGAGCTAGCCCTAGGCCAGCAGCCCTGAGGCTATCGTTCACAAATCAGCCCCCGATTTTCCAAATCAAAGATACCAACTGGGGGAAATTGGCCCAAAGTGCTGCTAAGTAGCTTCAATAATTTACCACCTAAAATTCCATCGGAAAGATGGAAATTAAAGAAAAAAGAAAAAAACTAGGAGGACTCGGGCAGAATTTGTCCTGACCACACCAATTTTAACAACAGCTTCCCAAAATCACGTTTCAATCTTTAATCAAATAATAAAAGGAATAGCAAAGAAACTGACTAAAAGTTAAACTAATTGGAAAAAATCAAAGTTAAAAATCAAAGTGAATTTATTCACATATTACTATCATTTTATTAATGATGGACGATGGTAATTCAGTACTTTTAACAAGATGATGTAAAGACACTTACGCTGAAACCACTGCTCAGCTATTTTTTTTTTCCCAGTAATGGAGTTTTGCTACTTTCATCAAAACAAAGTTGACCAAAAAAGTTCAGACCGTAAAACGAGACCAGAATCAAAATTAGGAATAAAAAACGACCAGCCCTTAGTATTTGAACACTCTATAAATTGGAGAAGTATATTCATTTGAAATCACAGAAACACTGTCACATATGCTTCAAGGTATTTAGAATATTTATGGGGGTCTAATTGGTGCCCATTTACCATGATCCAAGTGCTGTGATCACTTTACTGTGTCGCAAGACAAATAACACGATTGCTTCTACTGGGTGCTCATAATTCAGCATCAATGTTTACCACATCCAAAAACTGCTGCTGGAAGTTTAACATGCTGAAGACAGAAAAACAAAGGATTCTTAGGAGAAATCCCAAAAACTAAGACAGAGTGAATGGATACCGGTAAGAAAACGTAATAAAAAGGGGGGCCAGGAAAGGAAATTAGAAAAAAATGCAAGATAACCTACAAAGTGAAATTCTTCCTTACATTGATACCAGTCTCTAAGGTTTAATGGGTGTGTATGTATTAACTAGCCACAGTATGTACATTCTGAGTCTCCTCCTTGTGTTTGTTGTCACGTTGCCCTCTGTCCCCTTCCTTAATGAGGCTGGACGCGTGGCTGCTTCAGCACCTGCCACGGGTGGCCACAGGGTTAATCCCGCTTGGCTTCCTCTCTCACTTCGTCCTTCGTTTCTCTGTCTCTCTCTGCGCTATGCCTCTGGGCTGCTGACGGCAGCAGGAGCTGTACGAGAGAAGGCCGATGAGGGGGGGTGACAGGAGGTGCAGATATCCTGGGGTACCCCACCTTCTCCTGTCTCCCAGCACAGCAGAATGAGTTGTACCAGACACTGCTGGGTACCTGACAACCCAACTCCTTCATAAATTACCAAATGAAGATTGATTGTGCTCACCTTGTGCTTCTTTTGTGTCACTGTACAGGCAGACGAACGCGTAGGGAGGGAGATCGGCTTACGTGTTCGCAACCAGAGAGACATACAAAGAAACACACAAACAGGAAAGCCAAGTTTCAACTGCCTTGGCTTGTTGTCAGGCTTTGAGTAGAAGGGATTCGGTTACTTCATTCTCTGCCAGACAGATCAAGTAGGCAGGCACCTGGCCAGTCACTAGAACTGGTGATGCAGACTCCATTACAGATCTTGTCACCAAGGTCAAAAGTGGGTGTATAAGTTGTGGAGGGGAAAATCATCCAAGAAAATACCAACAAAATTGTATGTGGCCTCAAATTTATGTATGTGGCCTGCACTGCTCCAGGGCCACAAGACAGGCCCTGGAGCAGTGCAGTTATTCTAACTGGGTTTTCCTGAAAGCAGACAAGAAACCCAAACAGGACCCCAGTCAACCACCAGGTGAAAATGAAGACCCTAAATACAGACACAGATCAGTGGTCATTCTATAAGTTGTGGGAGTTTCAGAGAAACTGAAATGTTTATTCTCTAAACTTGACATTGCAGTGGCTTTCAAACCCGAAAACACATTACAGCAAAGACTGGTTCACACCAAAGATCCAGTCCTCCAGCACAAACAGAGTAATGTTGTATATGATGTTAAGTGCCAGGAGGACCGGGATCAGCTATACATCAGGGAAACAAAGCAGCCACTGTTCAAAAGAATGAACCAACACAGAGGAGCTACATCATCAGGCCAGGACTCTGCAGTCTACACTCATCTACAGGCCAGCAGTCACCCTTTCAGGGGTGAAGAGGTTCTCATCCTTGATAGAGTGGTTTGAGAGAGGAGCAAAGGAAGCCAGTTTCGTAAAGACAAACCATCCACCATTAAACAGAGGTGGAGGCCTTTCGGGTCCCGTTTTCCCCCTCCTACAATAATGTTATTGCAAGTATGACTCAGCACCATGTGAGCAATAGGTGTGAATCAGGGCCCCAATGATAGTCAGGTGATTGGTCACATAACCGTCTATGAAAACCAGAGACAATCAAGGCATTAATGATCTGTTGTTTAGCCAATGGTCCTCTATTGCATGTGAACAATCCATTTGTCCACCATGTTGAGGAAGTGCTTATAAGGCTGAGTTCACCTGAAACTCCTCAGACTAAAGAAGTCTGTTGGAGGAGAGATGAAATGTTTTATTGAAGAAGAACCCATACTGTGGACCTACTTATTTTTTTTCTTTTTGATGAGTGTGAAGTACACAAAAAACAGAAGACACACTGAGAAACGTTAAAATGAATTATTTGTGCATGACTGACCTTAAGATCAACATGTCCTGAACGCTGTATCCTTCTTTCAAAAGTGCATTAAAGTGTGGATATCAATAGAAGGACCCGAGTCATCCATCCAGGATTGATGCCTCTCCATTTAACATGAAACCTGCCCCGCCCATCAGTGTCCTGCACGTTCCAACAGTAAAACCATCCATATCAGCAAAATGTCCATGACACACACACACAGAGTTAATTGGCTTGAGAAATCACAATCAGAACACAGTTTCTCATTCTCTGTTCTCTACCTCTCTCTTGCTCACACACACACACATCCACCAATATCTCAGACCATTTTTTGTTCAATCCAGGAACAGTAACCTTGGCTTGTAAGTTGCTTACTCAACAGACCTTGTTATGGCATGGCAGCTTTACCACTCCTGCCTCTGCTGAAAGGTCAGCACTGTCGCAGCCGATCTCATTTCAACAGGGCGCTGCCCTGTTATGATCGAGCCATTATCATAAGCAGATTCACAAATTAGCACGGTAAGAGATGATATAATGTGGGCCATGAGGTGCTCAGTGGCTGAACGCATGATTGAAAGTAAGGAAATGAGCAAATGGCCATGGTATACACATACAATGAATTAACCTTGGTGTGAAACGTTTCAAACACTGACCGTTTCCTGTCTACTATATCCAGTCTCCGTCATGAACCGTACCAGTAAATTGGCAGTGCTCCAAGAGGAGACAATAAGCACAAGGGAGAAAAAGGAAGAAAGAGACGAGTGAAACATCTTAACTTACTCCTTTTACACGTGTAGACGCACTAGAATGACTTGAGGGCCTGTCAGAAAGCCGAGAAAGGAGCTGAGGAGAGGAGGAAAACCAGAAAGAAAAGTCAAATAAATCTGACTGATATTCTCCCGCATCGCTAGGCCAAAATGCCAGATGCAGCGTAAATCACGTCGCGCTGACTGTCCATCCCGGCCGAGCTGACATTACCCCCACCAGCTGTCTTCGCTTTACGACTTGGCCAATCATCCCATCAAGAGGCACGGGTGCAGAGATTGATGTTTGTTCAAAATCGTCCAACATATTTCAGTTACACAACCAGCAAAAGAGACACTTGTGCATTAGGGCAGCCCTCCTAAATGAACCCCAGATAATTTAATGTGCCATACAGAGGATGGAAAGCAATGGAGAGGATTTTTCATTTATCTCTCTCCTCATCTCGAACAGTGCCCAGAAAGGTTTAGAGGGGGTCAAGATCATGGGTCCTAATGGTTTGGCATGCCTTAAAATTCTTCTTAAATATTAATACTGTGCACATTTGATTTCCACACAGTTGCTCCAATATACCATAAAAAAGCCAGCCATTTAGACCTTACAGGCTGTATGTGTGGGGTCAGATTCTTTAGGTGTGCAGTAATGATAAAACCAGTTATGTTTCTGGCAGTGAGTCAGTAATGTTTAAAAGTCTATCCATGTGGAACAGCATTTTTCTTTTCTTAAAGGTTGTCACCTTCAGTAGGAACAGCTATTTTGAGTGTAACAGAGCTAAACGGTCTGTTACATTAATGTCATACAACAATAAGGTTTATTATTACAATTATGAAACTGCAGTCAGAGGTCATGTTGAAATTTTCAAACAGGAAGGACAAGGAAGCCAAACAGTGGTGACAACCCCCCCCCAAAAAAAACAGAATGTCTTCTTTTTAAGGATACTACTGAGCTGCAACTAGTTAGTAACTCGAAATTTTCTTAATTTTGAGTATCGAGAAGGTACAAGCAAAACAGAAATATGTGCATAAATACGTCCCATGTCTTTTGACATATAATAATTGCAGGGTCACTCATTGTCTTAGCAGAAATTTTAATAAGATTTCTCCAGAATTATCTCCTTCAATGGACCCCTTCCAAATGCCCTCAAGGCACAGTTTAAAATGTCACTTTAAAAAAAGGAACAGAGCTTTGTCAGAGTGGAGATCCAACTTAGGATGTAGTCAAATATTCAGGACAAGCTAAACGCTAACATCAATTTCCATTATTGCAACTCCTGCTGTAATCAAGGTAGGTTAAAGGTTACTGATTTTTAATATTCATGTAATCATTTAAAGAAGAAAAACTGAAGGGATGTTTTTTTCTTAAATAGTTTAGCTAATATGATTTTAATAACAGCAGGAGGAAGAAAGCTTACGATGAAATCCTAATCACATTAGTAACACATACAGAACAGCCAACTTCTTCTGTTTCAAATAGCATACATTTATTTTGGTAGCGTGACAGGAGATGTCACGCAGTTAGGGACTTATCCTGGGTCCAATTTCATGTGATTTTATGGATCAGTGGCAGAATAACTCCCCACTTCCTTCATCATCCAGCATGCTTGCCTGCCAATACACAGGGCTCCATCTTTATCACACTCCCATAAGCTGTGGGCCTGACTTGCTATATCTACTTCTGAGATCTAGGATGTCTGTAATTACTGCTCTATCTTCATCTACTCAAATCAGCTCGATCCAAATCTTTATTTCCCCGAGGCCTCGGCCAGGCTCCTAGCTAGGCTCTTACCTCCCAGGAAGGCACTGCCAGTGTCTGTGCTTTTTAATCAGACCTTGACTCAAGCTGTTCCAGCAGAGAGGGGAGAAAGAGAAGAAAAAAAAAAACGGTCAAGCTGTGCCAGTGGCTTTTAGAAGGTGTAAGGTTCCAACGAAGTTTGGCCCAAATATAAACACAGAGAATCTGTTAATTCAAACGTTGCACAGTGTGCAAGTCAAATGAGCAGCCGGGAGTAATATTTTCTTTTTTATATAATTGTCTCTTGGCACATAGTTTTCCATCTGGACTTTGTTGTTTGAGTTTTCATGTCATTAGTGAGGTACTGCGCCCTGTAATATCACACTGTATTAATGGCGCCACAGATATTTTGCAGAACTGGGATCTAATTTGATTAAAGACCCCAGCTTTGTAGGGAGTTCTGTTTTTATTGGCTACCGGTTTGACATGTATGCTCATTTATATTAGTTGAAAATAAATATGTTACCATGTTTCAATATCAGGGTCTGAAAGGAGAAAAAAAAACATCTAGAGAGGAAGAAGCTCATTTGCACTTCAGAGCGTGACTTAGCAATCTCTGCAGGCCTTTGCTTATTTGCTCATCGCTTCCCCGCCCTTCTGCAGTAAATGCTAACAAACCCAAACCGCGGGTAGTCCAAAGACCCCGCATTAGACTTTATAAACAGTTTAAAAAGAGACACAAGCAAAGGCATTTACACAAACATCATCAATATTTCACAATTCATAAAACACCCTCTCTTATGTGCAGTTAAATCCTTATCTTGGAATAAATTAGGATTTAGCCCGATCAGGCCAGCTAATTGAATGTGACGGTAAAAAAAACTCCAACCAAGCAAGATGCAACACACATCCCTCCCAACTCTTAGGAGAGAATACATCTCCACTGAGGCTTTTATGGGTGTATGTACAAATAAAATCAACTCATTTCATCAGCTTTCAATGAATGTGTCACACTGAGGCATCAAAGAAATAACTTGGAAAAACTAAAAACTAAAAAGATAAAATCTATTAAAACTATTTTTTGTGCTGCTTCAGGGGAAAACATGTTTTCATTTTTGTGCTATGCAGAGTTGAAACGATAATCAAAGAAAGCTAACTTTAGCTGCAGGTACCGACAAATCTTTAAAAGTAAAAACAACTTAAAAAAAAACCCTCAATATATATCTGTCGAATACAAAGACAAAAAATACATCTTTTTATATAAGAAGCATGAATTTGAGAGTCAGCTTGAGTAAACCCAAAGGTCTAATTAAGTACATGGATTCAAAGAACATAATGCATGAAGAGGATGAGCAAAATGGTAGGTTAATGCGGTGCAAAGGAGGAATTCACCCGCTGACACGGACCCAGAGTGAGGCTGAGCCGAGAGTGCACAGCTTCCTGAAGGAGCTTTTGAAGTGAGGTCTTAGTTACAGATCACCTCCTTGCTGCTGCTGCAGCACTGCCCCAAAACACATTTGTTGTAGAAATAATAAGTCAAACACACCTAAGGTAATATTGAAAAACAAGGAGAGAAATGAGAGGGAATAAAGGGCAACAATTAAAGTGTATGGCATTTGTTAGACATGGTAACTACAGCAGTAATATTTTGCTTTTCTTTAATTTCATGTCTGTTTTATTTATTACTACTCATTACTTAAGGCCCTGTCCTCCTAAAACTTTCTTTGGACAAAGCTGAAAAACCACACGCAAAAACTGCTTTATCACCTATCTCAGATAACATAGCCCTTTGTTGATATAGTTGAGTAATTATGTTTTCTTTTATTTTTCTTTTATTATTTTTTATCTATTTTCTCTGTAGATATTTGGAAAAAAGCAAATGTAAGTTCTTTTTATTTCTTTTACTAAAAACATTAATATGCAAAATTTAATTGTATTATGGAGGTATGAATGTTTCTTTGTATCAATCTGTATATTATATTTGAAAGTTTTGTTGTTGAGATTGTCGACTGTTATTAATAAAGTTATAAAAAACAACTTAAGGCCCTGTCACACTATATTGTTTTAGACAACTTATGCCAACATATGAGAAAAAAGATTCTGCTAAATTACTAATAAGATATATATTAAATCAATTTGTTAGTACAGTATTTACATTCCTAATAGAGGCTTCCAGTTAATTTTTTTTAATTCCAACTTTCTTATTTAAACTTTTTATAAGTTAAAAAAAGTTGTCTAAAATGTCAGGACAGGGCCTTTAAATGTAAGAAAAAGACAAAAAATATCATCTCCTTCATTACTTTATTCATTGTTAGAAGCATTTTATTCATTCTTAAAAGTATGAACTCATACAATATTTTGAGACCTCACACAGTCAGTTACTACCATAAATATTTGCTCATTGTTTGTAAAATTGTCTGAATTGTATCAATTACAATCCACCTTGTCGTTAACAAGATATTTTGCTAACAAGACAAATTAACTCTTGCATGCACACGTTGCCTTTTAGCGACAGGCAATCTTAATTTAAGTGTCCAGTCGCTTCAGTAAGCCATTATTTTTCTGAAGGTAAATATGTAGTACGTGAAAAGTTTTGTGAATCTGAGGAAATGTTTGGTGCTGTTCTTACAACACATTTTGTTTTGTGTCTGCAGTGTGTCGACAAACCTAATCCAAGCTAAACGAATGGTTCAGCGGTGAAAAAACACTTTAACGCAGCAGAGGTGAAGCAGCGGAACAACAACACACACAGGAAAAAAAAAAAAAAAAGACCCGTGAAATCTTCCTCCTGCTCCTTATTCCTCCCCCTCTCAGGTGGATTGCTCATTAAAAGATTGCCACACAGCAGGTGTTCGGTCACAGAGCATTGAGAGAGAGGGTGCTTGAAGTGGCAGAAATCACAAAGTGGATCCGAATGCGGTTATATGTGTAAAGGAGTGAAAACACACACAAAAATATGCATTCAGCATAAACAGGTAGCGGGAAAAGCGTGAGAAAATTGCATGCGAGGGCTCACAAACACGCTGGGGGTGGTGGTGAACAGCTGCTCGGAGCAGGTCCCTGTAGATCTGACTAGCAGCACAAGTGCATGGTGTTCCAGATTGGCCTCTTTGGGTGGGCCTAATGCTGCTGATTCTCACTGTGCTCCCACAAAGTCCCACTTGTAAACATGCAGCTCTTTGGGAGAGTTGTAAAATTTTGTATTTTCCATATTTGGTCTTAGTAGTAATCTATAGACAGTAATGACTTTCAGTGTGTTAATTGTACAAACAAAAATCTAAGAAAATTCAGTAAATAAGTCAATCTCTTTAGATTGACATTTTTTTCTGCAGCAACTATTATTGTGTTCAGTCTGTTGTTTCTGACGTGTAGAATTTGATTGCATGATTTCTTCATAAAGAAATGTTTGAACTGTTAGTTTTAGGCTTGACTACTAGTACTGATAATTCAGAAACTCCAACATAAAATGAACGAGCAGGTACTAATGACATATTTCCTTTTCTACTTCTTCAGAGCTTTTATATTTGTACTTTCACACATGGCTCAGGTATATTCTTGTGCAGAGATCACCAGTCAGACAAAGAATGAATTTAATGCAAAATAAGCACTGCATATTGCATTTGTGAGGTATTTTAACAGGTGGATATTGAAATATTGTACTTGAGAGTACTGCTCTTAAAACTGGACATGCCGTAAAAGTAAAAATACTGTCCATGCATCAAACCATGTAGAAATACTTCTATTCAGGTCTATTCAGTCTAGTGTCCCACGTTGATCGGAGTATTTGCCCCGCCCCAAACAGATGATGACAAATAATGCTAGCAGGAAAGCTATTTTTTAAGCAGCAATGCTATCAAGTCAAAACATTTCGCTTTCTTCTCTCTCCCAGACTCTGATTATTTCCCTCACCTGTCTGGCTTTCTTCACCATCCTGCCTGCCTGATTCAATTAATATTAAGTCAAAGTGAGTATAAAAGTGCCAAAAAATCCATTCATCAGGCTCCAGAAAAAAAGCCATCTCTTCTTTTGTGACCCCCTTATCGTAACAGTCGTTTACATATGCCCTTTAAATAGTTGAGTGCCTGTCCTGACTTGTGCTCTGCTTTTTTTCGTTCCCCCCCAGTCCCAGGGAAGGGAGGCTGTTGTCTTGTCTTTGCTCTGCCAGGGTTTTGACATCCCAAATTTGTGGCTGTGCTTGTGCAGGCATCCCACGTAAGTGTGTGCATGCTTGTATACAGGGACCGCTTGTTATTCCCAGGGTTGAGGCTCACTGAGGCCTGTGTTTCTGTGTGTTTACAGCTCTGGGGGCTTGTTGCCTCCTGACTACAAGAAAGACTGATGAATAAATAACATCCTACTCTCTCTAGCTCACCCTCTCTGAGGCCTTGAAGTGTGTGTGGATGTGTGTGTGTGTGTGTGTGTGTGTGTGTGTACGCTCGTATTTGCAAGTTTGTGTGCAGGGTGTGTAAACTCGCTCCTGTTTGTGACCATGCATTTCTCAGCGCGAGTGTGTGCTTGTGTCTTCAACATCTCTCGGTGGACCAGGCTTCTCCTTCATCTGGCTGATTCCTGGCCCCCTCTTGGCAGCAAGTTCTCATAGAGGGATTGCTCTCTAAGGTTGCAAGGGACAAACACACAGATGGAGGGGGAAAACATCCTCTTTATCCTATACATCAGTAGGAATATGCAGAAGCCTGTGTGTGTGTGTGTATGCCGACAAATGTGTGTGTCTGCCTGCTTTTGTGTTAGTCAAAGATTGTGAGGCAAAGAGAGACATCCGCAGAAAAAGAATGCACTAAGCAGTGTGTATTCTCCTTAAAAAACACATCCACTGTGCTCCAATTTATTTCAAAGAAGATGCTTTAATTAACCCTGAGTTCTCTTCCGTTAAACCTATTTATCCTGACTGGACACACCGTTTGCATTTCATTGCCACAGTGGAAAGCAATGAGAGTTAATGCACCGACCAACAAATAAATGCCCCTTTTGCAAGTAATGTTCAAGTGATTGCCGCAGTGGCTATAAAAGAGTCTCTTGTTAGCACTATAGCAGCTCTATATTCATTTGTCTCTTGCGGCTGCTTATAAAACGCAAGCAGGAGGGGGAAGTGGTTTTATTTACATGACATTATGTTACATTAAGTGGTTGCACTCAATTAGGAAAGCCATCACAATGGTTTTAAGTCCCTAATACAGTCTGCTGAAAGAGACCATGACTTGCTAATAGGGTGTAATTCCTTTTGTATCTGTATCCATGTGCGATGGAAGGGAGAGGAGGGGGGCAAATCCGTATCATCAGTAAAAACAATGCATCAATTAAGCAATTAGCGAGGAACAAACTGGGCAGCTTTCCAAACCCTCCCAATAAGGCACTGTGCCAAGGGGGCTTGTAATGTTCATTATACCCACATCACAGAGATGGAAGGGGAGAGAGAGTAAAAAGAGAGAGGCTTGTCTTTTCATTTGTAAAGTCGAGGCATTTGTCTGCCAGCGTGGAGACGTTTTGTTCCACCAGATGTGCTTTTTAGCGAGGCCACATGGTCGGTCAAGGCTGGGG
Organism: Anablepsoides cearensis; assembly: GCA_032275365.1. Lineage (NCBI taxonomy): Eukaryota > Metazoa > Chordata > Actinopteri > Cyprinodontiformes > Rivulidae > Anablepsoides > Anablepsoides cearensis. The sequence continues at coordinate 11,747,515 of JAUBOC010000063.1, forward strand.
GGAGAAGGTGGGCACGGGTGCCAGCTCGCGAGCGGCGTCTTGTGTACGGCGGTGGCACCGAGCGGCCTTTTGGCTGCCATCTGATTAATTAAGACTTGAAAGGGGCCCAGTGGCAGCAGGGTTTTAATTGTGGTAATTGGGGTTAATAAGGTGCCATTACATGCGCTGATCACAAGTATTGTTTCATCCAGATGGGCAAATTGAGCGGGGTTAAACACTGATGGTAGAATGGATGGGAGGAATGATTTGAGATGGGCGGGGGGGTCCTGGAAGAAGAGAGGGAGGACTTGGCAGGCGTTCATGCCACTCTGTTTCTGCATGTTAACAACATGTACCTGTCGAGTACTTAAGGGCTAATGTAGTGGAAAGTGGCAGTAAATCACCAACCCCGTTATACAAAACAGTTTTTTTTTGTAAATAAAACTTTAAAGTTTAACACAATGAATTTAATTATTAACAATATTGTTGTTTTAAACTGGTACATTAACTTAAACCTTCTTTACTAAGACCTAGTTTTAGACCACAGCTTTCTCTTTTATTTATCATTTTCCATCAAACAAGATTTAAAAGAAACTTTCAAAAAACTTCCACACAACTGAACATCTTATCACCACGCCTATATTGTTTTATCATCCTCCATCCATGTATATTTTTTTTATTTTGGGCAAATTCTAATCTTAAAACATAGCCGTTATTAGCTCCTGCCAAGCTTAGTTTGCTCTGTTTTTAAATTGATTGGGTCTTTTTTTTTCCTGGCACTGCAACTCTTTCAATTATTCATTTTGCAGTAACTATAATCCCTGCCAGGATCTTCCATGAGCATCTACATTCATTTTACCTACAGCGTTTGCCCACACATTCATCATTAAGTGTCGGTTAATTCTGTGAGTGTTTTGTTAGAAAGTCGATGGTAATTAAGTCGTCTGATAATGATAAATGCGTGCAATATAAACATGTAGGAAAGTGGAGAAACTCTATGCTTTGCTAACCATGACATGTGTATATTTCTCTTTCTGATTTACAGCAAGAGGAGCTTTTATGACTATGGTGGAAGCCAAAATTCAAAATCAGCCTCTTCAACTAGTTTTTACAAAGGCTATGAAAGCTAAAACTTCCTTTCACCTATGCAATATCACTAAAGTCAGAAACATCTTGCCAAAATGATACAGACAAGCTAGACTATTGTAATTCTTTAATATCTAATTGTCCAAAAATCTCTTTAAAAACCTTCAATTGATCCAAAACACTGCTGATTTAGTCCTGATGAAAGTTAGTAGGATAAATCTTTTCTCCACTTTTCTTTTCTTTCCACTGGCTTCCTGTCAAATTCAGAATAAAATGTAAATCTTACTTCTAATGAACAAAACTCTCAACAACTTAACTCCATTTTGTAAAAAAAAATAAAAAGACCTGACCTGATTGTCTGTCTTTATTCAAACAGAGCACTTCACTGTCAGACAGCAGGTTTGGTTCCACAAGTTTCTAACAGTAGAATGGTAGGCAGAGCTTTCAGTTGTCAAACTTCCTGTTTCTGTCCACAAGACTGACACTTTGTCTACTTTTAAGTCCGGGCTTAGAACTTAACTTTTGGGAAAATCCTATAGGTTGTATTGGGTTTTCTGAATTATACCTTAGTTCTGCTGCTAGAGTCTTGGACTGCTGGAGGACAAACTCTTTCTGCTGTGGTCTTTACTCACTCTCCTCTCTATGTTTTTATTTGTAATCATTGTTGTCATTAACATGTTTTACTTTGTCTTTCTTCCCATAGAAACCTAGACCAAGACCAGCCATTCTGTGTTTTTTATGTCTCCTTCCTGTCCTCTCTAACCCCAGCCAGTCCAGGCAGATGGCTGCCCTTCCGGAGTCTGATTCAGCTGGAGGACCCTTCCTGTTTAAAAGGAAGTTGTTCCTTTCCCCTGTCACCAGATTAAAATGGAGTGAAGATTCAACACAATATTCCTGATGAAGTACTTCCTGATCTTACAATACTTGACAGAAGAGCGACTGAATGTGTTTAATAACAAATGGTAAATATATTTTACCTTATTGCATTAGTTTTTGAGATCTTATTTATTAAATACCAGTTAAGTAACACTAGTAGCACTAATACCAGGTATGCATTAGGTAGGGACCAGGTAATTAGTCAGTAAATGCAAAGTCTGTACCCAGGAAACACACGATACATACAAAATACTTAACAGGTAAATGCAAGTTAAATATCAGGTAGGTATCAGGAAAGTACCTGGTAATTACCCAGTGAACACCAGGTACAAGGTAGATACAATTAATTACTGTGTAAGTAGTCAATATATGTCTAAGTATTAGGTATCTAGCACATTGGTGCCAGGTGTTTACTGGGCAGTATTATGTATTGCTATCTGGTTTAATGTTATTTATACTACATGTAAATTGTGTACATTCAGAATCTGTAAAGAAACAATGAACTACATTATACTCCGTCTCAGTATAGGAACAACTTTAGTGTGTCCCAGTGATTTAAGCTAACATGGCAAAGCTCCGCAGAGTGTGTCATTTTCACCTGCTGACAGCAAGCATAAAGAAAGGAGCGAGAAAGAGGTACTGATAGGGAAAGAGAAAGAGTGAGACAAAGAAGAAAAAAAAAAGGAAAAAAGACGGCTCATCCCTGGTGGTGCGGCACTGCTTCGTGGTCTACCTTTCTGTCAGCAGAGAGACAGAAGAACGCCAAGCCAATTAATCAAAGTCAGATGTGGCTGGATGCCTGAAGTCACTCATGATCCCCATGCTGCCCCTCCCTGCACCCAACATGCACACAAACACCACACACACACACACGCACACACACACACACACCTACTCCTCATGTAGTTCTGTTTCAAAGGCAGAAAGTGTCTCAAGAAAACTTGTGCGTGCATTTACACACAAACAGAAAAAGAGAGACAAATGCACATTCCTGCACATGCAGACAGTATTTCCGCTGCATGACACACTAATATTTTATTACTACACTTCTGGGAACCCTCAGTGCATGCTGTTCTTATATTGACCATAAACTGAAGCATTAACCTTCAAACAGCCCTTTAAAGAAGTGGGGATCAGCACAAGGTCCTCACATATAAAGGGTTTTACTCATCTTTATATTGTTGTAGACACCTGGTTTAACACACACACATGCACACACACACACACACACACACACACACACACACACACACTGACACCCACCAACCCATCCTTATCAAGCAACACTGGAGTTATCCCACCAAGTGAGAGTTGAGTTTAGTCTTTTCATTGAGATGTATATCAGTGATACTTCATTCCCCTAAGACCCCAAAATGCACAGATCATCTCCTTCACTTCTCCTTAAATTTGTCTAAATGGCACTTTTGCTTAAAAGCCAGTTTAAGAAACAGCACATTTAAAATTAGAGGCATTGTGTCGGCTCTTGATGTCTCATCAGATGCAGTGCTCACCTTCACACTTTTTCTTCCCCTCTATGTGATTCTCTTCCTCATGACAACAAAAAAAGAAAAACGCATAGACAAGTCCTTACATTTAATAAAAGCACTTTCATCATATAAAAAACATTTCTCTAGTGAGCTATGGAATCTTAGCGTTAACATGTCTTCTTTTCTTCCTTCTTTTAACTGCACACAAAGTGATCTTTATCACTGGAATCATAACTACTGACTTGACTACAGTCACTCTAGTGGCATTAAAACACTAGGTGCATTTAGAATCTCATATGAATAAAAAGAAAAATGCTTATCACCAATTTCGATGACTCTTGACAACTGAATTGATAAGTCAATTTTAAGTCTATTTAAATATTTAAAACCCTGTATAACTCAGTTCTTTTTTTCCTTTTATATTTAAAAGTTTGTGACTACTTTTTTTATTTTGATAAAGGTTTAATGAGTCTTTGGTAGAGGTGAGGTGTAAGATTGACTCCCTCCATTCCACTAGGGGGCACTATAGGTTGTTAAAGTTTATTCTGAAGGACATTGTGTGAAACTGGAAGTGACTTTGTCGCCAATAAAAGAAGCAACATCTCAAAAAAACGTATGAAATAATTGCCCAACGTGGTAAATTGTTTGCTATTGCAATATTAGGCACGTACCTGTGTAGAGTAATCTTTGTGTTTTAAACTATCGAGAAAATTTGTAGCATTACGCTAGCAGTTTTCTATGGGGTTTAGACTGTATATTAGCAGCTAATTATCACAATGGTAATGGTTAGTTTGGATTAATACTGGGGGGCTCAGCTTGGCTTGGTAGTAAGAAAGAGGGGATTTGAGTAAAATGGGTTTGGAACCACGGCTTTAATGTATGTTGGATTACCAAGATGTTACGTAATCAGACAGTGCCTAATTTCTTTCGTTAAATTAGAGAGTGCTCTTGCCAATGGCCATTTGGGAGCTCCTGCCTTTTGATGCCTCCTAACTCAAGTCTAACATTAAATGTACTCATGGTTTCGTTTTGTTTATATATGACAGCGCAGAAAAAGTCTTTCTGGGTTTGGAAAGAAACTCCAGTCGCAGTGTTGCTTTAAACCGCCCTCCTTGTACTCTCTGAGCTGCTTCACTTCTATCCAAGCTGAGACAATTTGTTGCATTTTATACTTATTTTTGAGATATTTTTACAACTTAGACTTATATACACATTTATTTTTAGTCTCTGTTGCCCTGACAGGGAAATCTAGGTTGGTGGAATTACCATTTACAAAAGCACATCAATGAGTTGCACAGTGTACCATTCCAACAATGAGGGAACCTTTTCACAAAGAGAAGTGTTTTTTACGGTACAACAGAAGTAAAACATGTATAACTCAAACTGTTTTAATCACTTATGTCTTCTTTTCTGTGTCTTTCCATCTTTCCTCATTCAAGTCCTTACTCTTGCTCCTCCTTTTTTACTTTTCTCACTCCCCACCCGTCCCTTGACGTAAAAAGCCAGATGAAGCTCTAATAGAGTCCATGGGGAGTCAGCATTTACCACATCTGAAGCAAACAGGCAGGTCTCCTCTGCTTTCTGTACCACCGAGGGCCTCGCTCTTACTCCCTCCATGCTCCTTTCTATTAACACCATCTCCAACAGCTTCTCCTGCAGAAAGCCCTCAAATCTCCACCGTCCGCCCCACAGAGCCTTGCTAGCCAGTCCGAGTTTCTACAGCTCTTCTTTGATGTGTGCCAATGTTCAACATGCTGCCTTCTTTTGTCAAGGCACTTCTGAGACAACTGAGGTAGACAAAGATAACAGCCCACATCACACTGGTGGAGACTACGTCCCATTGTGGATGTGATACATAAAAAAAAGAAGCTCAAGGAAAAACCATATTGGCTGTGACAGCAACCCACAATCCTCCACAAGAGAACCACCGATGGGCATGTGTGTTCTTCCCAAAGCCCCTGGAAGAATACAGCCAACTGTTGAGCAGTGATTTAAAAGCACACAACTTTTTCTTCATTCATTCACATAATGTTGGATAACAATGGCAAGCGAATCTGACATCAACCCACTCTAGACAGAGTGGGGCAGTGCAAAACAGACAATGACCTTTAAAAGACAATATGCTAATAAATAGCTGCGGCGAGGGCCTCGGCACTCCAGACAAAGGGACCTTGGGAAACCGGCAGAGTTTTAATCAGGTGCAGCTCTTTCAAAAAGAGCCCGTGGCCACATAATTGATCCCAAAAGGTATGTCCCCACGCAGAACCTTGGGATGCCATTCCATTACTATAAAGAACTAATAGCGCTCTTTGTTTTGCTCTCCGGGAGGATGGGGAGATTTAAAACTATTGTATATTCTTGTGCCTACAAAGGCCACAAATGGTAAGCATTTTAATGATGAAAATGTTTTGATGTCTTACACCTCCTGAATATGGAAGAAGGCTGGGTGTGTGTTTTGCCCCTCCAGTGACAGAAGCATAGGCAAACAGCCTAGCAAAGATAAAAAAAAAAAAAAAGTCACTGAATCAGTGCTATTACTGATTCCAGTAGGAAGAATTGTTTTTGTGGACACGAGGTGAAAGGGAAAAATGCCCTCTCTGGGTATCTGCACTTGCTGCTGCTGCAGCCGTTTTGCTTCAAGTGATGAGAACAAGGCACCGTATTAGAATTATATCAGCATTTCTGTCACTTCCTAAGCAGAGTATGCACAAATGTACATGTGCAGACTCAACCACACACTTATATGGTATCTTGGCTTATTTTAGGGCAAGTACACAATGCTGCTCTCTGAGTTAGGAAGAGATACCAAATGCTCCATTACACGTAACACAGAAATAAAAATATTTGAAAAAGAGAGATAACTTACTTACTTCTCTCCTTTACTTATGAGAGCTGCCACTGATTTAGCGATAAAGATGAGATAAATGAGCGTGGAGCCTGCCAGTGGTTTCAGCGGACTGCCAGAACGCTGCTCCCAAGTACGGTTAGTCAAAGCTTTTGTCTGCCACCGCAATGTAAACACATGTGAACTCTTGGCAGGGGAAAACACATCTTGCCTAAACTGTGGTTTATACTGATTACAGACTTGCAGATGATGCAAATTCTGCTGGAGAAAAACATCACATGAGGAGGGATCCGCTAACTCCCGGTTGTCAGGTGAAACTTCAGTGGCCTGCTGCCGCCGCTGCAGAGTCTGGTTACATTGGCTCGAGCGGAAAGCTGTGATCTCTTGTTTAGAGAAGCAGCACAATTTCTACGCTCAGTTTAACAGTTTTGAGAAGAAACTCCAGACAGAGGTGGTTTCTGAAATTGCTGTTTTGATACAGAGTGCATTAGTGGAACCGTACAAACTTTTCGTCTTCAGCTAGTGCATGGGGGTGGAAAAAAAAACACAGAGCGTTGCGGTTTTAAATGTCACCAATCTACACTGGAAGTGATTTTTGGAAAACAAATCAGGTAATTGCATTACACTCTCCAGCCATAAAGAGATCATCTTTCCCAGCTGGATAAACGCAACATATGCAGCGCAAACATCAACTTAAACGTGAAACAGGATACCGATCAAAAGCATGATACCTCAATTTATTCCCTGCAAATTCAGGATAAACATTGAGAAAAGAGCAGCACAAGAAATCAAAAGTGTTTTTCAATATGGATCGGAGTCCTGAGCCTGAAGCCAGCAGCGGGAGACAGATCCCAAACATTAACGTTTCGATTTGGAATAACAGTTAAATGAATCAAATCAAATTACCTCCTCCAAGAAGAGTCAAGACTCAGGCATGCTTGCAGCCTAATTCTTCCAACTTGAGTAAGTGGTGTAAAGCTTAATGAATATCGCACGCCAAACATTTTGGACCAGGTCGATGGCTAAATGTTTCCTTAATTGTCAAGAAAATTAATGGACAATAGAGGCTTTCTTACAATTTTCAAATTATCAACGGGTCCTTTAATTGTCAGATTGAAAATCCAAGGACAGAGTCGTCCTACAATGCCTCCATCACGCTAACATAACGCCTTGCCTCCAAACCATCCCATAAAATCCCATTGCTGCACTTAATTGTTCAATATGAAGCCAAAGCATCTGAGGTAATTCAAATGTCTTTCTCCGATGAATATGTGCAATTGTCCTCTTTCCCTATTCTAATTTAATGCCATCTGGGGAAGGTGATTGGCTCTGTGTTGCCACTGCTGCCAACCGGGGTCAGCCTAACCATCAAGCGCTGTAATTGAGTAGTTAGTGGCAATTTTCTCCCCTAATTTCCATCTGCGAAATCCGGGCCTGGCATGGCAAATAGCACATTACACAGGCACGATTGTGGCAAAGTGTAATAACATCGTTTCCACAGTTTGAAAACTTCCTATGAACAAATGAGAATCACTGCCGTTCATGTCATTTTGAAAACTCCCTCCTTCCCCCTGAACTCCTTCCTTGATCTCACACACACAAACATGCGGGGGAACACACATGGCAGGCACTGAGACGCAAAATAAAGAATCTGGCAACGTCCCATTAACATATAGATAATTAGCTGCTCAAACTGCAGCCCAGCCCTTTAACACCCTAATCCCCTGACAAAGCCTTTGACTAGCTTTATCGGAAAACACCATGTTGACGCAGACACAGCTCTTAGGAGGCCATCTTGTTTGGCTTATTCACCATGACATGCTTCTATCAAGGCAAGATGAAGGAGGCACTGATTTATGGGAGTGTAATCCATAACCAATGTCATTTCTTGTGTATTTTCTTGGGGGAGAAAACGCCAGGGTGGAGTTCTAAACTAATGGAGCAGCAGGTTTGAACACTTTTGGCTGAGAGATTTATGGCGATCGTAAAGCAACGTCAGGGACAAAGAAGAGTGGAAATATGAGTCGTACATCTAATGGCTTTCGGTTATCACAGAATTTTACACAATACAAAACACACAGGCGCATACAACTCCACACAAAAGGAGGTTATATTACCATTTTATCACGCTGGACGTGCGTGCTTATTCAAATTCTAATGATCTTGCTTTAGAAAAGGAATGAAATTAAGAAATTGTTATTTGGAGCAATACATTAGGCGCCTCGGACTTGAGACAGGATTTTCCAACTAACATAAATTCAATTTTATAACTCCGGCTGGAAAGACTCCCTGCTTTTTTCCGCCCCTTCATCCCTTCCCTCTCGTTTTTAAACATTTTGTAATTACTTTGACGCAGTACATCAAAAGCGAAGTAATAATAGTTGTAATTTAATCTATTCATACAAGTCATTTTCATAAACTCCTGCCTCTCCCTGCTTAATGTGCATTTCATTCATTATTGATCATGCCTTGATGATGTGGTAATGACAACGGCATTGTTTTTTTCTCTCCTTTTCCTTAAATGTAGACCTTGTGATTCAGGGTTTTCATTATAGGGCAGCACACCAGGCCTCTGGATTATGAAGGGCAAACAAAAGATAATTAACATGAAGAGGGATGCAGAACAGTTATCCCCTCCCAGAGTACCACCAGGCGCTACCATCACCAGCGCCCATTCTCCCTCAAAATGGGCCTGGGTCTTTGTGCGCGCTGTCTAGCTCCCCTTCAGTCAAACAACATCATTACTGAGTACTATTTTTTCCTCCTTTCAATCCATCTCTCCATCACCTCCCTCCTCCCCAATTCTATTTTTTTCTGACGGGCGATCCAAATTGGACAGGATCCTCCTTCAGGTCGGACTTGTTTGAAACGATAGACTGAAACTCAATGATTTCATCGCACCACGTAATGTTTTTGAGTAAATGACAGCTGGAAAGTGGCCTCGTTGCCGTTAATCCTTCCGATTTCAGAACGGCGGGTAGATTGCAGCGACAATGGAGAGCTTTCGGGTTCTTGGATCGCTATCAAGAAACCACCAGGAGAAAAGAGGTGTAATTTCACAATAAAAGAAGCTGGCAAAACATTTGAAAGAACGAACAAGATGGCTTTTTTTTCATATCACTGAGAATATTCTGTGATGTAAAGTGAAATTTGCATTCTTGCACGTCACGACAGGGTACGAATATTTATTGGAAATCCATAACTAACCTAGAAAGTCTATTTTTTTCAGTTTGTCGCAAAGAGTTGCACTTTCCTATGAGTTTGGCCACACTGGTTTTAACCTGTCTTCCTGTCCACTGACCACGCTCAGTCCTGCCACAAAACCCACTATAGTCTGTGACAGACTACTTCCAGTGCAAGCCAAGGAGTTTTTTTTTATTAAGGAGTAGGGACAGCATCCATTTTTTAAAACCTCCTCAATAAAATATCATACGGTCGCTCCACATTCCTCAGAATTATAATGACATGAATATTTAAATTTAAATGCATTCTGAGCACGCCGGTTTTCTCTTCTTCACTACGGCATCAGATCTCATTTTCTACTTAAGCTCCTCCATCATGTTTATGCATATCCACATGCATGATACATATCTCTTTTTTTTTAAAGCTCCTTAATGCAGGCCTGATAATTTTGCTTGACTTTAATGGGGAATGACTCCTCATTGGCACGCTTTTTCTCTTTAAGACAAAAATAAAAAAATATGATCAAATGCCCCTTTCATGTGGAACAGAGGCCGCGTTTGAAACTTCCCACTCCCTCTTTCCCTCCGTTGCCGCGGCTGCGAGTAAATAGATCAAAAAAAGGAGGCGCAACTTTATATTCTAGTTTTGAAGCATTCTGTAATTGGACGCATTTAATTGATATCCCTCAAGCTCGTAATTATAATGCAAAAAGAACGAGAAGGAAACACATTCTTTTATCACAGCCACGCTATTTGGCTTCTTTTTTTAATGAATGAATACTTGATAAAAAAGGGGTGGGAAAAAAAAGACAAAGTAGCGTGACAAAAATGAGAGAGAGGTAAAGTTTGTAATGATTTTTAGCAAAAGAATGGCAAGTAGTGATTGATAATTTTACCACGTATCATTGTTGGATAACAGAGCCCCTTGTGAGGCTGGAGTGGACCCTTGTGAGTTTGGCTCTTGGGGAGCTCACAGTTTGATCTCTCCTCCTCCCTGACAAGGAGCTATCACTGATGGAGACGGAACAGAGCGCAGATGAAGACATCTGCAAAGTGTCTGTTTTGATGCACAGTCTGTTGGACTCGAATATAAAGACTGATTTTTTTTGTCAGATTTCTTAAATGATGGAGTCCACGTTGCAAACAAATGGATAAATTCTATGTGTAAAGGGATTTAAGCAACACTATTTGATTTTAATGTTAAGACTAATTAAAGGATTAGCATTCATCAAAGGATGGAATATTGTCTGCTGCCTTTCATGCCACAGATTTAAACTAAGATAATTTTGTGTTGAAAGATAAAACTATTATCTAGTCGACCAATAAATATATTTGAAAGGAGTCCATTAATGCATTTCTATTTCTCGTTTGTCTAAAAAATGTCTTTATGCCTGACAACCTGTTGAGCAAAAGAGTTCTCAGCCACACACACACACACAAAGTCTTATTCACCTGTCAGTGTGATTCACTCTCACTGAAGTGTCGGAGCTGTCGAGCTCGAGTGAGACAAGGGAAGATGGGGAGGTAAAATTACGGACGCAGCACCTATAGGATCCAGTCAGAGCTGTCACACATACAATATGCAAGAGCCAAATGACTAAACGGGCCTACATGAACGAATGTGTCTGGACTTCATTTACACTCTTTCCCTCCATGATGACTAATGTCTTTCTTTTTCCATTTGCCTCCAAAAAAAAAAAATAAAAAATTGAAGCTACGATATGACAAGTGACCAAGATGGAACAGTGAGGCAGGGACAGCCAACTTTATTATCACCTGCTGATGAGAGGCAAAGGTGGACAATAATATTTTTATGCATGTCTATAAGTCTGTTAGCATAATATCTCATAAACCACTGAAGAGATTTTAATGAAACTTACAGGAAAACCTCATTTTTACTCAATCGTTTCTCAGCATAAAATGATTTTAATCAAACTCTGGCTTAAAAGATAGCAGGAGAAATGCATTTCTTTTAAAATAATTTTAAAACGTATGTAAAAAAACAAAAAACCCATTTTAATTTAACTGTCAGTAACAAGAAGAAGAAATTCTAAAAAAGTCAGGAATGACCATTTTCGCAGGTGTTCTGCAGGTGTGACATTACCAGATGTCTACAGAGAGCGAAGCACGAAGAGGAGAGGCTAAAGAGGGCTGAGCAAGACCAAAGAGACAGGATCAATTTCAATCCTCTTGATCCCATGACCCCTAAACCCAGAGTCTCCCAGGGAGTACCAGCGGAGTGCGCCGAGGCTGGGCCACTTTGAAGTTGGGTCTGGGAGGAGGCTACTGTAGATTGGCTAAGGACTGGAAAACACTGCTGTGTGGGTGTGTGTGTGCATGTGTGTGTACACGTGCCCCCCCCACTGCGTGTTTGTGCCTGTGGAGAGGAGTGGGAGGGTTGGAGGTAAATGGCGGTAACATGGACACATCCATGGATGAAATGGGAGAAGGCGGCAGATGGGGGTACTTGGCATTTCCTGCGCCTGCTTGTTTGTTGCTGCCTAATGAGCTCTCGGACTCCATTAATGAGAGGACTGAATCCATTATCATCATCATTTCAAAAGGAGTCCCTGGCTCTAAACAGCTCCCCACATTAGCAGGACTTACCCTTGTTGCACCGTTTGATCAGTGGAGGCAACAGGGGTGGACACACACACACACACACACACACACACACACACACACACACACACACACACACCTACACAAACAATCTTGTTAATATTTCACAGCCTTTATGTGGACACAAGCCTGCAGATGCTTTTAAAAACAAAAATATATATATTTCGAACTTAAAAGACGATTCTCGTGCAAGTAAAACTTTAAGACGACATCACTATGTAGTCTTCACATCAGAATGGATTAAAATAAAACATTGATAAAAATAAAATAAAACTGGACTTAGAAATGACCTGTTTAAAGCTTAAGGTAAATTGGCTAACAAACTATTAGCACAAATTGGTTATTCCTTGTCATAATTTTACACATTTTTGTTTTATAAATTGTATTCACATGATGCAAAAACCTGGAAAAGAGAACAATTAGTTCTTGCTATTGTGGTTGGAAATATAAATATTAATTTTCATGTGAGCCTCAGGTTTTACACAAGGCGATAAAAAAGGAAGACAAAAAAATTAACAAAAAAGAAAAAAAGAAATAAAAGGTTTTGGTAAAGTTTGAAAAGTGACATAATATTTCTAGCAATTAGTATTAAAAGTTCAAGATCTATTTAATTTTGAAATATTTTTGTGTGTTTTTTCAGCTTTAGTTCAGAAAAAAATGACTCTTTGGCTTGAAGAGATTAAATATCGCATTTTTTTGGACCAATGTTTCAAACAGTTTTTGACTGATAAGAAAAGTTCAAGTAAAAGTGGATAAATAGACTGTGAAGGGGGAAAAAAGCAGAGCTGCTGGATAATCTCTTGAATGAAGGACAGCATCAGCAACAAGGAAAGACAAACCAAGTGGTGGAGAGAGAGGGAGAGAGAGAGTGAGAGAGAGAGAGGGGTTTGAGGGGTGGAGAGGGAGCTAAAGTAACAATAAATAGGGCGCCCTCAAGGAGCACTGATAGAATAAGGCTGTGATTCATAAATAAACACAGAATACGCAGTGATATAATGACACGCCAGCAGAAAGGGACAGATTCCATTTCCATCGCCTTCACCACCTTTTCCAGCAACATCAAAGGACCAATTAAGGTCCCAGTGAAGCTGGCCGTCACGGCTGCAGTGGAGGTCCTGTCAGAGTTAGCCTGCCCTCGGTGCTGCTGTCTCTGTTTCAACCTCGCTGCTGACACTAGTGACAAGGACCCCTTACTGAACCTGCCTGCCTGCCCGCCTGTCTGCCTCAATTCCAGTTACCCAATATATGCATTCCTGTCTGTCGCTAACTCCAGTTTTTTTTATGTGGCTCACTCCTCTCGCCCTCTTCCTTTCTTTTTCCTCACCTGCACTTGACTCCTATAGTTTTCTCGCCTTTTGATCATCCTAATCTACAGCATTGCTCTGTTAAATGCTTTGAATTTGCCTATTACACAGTGCCACTCCTCTGTAGTACAAGAAGAGCTGGCAAATAGTGCTCAGAACTGAGCATTGTCATAAAAGAAGAAGAAACACTCTCTCAGTTTGATAACTTCTTCATTGCACCGCTCACCCTCTCGTGTTCTCCTCATGTAACTTTGGAATTACTGAAATGTTAACGCGCCTTTGCTGCCTTTGATATTTAAGACAAAAGGGTACAGATGTGCAGGCTGCGCGCATGCAGACACCGGGCCAAGTGGAAATGTGTGTGTGGAGCTTTAATCTCGCTCGTTGTCACGCTCCAAAGAGTTCCTCCTCACTGTGTGTTTTTCCGAATGTCTTCGGTTCATCCTTCGCCTACCTCTCTGCCCTTTCTCCACACGCAATTCCCACACTTAGAATGGCGACGAGAGCGGCGCAGCGCCACAAGACACTGGCAACAATTAATGAGGGGATGTTTTCAACCCACTGCTCATGTTGTGGCTGCTGCAATTGATTTTATCCGATTAGAAACCAGGTTAAGAGGAGTTACACTTCTGTGACTAAAAAAAAAGAAGGAAAAATAATGAGATTTATGAAAAAAATTAACAATCTTAACATTTGTAGGTAAAAAAAGTAATACAACTCCACTCTTGGGATGTTGGAATGATTTTACTGTTTAAAGAGACAGTTAGAATATTTTAAAGTTGGGTTCTGTGGAAAGGTTATGAACAATCAATATCTTACCTGTTGTAGATGGCGCTTTGAACAGCCAGTTTTATTCTGACTAGATTTAGAGTTAAAGATCAAAGTGGAATTTCTCAATCTAAATGTCTAAAAACATGAGTATCAACAGTTTAAATGTTTTTTTTTTTTTCATTACCAATTTGATTTGTAACATTTGATTTGTAATAGAAATAATAGAAATCCATGTTGGTTTTAGCCTCACTCAGACTAGTCATTAGCTTGTTGGTCCAATTAGAAATAATCATAATTTCTATTTTTACTCAACTGGCCTCCCTGCACTGGTCTCCTGTCAGTTTCAGGATTCAAAATTTGCTTTTAACTGGTATTTAAAGCACTCTAATGAATATCTGATCTATTAGTTGCCTACATAGACTGATTGGTACAGCAAATAAACACAAATTATGATTCATATAATCCGTCTCAGAAATTTCTTCCAGAAAGTTTAGAATTACTCAGCATGTATTTTGGTGAATTCATATCTGGCTTTTTTGCCTTTTTTTCTGAGAAGTGGAGCCCTCCTGGATCCTCTTTCATGCAGCCCATTACGATTCAAACAAGAAATTCACAAGAAATAGAGCATGGAAGGTTACCAGCGAATTTATACACATGTATTTTTTATCTACTTGTACTTATTTTATATTATTTATTGATGCTTATTATTTTGTATATATAAGTTTGGTGTTTTTAATCTTAATTTTATCTTATTGCAGTGTATGTGCAGTATGATTTTAGAAATGTGTAAGTAAATGTGACCATCCAAACTGAATGTGCTCAAAAATCTATCTAACAGGAAAGAAAAATAAATGTTTAAACCTTTTAACAAAACGATCTAAGCTATCGCTTTAAGGGAGCACATGCAAACAGACCCATGAGACTAATAATGATGCATCACAAATAAGATACGCAGGGACCCATACAGGAAAAGCAGGTAAAGAAAATGGATGGATTTTTATCATGGTAAAGTTCCATCCTGGAGACAATGGTGGTACCATGGCACAAAGGCAGCTATGATTCCTTCTCTTTCTATTTGTGCACCCCCCCAACACACACACACACTTATCGTCCTCCCTCTCTTTGGTATCTTTCTAGTGCAGTGGCCTCCGTTTACCATCGTAACCCAAATTAGCTGGGCAGGCGTTATCCTCGCTCCTCATTTGGTGCCGTTAGGAGAGGGGGCGAGGGGGAGCGAGGAGGTGGGGGGAGAAAGTGGCAGAATTTCCTCTCTGCCTCTGTGACAGCACTATCTGACAGCGTTTTACATCTCCCCTGCTCTCCCCTCACTACACTCCACTGTCAGACAAAGAAATTAATACCCCCAGTGACTGTGTTTTAATTAAGCAATTTCATGCAAATTACACATTTTAGATTGTCAAATAATATACTGCGCAAAATTGTAGGCAGGCTGATCTGATATGCATGGTGTGTTATTCTTCCAGGCACTGTGCACACATGGAAAATGAACAAAAATGCTAATTTCTAATCTATTATGCAAACAGTTCAGATACTTACATAGATTTGCACGCGTTTCTCGGGTAAATAGATCTCTTGAATTCTATGTATAGAAAGACAGGCTTTCTTGAGCAGCCTGTCCCATTGTTATTTATATTATTTTGTCCTCAGTTCAATATCTACTCTTGCTTTTCAAGCAATGTCTGCTGACTACATTTTGTCCTGAAATGCTGCGGGCTGCACAGTGGGATAAATAAATATAGAATAAATCTGCAAGTCTATCACTAAATGCATTTAAAGACAATCAAAGAACTTGACACACATATACACACCAAAAAAAACTAATTTGAATAATTCCTAATGCAGTCTAATGAAAAAGAGCTCTAACTAATATTAGTAATCCACACTACTCTTCGTCATCTCCCATTAGCACATTGAACTTATTTGAAATTCATTATAATCCACAAGCCTTTTAGTGCACTGGAATCGGTAATGATGACAAAATGAATATAACATTATACTTTATTACAGCCGACTTGATTTAATCTGGGGTTGCCGCCATATGAGAGTCCTCAGAAATACCCCTCTTGAAAACGGCGGGTGTCAAAAGTCAGCATGTGCAGGTAAGCGAGTCAAAAAGCAGTCCTTATTAACGGAAGGCTTGAGGAGGAGGTCTTGCTGTTTCTTTGTGATTCAAATCCATTTAATCAAAGGTTTGTTTCTATATGCTGCCACTTAATAGTGTATATTACCGCATACAATGAAACTCCAATGAATTGCAATCCATCCATTCTCTTCTAAAGAGGGGAGAAAAAGCAGGATAAGAGCAGGAGAAGGCGAGGCTAATGGCAGGGTATGAGCAAGTTGTTGACGTGCTTTCTGCATATTCAGAACAGTGTGCCTTTCATTTGTACAATAAACGAGACTTCTCTCACCCCCCCTTCCTTTACCCAGTGGTATAATAAAATCTGTAGGAACAATAGGGAAACATGTTCACCGCGAAAGCTAAAACATTGTGGGGCAATTACAGTAGCTCTGAATGTTCCTGCTCAACATGACGCTGCACACAGGTCCCTCAGCTGTGCACTCCCGCAGTTAGGCTCTTTTTTTTTTCTTTCTACAACAACGTACCTCTCATTTCATGAAGTCAGCTCGGGTCCACACCACCGAGACAACAGCTTCAAAACAGCTTTTTGACCTCCTGCAGGTTTTGTCTTAGAGACACTGGCTGTGTCCAAATTCAGAGGCTGGGTCCTTCTAAGGACCTGGCCTACCCAGTCTAGGTGGGCCGAATCCTCGGTGGAGTGGCTGTGAATTTGGAGGGTATAGCCTCCCGTCCTTAGTGTACGTCCTGTCAGATTTTTATTTAAAACTGTACTCCTTTTTCTCGCTTTGCCCAATATTATGAGCAAAAAAAATCTCAGGTCGGCCCACAATGCATTATGGGATATGTTGGGCCACGAAAGATCCATTGGCAGTGACATAAACGGTCAACAAATTTGGCCTTCAAAGGACCCAACCCCTGAATTTGGACATAGCCACTTAAAGGGCTACATGAAGAACTTGAAACCAACCTAAACGTCTATGCCACGACAAACGTCTATGCTCTCACAGGTCCATAAACAGTTGTGTAACTGACTTTTTTTTTTTTCCAAATAAAAAATTGGAGGTGATAGAATCCTCCAATCCTGTGTTGCCTGTCTTACTTCTCACCATTAGTGTCTGTTAATGCCACTGAAAATCAAACTGTACTTAGTTACTAAACTGAAATGCTTCAAAGTGTAAGGAACAAGAATTAGAGTGAAAACTAGAAGCACTCAGAGAGTGCATACCTCCGCCACGCATCCTGACTTCATGCGCAAAAGGAGAGGAAAAAAAGTCAGAGATGTGTTATGACCTGACGTTATTCATCCACAACATGGTCCCAAATTAAGCTCCAACGTTTTCATCAGTCAGATTCCACCATGTAAAACGTCTGTTTAATCTGTTTTTAACTGTTTGACC
>JAUBOC010000063.1:11778546-11790562 GCA_032275365.1 Anablepsoides cearensis
CCTCCCCCCCCCCCCCCCCCGGCTTAAATCAATTGCAAACAAATCTGATTTTGCGACGAGACACAGGGGGAATAAACAGTAGCTTTCAATTTAATTCAGCCTCGCGCCGTGGGAGAGGGGAAACTTTCATCCATCACTTTCATGTGCCATGCGAAGCAGTTTGTGGTGCGATTGGTGACAGCGGGGAACGATAAATACGTCTCAACAAGTGGATCCACTGACACGCTCAACGTGTTTACAGCAGTATACAGCTGACAGACAGCTCACAAAGCAATGCACACGCTATGATAAAGACTCTCACAAACAGGAAGTGTACATCCTTTCAAAGAGCTTCCTATAAATCCAAGAAAATTCTGTATTATATTGCACTGAAAGCAATGCTAGCAGCAGTATTCAACTGTACTGGTAATTTATATTGGAGCCACTGTGACAGCAGTGTCTAAGTTGTTACAAACTTGAAGAGTCTCCATCTAAACCCTCAGGCTGATAAAACTTTGTGCCGAATCTCCATTGAGTCAGAAAAAGCCGTCATTTCAAACCCTTTTCTGTGAACAGAAGCTGATTTGCTTTTGATTTCTGGAAAAAAAAGGCCTTGTTTTCCTAAACCTTTCAGTATTATAAGGTCTGACCTCAAGTTTGCAATATAATCCTCCCAGCTGAAACAGATTGAAAAAATGTTTCATATAGTTGTTTAAGTTAAATGCACTGTACTTTTTATACATCATTTGAAATCATTGTCTAAATATAAATCATTTATGAGCTCATTTCCAGTTCCAGGTTAACCAAAACCATATTTTATTTTTGTGGCAAAACCTTTTGGACGGTAGAGCAAATGTCTTTCTGCCAAACATTCTTACTCCTAATTTCCTCCAAAGTTGAAAATCTAGATCTACAAGAAATATTTTTTTTCTTTTTTCTAAATTTGTTTTAGTGTGTCAACTTGATTAAGACAAATCTTTGTAACTGTACGTATAAAAATAAGCACAAAAACTAAAAAAAAAAAAAACTTTCTAATCCCTAAAACTGTCCACGTGTGCAAACAAAAGGAAGGTGAACTACCTCATTAAAAGTGGCCCCAGAAATCATATTTTCTTTGTGGTTTTGATAGTTGGAATTTATTTAATAAATGTAAGGGTCAGCATTAATTAAAATAAGATTTTTCTTCACTCTGCACTCTTTTCATTCACAGTATATCTTACTTTTTATATTTATTTTACTGTATATAGACTGTTGTGTTCTTTTAAATGAAATAAACTGAATAAACTAAAAACAATAAATACAAATAAAAATGTTTTAGGTATAGAAAGTTATTGCCGTTTTCGTCAAATATTGTGAATAACTTTATATGAATGTGGAGTAAGTGTTTAGAATCACTCTCAGCTACTACCACACTAACTGCCATCATGAATAATAGTACAAGTTATAACCATTTCTGTGTTCACAGTGGTCAAATAGCTGTGGCAGCCATCTTGAATAATGTTGACTCCAAAATCTAATCATTAGATTAACATCCACTAATAATTATCTGGGAGCTTCAATAACATATGTTCAGTGGTTTATGGGATATTTAGCAACAAACACATAAACATATGGACAAAAAACTAATTGTGATTTTACAAGATAGAAAAATCGATAAAGTTTTAAAAAGTTCTACTTATGTAGACCCACTGTTTTCAGCTTGAAACTCTGTAGTTTGAGAACTAATATCCTCTACTTCTTCTATTCCCCACATCTGAAAAACTTTAGCAAAGTATTTGAGAAGCACTTAAATAAGGTTTTAGTTACCTTTATCAGTTTAGTTATATCAAATTTGGGTAAATTAGGTATAATTTGCTTCCTACACCTGCCGAACAGCTCAGGAGTAGCTTTCTTGAAGACTCCTGAGCTGAAAAAGACGTTCCTGCAGCCCTTTCTCCTGACTGCTGTCTCCATGCATTGTGTCTCAATGAGTGGGTGGTCTATGCACAGCCTGTATCTACCTAGCTGAGAGGTTAGGCATTAATCTGTCCTGACTGATGATGAACATTAGCATACAGTACATAGCTGGGAAAAGAAATGCATGTGTGAGTGGTTGGTGTGTGTACAAGAAAGAGGGAAGGGGTGTTTTAAATGGGCAGCTGGTGTTTAAGCATGTGCATTTTTCAACGCGCGTGCAAACACGTGCGACGCCGCGGTTGCGCGTGCACGTGGACGACTCCTACCCCCTTCCACCCTCACTCCGACCAGTTCGTCTCCACTTCCTGTCATTAAGACACACGCAGCCTTCCCCTTTCCTTCCTTCAAAAATATTCTCAGCAGTTTTTTGTCAATCCAGTAATAATTCAATTTAGCAGGACTGGCCGGGTTGGGACTGCCATTAGTTTGGAGGAGGTGATTTAAGATTGATGACTTGTGTCCCCTGGGATTCTATTCCACGTCTTTTGGGAGGGAAGGGGGGGGGGGGGGTTGCTGCTGTTGGCCGGGGCTCTTCGGCTGCGCTGGGCGTGGGAGTCGTCGAGCGAATTAAGGTTCAGAATTGATTTCCTCCAAATTTGAGCCGACTAATGTGACAAGTGGCAGCTGTGAGCGTCTCACCGCCGCGGCCTCGGATGTCTCCTCCAGGCTCCTCACTGTGACACCGTGCCAATGCAGGCAACGGAAGCAGAGAGCTGCACCGCTGTTCATCCTTGCAGGTGCACACACACACACACACACGGATGCAAGTGCACACCATCGCAGTTTTCACATGTCCACATCTCAAGATGGAGACAGACAAAGTCATGCGGACGTGGCACAAAAATACACACACATACCCCACCCCTGTGACACAGTGTTGTGCGAAGCTGCTCAGCCATCAAACTCAAGTCAGTGACACAAATTACAGCCGAGGACTGCATGAGGGGAGCGTTGCTTGGCCCTGACACGCACACACACACACATACACACAGCTGCGGTGTTGGTTTAAACACACACACACACATTGCTCCAGCTCTGACAAGGAACAGGTCAACATGATGACACTGGTGAATAATTCAAGAGAAAACTGAGAGTGAAACAGAGGCCGCAGAGAGCATACAGAAAAATAAAACTGAGAGGTATAGTTGATGTATACAGTAAATAAAATAACATTATAGTGAAGGCATCACTCTGACTACATGTACCACTGCAGTCCTTTAGAACCTAAAGATGATGTCACAAACCTGTGTGACATCAAGTAAATATTTTATTTAGAGGATAGACAAGACAATAAACACATATTAGTCAATCATTTCATGTATTTTCTTTAAGAATTTAATGCAAACTCTAGTTTCACAACTCCTAAAGTCACCCAATCAAGTCAGTGTGTGACAGATTGTAGATGCCTTAAAGGTATGGTAAGCAAACAGTGTCGTTTTTTTTTTTTTTTTTGTTAAAAAAAAAAAGGGGGAGCCCTTGACAAGTCAACGCTGGAATTGGTTTCACGCATGAATGCAGTCTTTAAGACAAAAGCACCTCAGGAGATAATTACAGTGTCAAGTATACCCTGCCAAGTGCCTGACGATTGCCCAATATTTAGCTTTAATTAAATCAAAGCAGAAATGTAATTTCTCCTGAGTGAACTCTACACGGAGCGGATTCCCAGAAACACACAACATGGCTGACTAATGCATTTCCTTTGTTCCTGTCACATTGCCTATAGCTTGTTATGGCCCCAAAGCCTCTGTGTCCTGGAGGTAAACTCGCTCACGGTTCCTCTCAGGAGGTGAAGGAAAAGGGGCGCCGTGCCTTTTGACGCGCCGCAGCTTTCTTGACGGGTGTGTTTACGTGTGTGGAAAACAGACGCAAATTAGCCGTAAACAATTGGAAATTGCATCTGGGATGGTTTTCGGCATAAATAAAGAAGTCGAAAGAGGGATTTATTTCTGTTTGGTTTAACTGAGTAAATGGGTTTTGTTTAAGTCTTAAAGCTTCCAAATATCTGCTTGTTGTTTAACATGCTTTGTTTGACAGGTGTCTTAATCAGGGCTGCATGACATTAAGCAAACATGCAACATAACTGTTGGCTACTGCAAGATAATTAACATTTACTTCTAAGCACAAGATGTGCCTGTTTAGTGTGGAGGATTACATGTGCAACACTAACTGTATGTGTTCGATATATCATTCAGACCTATTTTTAATTGCAGGATTATCTGGAGCTGGAACCTTACAGGTGCAATGCATGCTTTGCATTACATTACATAATATGATACACGCTTTTCTCATCAGCAGGAGGTTCATGTCATTCTGTTGTGGCTGCGATGAAGTTGGGCTGAGAACAGAATTCCACCCCCCTTTTTTTCCTCTCTTTCTTAATGAATGCATGCAAGTGTCTGCCTTTTTCTCCTCTAGACTAAGGAATTAAAAACAGCCTCTCTGTGTTTGGACTGCAGTTCAGAGCCGGCGAATGGCAAAAGGTCAACACAATATTAATACGGGCATTAATATTCCTAATGCAAACTCTCAGTGTTCCGTGTGTCAAAGTTTTTGAGTGAGCTCAAAGTGCAAAGTTTAATAAGACCTCTGCGTGTGATCTTTGCTCGGCACTTGGTAAAGTTCAATACATGAGCGCAGGTAAGTGCACACACATACTTATAGCCAGAGGAGTACAAACACACACACACACACACATTGTAAAACTGTTAAGTGTGCTTTATGTCGGAATATTATGAATGTCTTTGAAGCTACTGATCAGCAAAGATGAAGAGGAGGGGGCTGTGGGCTTTAATTGATTGTACAACAGTTTAAAAAGTGCCTGAAGTGCAGAAAAACTGAAAGGTTGTGTCGAGTGCTGAGGCATGTAATTACTGTTATGATGTGAGAAAGGATTTGTCTCTACAAATTCCTTATTACGGTTGAAGACTGTATGTAAACAGACCGGCATAGCTGCTGAATATACCAAAAAGAGACAAAAAAAAAAAAGAAAGAAAAAACTCACATTTTTAGCTTTGCGTGCAGCAATCAGTATATGTTTTATGGATGGAGCAGAGCTGCCACTAACGACTGTTTTTGCTAAATTATTCTTTCACTCTGCAGATGAGTGCAGTTAGCACAGAAAATGTTTCTATGTGGTTGTGACGGAGCAGATAAGGCTTGTTAAAATCTTTTACCTAAGGCCATATTTTGATAAATTTTAAAAGTTGAAAATAAATTAAACATACATTAAGGAGTTTGCCAAGTTTTTGCTGCAGTTTAAAATAAAACAGTTATTTTTAAACACAAAATATATCAATAAATTTACAATTACAAGAGCACCTCAAAGTTATAAGCTGACATTGTCCTATTAGGTACAGTAATGATGACTGACAATAATAAATTAAATAAAAAAAAAAAGAAATAAAAAAATAATTTCATCACAGTTTAACATTTCTTTGAGGTTCCAGTTATGAATCCTTTAAAAAAAGAAAGAAAGGAAGATTACAGAAAAAGATGGAAAAAAGACAAAAATAAGTAAAAATTCAAGTGGCAAAGCATCAGTCATCAAGCATGGTTTGATTTTCTTTTCTTTTTTTTCTCCTCTTTTTGCCAAAGCAGTTGCCCGGGTGACGCTTCACAGATCGCACTGACCTTCCACAATTTCCAACCGTCAATCTAAATGGGAGCCCCTTATCTCATCCTCTCCCCCGCTCACACCCCTTTCTTTGTAGATGTGCACATCTTTTTATTCTAAATCCAGTCATTATTGTTCCTCTCCACTGGCCAGCAGGAAAAGCCCCGCTGAAGTTGGAGAGTTAATTGAGCATGTCTCGCTCTCTGCCTGGCTCTGAGGGCTGCAGCCACCGGCTCTCCTGTCTGCCTGCTTGGCTCGCTGGCTAGCCTCTTTCTTTCTGCTCGATGTATTTGCCTCGATTGCCAGGGCACGGCCTGGCTGAGTATGTCTTGTCGACCGGACTTCACTTGAGCATTCATGTCTCGGCTGCGGCAGCATCCGCTCATTACGGAGAGAGAAGTGTCAGAACTGGAGAGACCAGATGGCCAAGACTTCTCTAATGTAATCGGGACACAGAACTTTTTTTTCCTCCTAATGATATGAAACCTGACTTTATTTGAACTCGTGCCTTGTCAGGCCTAACAGCTTCGAGCAAGACGAACACCGCATCCCTGAATTGCAAAAAAAAAAAAAGAAGCTAAAACTTATCTGAACTGATTCGTTTCCAAAACTTTATCCTCATTTTTTGGCTTTTTATGTTGGGAAAAACTCACACTTGAGCAGAAGCTAACTTAAAACTAGCATAATGTTATCAAGATGACAACTAAACGCGCAGATTCATCTTAAAGACTTAAAGTCTAATCAAAAATATACCTCACTCCATTGGGGAACTAAAGGTGAAGTCGGTTATCTGCCATTATTTGGTTTAAAACATTCCCAGCAGTATCTAACATCTCGGCCTATTTGATTCACTTTGAGCATGTCTCTCTCCTGGATGCATTCATCCTCCCTAAACTCCTGAGTTGGAGTGGTTCGCCTCAGGCAGAGGAAGCAATAATGTGAACCCTGGAGAGCTATTCAGAGTGAAGAGGAGAGTGGAGAGGAGCCTCCTCCACTGTTCTCCTCCAGCGGGCCGTTTGGGAGGCTAAACGGCGCCGATATCCCTTATTAAACCATCTGGCTGATGCTAATTAGATTATCAGAGATAAAGAGAAGGAGTTTTCTTTGTACATTTTAATGAGATAATGTGTCAGGCAATTGCGAGGAGAAGCGTTATTTTTCCGAGTGCAAAAGGCTCTACAGGTGAAAGTGTGCGAGAATGAACAGATGCGGCGGAATGATTAATAGTGCTTATCTGGAAACATCTTGCCTACATAAGGGGAAACAAAGGACTTAGGGGTGAAAACGTATACGTCTTTTGTAGCTTTTTATCTAATAAGCAAGGGCAGAATATTGTTTTAGCCCTAATATCTGGAAAGGAAGCAAAGAGCAAAGTCAGACTGCAAGTGTTGCAATGTCATAGATTTACATTGAGATAAAATCTGGTGTGGTAGTAGCATGGCAGCATCACATACTCAGAGACAAACTGTGTTGTTTCCAAACTGAAGATGATTATTTTTTAAGCTCTGATATAAAAGAGTGGGCATTCTTTTAATTTTAATTCACTAAATATTCCACAGAAGGAATATGTCAGTGTTAGTCGTCCAAAACTTTGTGCAGCACTCCTATAAACAGATCAAAAGTTACCCTCAACTTCCAAATTTTGATTTTAATTAATGGGTTATCTTAAGCATTCTTAATAAAGTTAATCAAATATTTACCTTTATCTTCAGCTGCATAGCTTGGCAAAAAAAATAAAAAATGGTCCAAGGGCCTATGCAGATAGATTTCCAGGCTACAGATGGAGTCTTGCGTCTAATGAGAGTGAGAAGGGAGACTATTGATTAGGCCTGTCACCAGAGAAGAACATAAAAGTACACATTCAATAAGGGACTTCATACCCCGTTCGGCTAGTGTAAAGGTTAAGTGCTGGAGAATATCGCAAAGATCAATAATTGTCTGCAACTTCACGTATTGTCCATTATCACTGAAGTCACATAAGAAATACCGCAAGAAGCTTGTGGGACTTAATACTATTTTAATGCTGCAGTCTTCTTGTTGTTTCTGACAAACTTTTAGCAAAACTGATAAAAGATACTATTCTAACCATAGAGGACATAAACAAAATACAGATTTTTTTTTTACATATTTTGAATGTATGTTTTTGAACATGGAGCCTCTTAAAGACAATTTTCTCTCACTTTTGAGACAGACAATAAAGTTTATCTATCTATCAATCTATGTATCTATGCACAAATACGTAGGTATGTTTATGTATGTAAAAAAAGTGTGCATATATTGTGTATGTGTGTGTTCATATGGGTGTGTATACAGTAATTATTTTTAGCTGAACAAAGGGGTGAGGGACATTAAGCTATGCTTCCACTCACTTCTTTTTGATTTTGACAGCTATTTCCCTTGATTATGGTGGTCTATGGTTATTGTGATTCCTTAAATTTATATTTGATATTGTTAGATGTAGGTTATTATGTAACAAGTTGGAAGCTAGGTATCATTTGCATATTTGAAAAAAATAAAGAAAAAATTATTTACAAAGCAAATTAAAAAAAACTAAAGTAAATTTAAAAACTAAGGTAAACTTGAAATTTATGGCAGCAACATCCCAAAAAAGTTGCTGTAATAAATGTTTGTAAAAGTATAAGGGGTGGAGCATTGTGTAATAAATTAGGATAAATGGCAACGGATCAGTTAAGGGACTGGGTATAAAAAGTAAATTAGAGATACGGTTATTTGAGGTTCTCTGAGTGGCCATTTCCTAAACATTTCCTATGGTTTTCATTACTTTTTTTTACTTTAACATTTTGTGTTTCTGTATGGATTCTATGTGTCTGTGCAAAGATCTGACATAGATAGCTTTAGCCACATTAGCACACAGGAATTCAGTGCAGCAGGCGTTTGTCTTGCAGGTGAATCCCGTACTGAAAGTGAGTCTGGCACATACGCCCCTCCAGGTTTTAAATTCACTACAAGCTGTTGCCAAATATGGTTTAACTAACTACACCAATCAATAATACAATTCTGTTAATAATTCACTCAACAAAATGACACAAAAGTCCATTAGCGATGCTCTGAGACAAAACATGTAATTACTCTCAGCATAAGTCTGATCTTAGGAATTATGTTTTATTGGTGTGGTGCAGTTTAAAAAATGCATGATACAAAATATTTATCTTTATTTTTCAAAGGCTTGTGATGCAAATCTCTGATGGTGAGCTCTAAGTGGATGTGTCTCCTCAAAAATGTATGTGTCGCACAAAGCCCTCAGCCAGCATGCAGTTTGAGAGGCTTTTTTCATGAATTTGTTATGAAATGCTGGTTGACAAATACGAAAACATGAATATTGAAAACATTTACAGCATTTTACTTTATGAGTTGACACATTTAATATGCCGACTAAAAGCCTACAGTTCTAAATTACCCCTGCGCGTGTTTACGTTTGTGTGTTGTATGTCTTAGCCAGTCTTCCGTAGAGAGAGAGAGAGACTCACTTAGAAAACATCCTCAGTACCTCAAGGCTTCATAAACACACTTGCATTACAAAGATAAGATGCCTCTGTGCATGCTGTGCAATTTAAAAAACATGCACTCATTGCATTCATCAAAACTCCCATGTCCTATTAGAGTGGAAGTGCATTAAGCTTTAATATCAGGCTAAACACGATTGAGTCTGGATGCACGTTACAGCAATGCAGACTCAAAAGATTACCATTTAAATGTTTTAATACAAGCAGACGCTTGATTCTGCACATTTATAACAAAGCAGAACAACAGATGTTGAAAGCGCACACCGATAAGCACATTTTGTGACAATCTTAAGAGTTTGTGATAGTTTAGCACAAGTTGCATATAATCTTTGTGGGGGGAAAAATAAAATAAAAAAATGGAGCCCATCTAGAGCAATTTCTAATTTTTAATCCCCGTAATTATTCTGAGGCTGACACACCTTACTGCTGGGAATTCCACTTCTTTCTTTTTTTTCTCTCTTTTAATATTCAGTGTTTGACAAAAAAAAGAAGAAAAAAACTCCACACATCCCCAACCCTGCTAGAAAGTCAGGAAAATGATAAATAGCACTACAACCAGTGTGATTGAACATTGTTGTGTGAAGATCAAAAACCCAAAATCACACCTGACAACACAAAAAAAAAAAAAAAAAGTTTACACGCCCGCTCTCACTCATATACAAACTTCCCCGTGTCGTGCTCTCTGGGGGTGCTGCTTTATTAATGAGTTTCGAAACATAAAAAGGATCCGGAGGACGAGAAGTGTCACTCATCAAAAAAGGCTGGTTTTGAACAGTCTTGGCGGATGTTAAAGAATTATTCTCTTTCATAAGGACAAGAGACAATCGGTGATTGCCAGGGTTTTTTCAGATGACCAGAGCATGAATCCTTGTTCTCAGACATGGCATGAATATTGTATGTAAAGTGTGCAAAGTTGGGCAGCCTTGTGGGAGTGAAGGGAGGGCTGAAGGCTGCACACATGCCGAGCTGTTCATTATGACTATTTGCAATGAGGAAGAGAGTATGATTTGGCGGCACGAGAGTGGTATTAATTTCATTGATTAAACACAATGTTTTGGGTAAATACAGATAGTTGGCCATGTATGAGTTGAACAAATCAATGGGATTGATTTTTTTTTCCTCTTCTTTTTTGGAATATACTTTCAGTCAGGCTCAATAAAAAGCAGCTTTTCCAAACCTGCGAAGGCCAGAGAAAACAAACCTAAACAAAGTGAAAGATTTGCCACACACAATCATAAATATCAACCTGCAATCATTTGATTGACTTTAAAAAAAAAAAAAAGTGTAGTCCAGCTCCAATAAAGTCTGCACACTTAAATATACATAACATTGGCGAGGATGACAAATCTACACACAGACACTGGAATACACACAAACCCAGCTCTGCTCCTGTGTGATCTTGCCTGTGCCTTCCCGGACTGGAACAAATAATGGAGGGGAAGTCGACTGTTGGATTTTGAAGCTCTCCCTGTTAGTGACACTGTGTCAGCTCTGCATCCCTCCCACCACCACCTTTACTAGCACAGCATAGGGAACGAGACCTTTGAATAATAAATACTCCAAAGTTCCCATACAACTCCAACCACAGATGCCCATCCAGCAAACAATGTTGATGTGTGGAGGAAGTGAGCCCCTGGAAGAAGTCTGAATGAATACAAGATGCGTGTTCAGACACCAAACATGACTGAACTCGGGCTTGGAAAGTAAGAGAGCTGGTGGCCTGAAACTTCAAAATCCGTGTGTACACAAAGACAACTGACAGACATAAAGAAGATGGCAGAATCGCAAGATAAGCAAAAAAAAAAAAAGTTTTTGTGTGTGTAAAATCAGGGGGAAAAAATCATCAAAAAGGTAGATTCTTCACTGAAGAATCAATGGAGAAATAGTGGCAAAACCAACACATTTTTGACAAGTTCATGATAATGTTCCCAACTTTTCTCTTCCAAAGCAAAAAGTCGTCTTACTGTTTCTTAATCTAGCTTCCAGTGCTTTAAAACAACTTCCTGGGAAGCATTAACATAGTAAAAAGAAAAATGATAAAGCCATGACCAGGCTTCACTTTGCTTCAGAAGTCAAACTGAGCAGGTTGAGGTTTAGATGACGAACAGAATACCATTGTAGTAGTTGATGTGTCCATCATGGGCCAATATTTAATCCTCCTGTTCCGCCGCGTGGCCTGAACATGACAGAAAATCATTAGCCACTGTGGGCCGTTAACTGTCACATGAGTGATTGAATAGGCAGTGAGCCGGGGAGTTTTGTATGGCAGTTAAACATCTGTCCTGAAGACTCTTGGTGGCAGACCATTGAGGTCAATGATGAGGCAGATTTGGCAGGCAGCCACTCCTCCTCTCTGAGGGATGAGGGTCTCTTGGTGTATCACAGCTGAATGACGAACAAGTTCAGGTCAAGTCCACACATTGTACGTCAGCTGTGGCACGCCGCATAGCTCAGGTGCTCAGATGCGGTTTTTTAAAATCTTTGAAGATGTGCAAACCCTTTTTAGACTCTTTGCTTTGCAGCAACTCAAAACACAATTAAAACCCAATAACTGTGCTTTATAGAAAATAGCTCCAATTAAACACCTAATATTCATTGAAGAAATGTGCGCTGTTCACTTCTTTTTATCTCAGTTTTAAACTCAAATCATCTGAAACAGAAAGGACAAAGTTAAAGCCATAATGGTCATACCTTGTAAACAATGTGAACTCATAGAATTAGTGCTCAGAGAATGTTTTGAACTATCACCAACTACCAAACCAAATTCTATAATAACTAGTTTTTAGCAATTGCTTTGTTGGACCAGCTCAGTTTGGTGAGATGGTCATTTTGAATTGAGGTGATTAGAGAGTTTCACTAACATATGTCAAAATATACAGTGGGTTGCAAAAGTATTCATACCCCTTGAACTTTTCCATATTTTGTCACATTACAACCACAAACA
>JAUBOC010000063.1:11803292-11816369 GCA_032275365.1 Anablepsoides cearensis
CCTGTTCTGAAACTGAAAATCCTGAGTATCACAGAGCGGGGTAAGTTGACTCAGAGTATCTGCGTTAACCCAGGGTTAGTTAAGCCTGCTTTCTGAAAATGGGCCCTGCTGAATAGCAGGAAAACAAGTAAAACATGCTGGATAGGGGTACTTGAGGACCAGGGTTGGGAACCACTGGTATAGGACATTGTGCAAACACAAAAACAAAGAAAAAAGCAGAAAAGTACTAAAAGTAGGGTGATGATTGCCTTAACACAGAAGAAAACTTGCCATATTTCCCCAGATCCAGCTTCTTAATTTGTGTAGTTTTCATCCTTTGTGAAGGGGGTCCAAACCAGATCAGCACAGTAACAACTTTCTACACGGGTAAAAAAAAAAAATCAGCAAACAGCAAGGTTGGATGTTTTGTTTTTTTGATAAAATATCACCCAAGATGAAAACTTGAAATCACAGCAAAGGTTTAATCTCAGAGTCCAGTTTTGCCTGAAAACTTTTGCTCAGGTGGAAGATATGGGTGCAGGAAACTCTGAGCCAGTGCAGAAACTGGGTGGGCCCCGACCTCTAAGAAATTGAAATAACTTTTGGGCTTTGATTGAATTGCACCACGGTGAGCTCACAACACAGTTTCTAACTCCCTCTCTTTCAGCTCCACATCAAAAAGGCCCATCTGCAGAAGAAAAGGCCAGCCAACCCCCCCAACCCCCCCATCTGATCCTCAAGTTTCCTCTGCAACATCCAGGCACGACACTGACCACCCTCTCATCAATTTTCCCTTTTGATTTCAACCCAGACAGAAACTAAAGATGCATTTCATTCATTTTTTTATTTTGCAATATATTGCATTTGACAACTAAAAAATGTGAAATATGGTTTGTTTCATTAGAAATTTTGGGTAAAGTGCAACCAAACAAACACAAAAACAGATTTTTTTTTTCCAACTGTTTCAAAACCCACGGAGCATTAGGATTTAAAGTGAGCATGAAACCCAAACCCCTTCAAGCAGATTAAATTTCAAATCAAGCAGGCCATGTAAATGATGTGGTGACAGGGGGCCCTGTGCAATTAGTATGCCAGGCTAGTGTTAAAGCAATTAGGCAAAACAGACGGTAAGAGCACCAGGGCTAAGCACAGGAAGGGAGGAAAGGACGAATATTTCCATATTGTTCTTCAGGACATGGGCGCATGCGTGTCGATGCGTGTGCAGTTTGAGGTTGTTCGGCACTTAACTTGTTTGTGGTTTTCTCAGAGGAAATCAGAAGGTTAATGGGCACTAGACTTTGTTTACTGACAGCCTATCCTTTCATTTAGGCTGGCAAACAGATGGGCGGGGGAGGCACTAAACAAAATCTATTTCAAAAATGCAAAAAAAAAAAAAAGGAAACTTAAAGCACACACTCATGTTACATTAGGGAGTCGCAAAAACATTTACTGGTAAACAAGCCCAGAGCGGAAACTCTGGATACCACTTTGGGGTGGGAAAGAAAAAAAAACGAAGAAAAAAGCAGGCTCATTTGGGCAAATCTCTCAGGTGGAGCCATCAAAAGCACTGTCGGTTTGTACACAGAGACATGGCAGGAAGGGCCACCTGGAGACGAGAAGTGACATTCGTTTGAGTGTAAATTACTCAAACAAGCATGCCAGGGAATGGCATTTATTACTTGATGTTTCCCAGAGGAACTGGTGTTGGATGTCTGTAATTCAAACATGCAGTTTGGATACACAGACTCCTAAAACTAGAAAACAAACAGTACGGTGCACAGGAGCTTGTGTACTGTGAAATGAGGGTCTTTTGGGAGAATAAATGGGACAACAGCTCATTCTCGCTTGCAATGTAGGATTCCGTGTAGGAACGAGGTTTAAAAGAATGCTGGTATTGTTTTACAATTCCATGCACTGTCTATTAGGATACTTTATCAAAAGCTCCATTTAACTGCACAATCATTACGTTTATGCATAAATTACACTTGGTAGACACATTGACATTAAAACTTATCTTAAAGCAATGTTCTGCAAGAAAAATAGGCTACCTTTTCATCTTTTGCTTACAGTTCCAATGTTATCTACATAAAAATGTATATAACGCTTTAAAACACTGTGAATCTGGTGTGATAGTATCTGAGAGTCATTTATTGCAAATTATTTGCAAGAGCATTGTTTGCTGGTTTCTCTAAAAACTGCCAAAGCTTTGTTTTTTAAGCTGCCAAAGATTTGTCAGCACTAAAGAGGGGAACCAAATCTCTCCTGTGAAATATCTTTCACCACTCTCTCATCTTTCCTGTTGTGCAGGAACAAAGTTTTCCTATCTGGGAATGATTCTTCACCCATTGTTGTTCTTTCTTGAGGCCCTACGTTACCAGGATACGTGAGTTTGCCGCATCATGTCACTTGTTTCTCTTGGCTACCGGCCAGGTTTCATTGTGTTGCACAGTTTGGAGCATTCACGATGTCTTTCTTCGACATTACGTTATGACGACTCTCTGTCACCTCATGAAAGGCTCCTTTTCCCTCTTTTCCTTCTCTCGGTCTGGATATAAAGCCTGCTTCTGTGCTTCAAACAAAATGCCGCCTCACCTGCTTGTCTCCGACTCCTTCCGTGAATTCCCACAAAGCCCATAGGCCATGTCGACCATATGGCGCTACATAGTCTGATAGATTGTACTACATCGCATACGTTCATGACGATGACTTGTTCAGGAACTAATTAGTACTCTTCTTAGAAATTCAATTTAATCTAATATTCAGTTAATTGAGCTGTTATATTCAGAATGTTTTAAAGTGTTTAGTACTATTGTTTTAGAACAGTTCCTCTATTAGAGTTATATTGTGTGTGTTTTTTAAGCACATTATCAATGTTTTTAAAGTGAACTATTTTAATTTAGACTGATCTTGCTCTTGTGAATACTTCTTTTCTAACACCTTCTCTTTTTTGTAATGAGGAATTTGCTAATTGTGTTCTTATACAAAAGTTAATTCAAGCCTCTTTTTCTTTTGTGTTTTTATCGAATAAAGTTGTTTGTTGGCACAGAGCTTCGAATCAAAACGCTGCTGTGCTTGTTAAGTTTATTATTTACCTGCGTTGGTACTAAATTAGCTGTTTAATTGGGTATCATTTCAACACACAGTAAGGAGGGCGTATCTAAGCAACTGTTTGACATACACACTCTATACACTGTACACATCATACCTTGTGTTTTTGATTGGCTTTTCAGCATGTTGCACAATTAAATGGTTTGAAATTGTGACAAAGCAATGCATAATTATATACTAAAGCTTTTATTAATTTAGTTTGGTCATTGTTGATTAATAATGGAAAACATTAAGCAGCCAGCAATTTCTATTTAACAACAAAGTGAGTTTCTTTAGTAAGTAAACAATCAATGAAAAACAAAAATCTGGATCCATCATAATGTTTTTTAAACATTTACAATTGTAACTACAAAAACAGATCTAGATCCAAAAGGCTGGTTAGACTGACTTGGAGTTTAGTGATCTCAGCTCAGGTACAGGTAGAAGTGTTATACTTGCACTCACCTGTCACATACAGAGACTTCTTTCTTTTCAGACTATCGTGAACAAGGTTCATGCTTTGAAACAAAGGGCCCACTAACAAAGCTTCCCATTGAGAATTGACTGTGGATTTCAATGCTATTTACATACAGATGCACTGGCAGGAATTTGCATAATGTTTTTTTTTTTTTTTTAGGTGCTCAGGGGAGCAGCATTGTAACATATTGGTGCCTAATGAACTCTGAAAAAAATTGATTTTCCACAGAGTAAATTAAGAAATGCATTATAGCTGTTAAAGCAATCTTGGGGGAAATCGTAGCCTTCCTCTGCTAAACTACGCTTGATAAGTAATAAATTACATGTTACACTTATTTGCTTTAATTCATGCTAATTTCGTCCAATTAATGTATCACTGTAGATGTGAGGGTAGCCACTGGAGATTCAATTATTTATTGCATTTTGGCGGATGTAAGAGCTAGTGTTTTATTGTTGGCATTTGATGTGTGTCAGACTACAGTAAATATAGTTTTGTCTTTGCTTTTATTTTTCTGGTAACATAATTCCTGGTTTTATATGAACTCTCAGGTTTTACAATCACAAACCTACAATGTCATAACAGCAGACAAAACAATAAATAACTTGTCTGTTAATTATTGAAATAAAATTATATTTATTTTAGTGGGGCTAGATTTTAAATCAAATTAAAAATGTATTTTGTTTAAATGTTAGCAAGTGTAAACAAGTTACAAATGATAATTATGCAATGCATTAGCATGTTAGCATGCTATTTTATATAAGTACAATGCTGGTTTTAGAATATTAAAGAATACTGACATTGAAATTAAAAAATTACATTCAGCTAAACCAAGTCTTAGTATACAAATGATAATTATGTGTTGTATTAGCATGTTAGCATGCTATGTTATATAAGTGTCATGCTGGTTTGAGAATATTTGAGAATACTGACAGTGAAATTAAAAAATGACATTCAGCTAAACAAAGTCTTAGTCTTATATAAGTTACAAAATGAAATTCAGTGTTTTTTGGGGACTTTCTGACAAAGCATTGATTGTGAAGCTGTGGACTCTCCAACTCACTCCAGTTTTAGCTGCCTTCCTCCTTTTCCTTCCCTCTTCTCTCCTTTGCTAGCAGGCAGGGTGACTCATTGTTTACAAGCCTTTGCACTCAGCTGTCCTATCACCCTGCACTGACGCCACTTTTCCATTTAATCATAACCCTTGCATGTGGCGACATGACACCAGGCCTGGCCTTGCACCTCCTCTCCTTGAACTGATCCCTGCTTTTGTCCACTTGGTAATCGGACTGTAGCTGGCTGCAGTTCTTCACAACTTATCTCTGTGGTTCTTATTTAGGCATCTAAGTGACGTGTTTAAAAGGTCTGGATACAAACGTCACTTGGGTGGTATGATAAGGAACAAAAAGATAACATTTTTATTGTAAATATATGGGAGGAAATGTTTTAAATAGACTAAAAATAGAGATGCTTGTTGCACTTGGTCCAAAATCAAATGGCAAATAAATTAGGTATGAATGCTCATTCTTACATCAAAAAGTCAGACCACAGCTGAACGTTCCTCAGTGAACACTTGGCAGAACTGCTGGAAAAATCAACTGCTAGGTTTGCCTTTGTTTCACCAGGCTGCTGGAGCAATCAGGCCCTTATATCCCACTACAAAAGACACATTCTTTCCACAAAAACGTAATGCAAAGGGCAGCTATAAGGAAGATGTGCGATCACAAGCATAAGATCTGAAAAAAAATCCTTCCTCTTCGTTTTAAAAGGCTGTTTAGTTCTGTACTCACTTAATATCCAACTCCATCAAACCAATATTAAAAAGCTTAGCTGGTGATGCTTTTTCAAGTAAATTAGAGAAAACAAAATCTCCCAGATTAGTCAATTAAGTGGCACATTAGTCCAAGACTTAATTAAAAGATAGCAGGCCATCCAGTCTTTAAGGACACAGAAAGGCGTTGGGCCTGTTTAAACAACAGATTGAACAAATGGCACTTATTAAAAAGTTGACGGCGAGTCACTTGACACTTCGCGTATCCTCTGCACCTTGAGCTACACAAACAGAATGTCAGCTCCCTGGCTTCCTGCTATGCAAATCTGCAAGACGAGGCAAAGAGACAAGATGCTATTGTCACAAAGCATCCCTGCCCAGAACGTCAAGATGTCCTCCTGCAATCAGCAATTTACCAACGAGACTAAACCTATAGGTCTGTGCACTACTCATGAATAATGTTTTTTTTTGATAATAGCGAAGTTAAAATCCTAAAAAAGTAACTCAAAAAACAGTTAAGATGCATCTTGCTCATGAACACAAAGTGCTTCAGGAGGTTGGACTCCAAAGACAATTAATCCTCACAAATACACACCTTATCTCAGATAATGTGGGTGTGTGTGCATGCATCATGTCAACTCCTCTTTGAAAAGCATTCTTAATTAAACCTTTTGTTCTGCCGAAAAGACAAAAAAAAAAGCAGAGCGAGGCGAGCAAAAGGCAGTTATTGTGTTAGAGCGCCGAGAATGAAGGTACACTAAAACATCACAGTTCACTGCTCGTGTTGCCATTTCAGCGTCACTTTCTATCCGGAACAATGCGACAGCTGACAGCTCACACCCAAGAATTATCACGCTAAACTGAATTATTTCTGCCACGTGTTAATTTATTAACAACCTGTGCATGCTCTAATGTAGACGGCATTTGCATATACATTTTTAACCTGCGAGCTCCGTCGTCTCGAGAACATTTCAAACTGCCTTTTGTTGCACTAGGTTTGAGTTTTGAAGGATGGGGCGGAACGGAGATGAAGCCACAAATCTCACATACATCTGCAAGGCACAGATTCTTTAAGGGCAGATATCTGCACTTCATCACCTGGCAGCATATGAGTTGTGGCACCTTCGACGTAAAGCCTCCTCCTCCTCCCGGCTTGTTCAGCGAGAGCTATAAGAGGGAGCTATAACTTCTGCTTTTAGACGGCTTCAAAACTGCAGCTTGGTTTATTTAGGTGGTTTTTCTGAACTGTTAAGCTAAAAAAGGGAGCAGATATACAGTATTTATTATCACCGGTGGACTCTTGGGTTCAGTCAATAAATGGAATGTGTTACTAAAACCATTCCTAGACCTGACATGGTAGATTTTAAAAGTGTACTCCCATCTGTAAATCTGTACTCTGCAGTATATTTTCATGTCACACCAACTATACATACAGAGATATAAATAAACACCAATTAAATCAAACAGGAGTGATTAAGTGTCGAGAACAAAACACCTGCATGCATTACATCTTTAGTATTTCTCTAACAGTTTTGACTGAACCTTGTTCCAAGAAGTCAAGCAGACATATTCTCTGGAAAGGAAGGCTCCTTTTCACTGAAGGTTTTCAGCTTTTTTGAAAACTGCAATATATTTAAGGGAAGAAAGAGAGTGCATAAAGTAAGGGACATGGTTCTTTGTGCACAAAAAACCATTAGACACATGTTCCGTGATCATGCAAGTGTAGACTCTTCGTAATCCACAACATGTTAATCCCAACAAGTATAACTGAAGTAAAATCAACAACTTTTTGTTTCCGATTTTGGAATTTGAGGGAAAAGGAAGTCATCATAAGCTGCGTTTCCATTGACCATGAAAATGCGCAAATTAAAATTTCGAAAATAAATTTGCTCAATGTAAACACGTCAATTTAAAAAAAACGTCCATTTTTCGACAAAATGTTTTTGCGCTTGGATGAGGTGGTTTTTCGGCCGTATCGAAATTAGTGTATTTTGCAAAACTGCAATGGAAACACTTTTTCCGCAACACGGAGGGTCACGTGATCAACAACCGGCTGTTTCTACTGGCAAAAAGACGACAAAGAGAAAAAGACAACAGGAAGTAGTAGTAAAATCGCCGAAGTTGTAAAAGAAAGTAGTAAACTCACGACTACAATTTCCCAAAAACATATCCCCTCCCAAGTATAAGGGGCTTGTCGCTCGAAAGCCTTGATAAGACGCTGACGTCTCCTCTGATCACTAGCAACATGCTTGATTGTTTACATCCACCACGTGAATATCGCGAGAACAAGCATATTCACGCGTGATTTCAATAGCATTTCTTACTTAATGGAAACATCGCAATTGCAAAACTGTGTTTTTTCGACATTAACACAATATTGACAAATTTTTGCGTACATTTGTAATGGAAACACAGCTATAGAGGCAATAAATTTTCCTGGGAGTTTTGTGTTTCTTTCAACTAGATAATTACAGACTTCACTCAGGAAGAGCTGCAACAGGTCGTCAACACAGAAAGTGTGGTTAACTTTTTTGTTTGAAGTCCAAATCTGTCTTCTAGATGAAAAAATGAGAATCAGAGAAATTACAGTTTAATTGGGGTTTTATCATGTAACATTGTTTATTGTGCTGTCCTTGTTCAAATAAACATGAATGAATGAGTTGTAGACGCAAAGAAATGAAGTTATTTGAATATTTTGTTTTTCAAACATATTTGCTAAAGGTTTAAGACAAAAACTTTACTTTCAAGTAAATCTTTAGACGTCTGTTTATATACTGCTTGAGTTGTGTTATTGTTAAAAAAACACCTCACAGATGTTATCAGTGCACACCTAAAAACTCTCCCCACACACAGTATTCCCCACGGCATGTTAACACAACCTTCTGCCAGCGCGGAGTTACCCTTCTTTTAATCTGTGCAGCGCGCCACATATCATCACAAACAACCTGTCACTGTCGCTGTTTGCTGCTGCGCGGCGAGTAAACAAAGATGCAACAGGAGATGTGTTTATTTGTAGCAGATGAAACAATTAGAGGAACGTGACAGGCACAGAATGGGGAAAAAAAATCGAGACAAAACATCTGGGGTTTTATTGCTCCTGTGGTGGTTGTTGTCAGTGAGCGGGAGCCTTGCTGAGACAAGCCTAATAACAAAAGTCACAGTTTTGAAATGTGCTTTTTAGGCAGGATTTTAAAGGTCTGACAAACAAGTCATGCTGTTTATTTGTAAAAGACGGTTACAAAGCTAAATAAAAGCTCAGCAAGGATGTTTATTTGATCTTTTTTTTTTACCCTCATGGTTTTTTACATTGCACTTATTTTGTGTGTGAGGCTTCGCCTGTCAGTCCTGTTAAATCATTGGGAAGAAAATGTGCAGAGCAGAAAGGTAAGTCCTAAAGATTTCTCAGAATAGTTGGAGTTTTAAATCCATGTTTTGTTTCTGCATAGAAGAGCTGGTGTTCCAAACACATCCTGCTCTATAATAAGCACTTCTCAAACTAAAATAGTGAGCATAAATAATGCAAGAAAGTAATATTTTTAAGTGTCTCTGCCATTCTTTTCGTATTCAGCGGTTCCACCTGGAAAAAAATCTACAAAATATAGCAAAATGAGTGGACTGAACCCGAACCATGCTGCACCAGAGAACACGCCCACCTGCCAAGCTGCCAATCACACACAACTTCCAAATGACTGGAGGCCAGCAGAGTCTCCGTTCATTTAGGTGATGCTAAGAACAAACAATCAAAAGTGTTGCTTGGGAGACTCGCATCAGCAAATGACATGTAACAATGGTGACATCTAATTTATAGCTCAAGGAGCGCGTACAAGCAAATAAACAGACTCGCCTGATCCGCCCGTCCCTTTCAATTTGCCTCGGCTACGGTCCGCTGCTTTTCACATGCAGAGGCGAAAGGAAAATAGAAAAAAAGTTAATAGTAAACACTTTGAGCCGATGTCTTATTTACAGGTCCAAGACTCCAACTTTGGTTTGTTTCACCACAAATGCATCTATAAAACTGAAAATAACCTGAAGCACACAAACACACCACAACATTAAGGCAGATATAAAAAGCTTCCACCTGTATGTACAGTTTAAAACGTAACAATGTATTGGGGGATGTGTGATTGATCTCTGCTTTTCTTCTCTTTCCTGACTCGCAGGCAAGGCGTCAAAGGTGCCTTGTTTTCAGAAACTTTGAACCTATCCGTGCCCCCATACAGGGGGTTTGTGAGCTCTTGTCTCGTGATCTCTACTAACTGCCACATGTTATCTTCGCATCGCGGCGGTGACGCCTCCAGGTAACAAGGAGATTAGAAGCAGTCGGAGGCCCATCTACAATACGCCAGCTAAGCTTTAGCAAAAGGGGGTCTTTAAATATTTAAGGTATGAGCAGGATCACACGTTGCATTTCTGGCAAGAGACGGGAACAAAGAATACAAATCTTTCCCTTGGAAATCATTTACATTTCATTGCCGGAGCTCTGTTCTGAGACTGATGTAATTTGGGAGTGTTGGATTTAAGTTGCCAGTTGCAAAAGCGTTTATAAACTTTACCTGACGTGTGGCCAATTCCGCTTTTACCTGAACTTTGTTTTCATCAAGCTAGCGCATCAAAGAGAATTTTCATACTCTTTTCCTGTTAGCAATTGTATAAAAAATTCCTGCAGGGGGGAAAAAAATAAGCAAACAACACGTGGTGTAAGAAGGCAGGCTTCTTCTTTGGCTTCTTGTCAAAGCCAATTACAGTTCTCAGGTAATGACCCTATTTGCATTGTAAACCAGGCCCATGTGCAGGAGGGCTAATGGGGCCACTACCTGAGGTGATTAATTGAAAGTGACATTAGCTGAACTCGCCTCTCCTTTTTTTTTTTTTTCCTCCGTGCACATCCCTCTGAAGAATCATCTCATCATATTTTAATGTCATGCTGCAACTCTAAACAGCGAGGTCAAGTCTTTTCAAACTTTGCCGCTTGTGGAGAGATGAGGAAAAAATGCAACGCTGTACACAAGATAAGCATTAATTATGCAAAATCCTTTTTAAACATTATGTATTGGAAATTTTAGGGAAAAAAAATCTTTATAAAGCACTTTCTGCTCTGAATCATATGCAGCAACGCACATCTCATTCTCATGGGCTCAGTGAGCAGAAAACTGCACACAGATGCTGACATTTATTGTATGATTACTTTTAATGAGTCAAAACAATTTTTAAAAGAATCAAAATGAATAACCACAATTATAGCAGCTGGGTAATGACGGCTATTATGGATCCTATGGGTTGAAGAGATGGGAGGGAGAAAGTCACATTTTCACATTTCTTTTACTAAAACAAATTGATGTTCCACCAAAAACCAGAATAAAAAAAGGAAAACAGGTGGTAAAGCATTACCCTCTTTTGTTCTTTTTAATAAGTCATATTACACATTATCTGATCAGCTTACAGCTCCTATTTCAATAGTTTATATTAAAACTATTTGAGCTAATATTTATACATTTGTCTTGAAATAACCCATAAAGGTCACTGAAATAAGTAGAAACTGATGAAAGACATTGCTTCTGAATTTTGGTTTACGAGCATTATTTTAAACAAACTAAAAAAGCGAGCATTGACGAAAAGCATGGCGCCTGTCCACACGTCTGACTCCTTGTGGAGAAAGTCCTTAAGCTATGAAGGGTGCCTTCCCCAAACCCCATGGTTTAGCTCCACCCTTCTGATCAAGGCTCAGAAGGACACTTTAAAATAGTCTTAGCTGATTAACCTGTGGGGAAACCCATCACCTGCAACTGAGACCAAGCTTTCTGAAACTGGGCAGCACATTTTGTCCCATAAAGCCTTGATAGTCTTGAGATTCTCTTGCTTTCTGCACAAATTTAGGACATAATGTGCTAGTTAAACTCCTGACTATGATCCCTTGGTTTTCTGTGGTTCATGCTGAGTATGGTACACACCATGATACCAAACAGCACTGTAGCTACTTTTCAACCTTTAAATAGGCAGATTGGCTGATGACAATTTTGACCACACCGACAATACTAATTACAGGACACACTTAGTTTACCATGTCACTACAGACGTGGTGTTTTTTTTTCCTTTTCATGAAAGGGTACAAAGAAATTGTCCACATCTGTATTTACATTTTTTCCCTACCATATCTAACAGACTGATTTTTTTAAATATTGCTCCCAATCTGAGCAGAAAAAGGGATGAATAGCTAAACAGAGGAGCAGGCCATAGCCACGCTTTAATTTATTTAAAAACTACAAAAGAAATGACCTTGTGATCAGAGAAGACTTTCTTCCCAGACAGAAAACAGAAACAATGAAGCGGCCCTAATTGTGACATTACAATCCAGCACACAGCGAGCGATCAGAGGGGGATTGATTAGACGAGTAGAAACATGGAAGACTTTGTGAAAAGGTCATTGCGCACTCCACCTGAATTTTTTCTTCTAAATTTGTAGAAACAGAACAAAGTAAAAAAGAGAAAAAAGTACAACTCCTGCATGATTACAGACTTTAAAGACAGCAATATTTTTTTTTTCAAATGAGTTAGTGAAATAAGACGGCAATTTTCAGAGGTCAGGGTGAATCCAGGCGACAAATGATGAGGCAAAATAAGGAGGAGATTCTTTTCTCTGCTTCTCCATCAAGAGGGC
The DNA here is from genome assembly GCA_032275365.1 of Anablepsoides cearensis. NCBI lineage: Eukaryota > Metazoa > Chordata > Actinopteri > Cyprinodontiformes > Rivulidae > Anablepsoides > Anablepsoides cearensis. The sequence goes on from JAUBOC010000063.1 coordinate 11,815,260, forward strand.
AGCCATGGAGGTTAATTGAGGGGTTTAATGGGAGGTAATGTTGGCTAAAGGTCAGAATTCTGTCCCACCCAGCAGGAGGTTCTTGCTCCTTGAGGACCTCACTGAATGTTGTTGGCTACGTGCCCATGTTGACGCTGTCCCCATGTTTGAACTCTTACAGAGATGACAGGAAGAGGAGGAAGGTGGGACACCATAATGTGAGACCACAGCATGTTCAAATATACACATAAGTTCATTTAAATTTATTTGAATGTCACAAAGACTCACAAAGTTGCAGAATGGCACAAACACTAGTCCTACTCTATTATGTTCATCTGGTAGATTTCAAACTAAAAAAACATTCCCAGACCCAGAATCTTTAGTTGTTTGTGCCAAAGATATGGCTGAAATGTGTATAAACAAAATGAGATTGCTCTAATAAACCATTTCAAGTAAGAGTAGCGGAGCATAACTCATCCGAGTCATAGCTCAACTGGGAGTTGAAATGAAAATGCCACTAGAAAAGCAGGTTTATAATTTAGAAATTTATGAAACATCCCATCTTTAATCCTAAAAGGAAAGTTTAACACAAATCAGTTTAGAGCAAATGCATCTAATTGAAATTGTTCAATTATTTTCCATTGAAAAGCATTAAATTTTAAACTACGAAATGTTCTACTAAGCTAGCATGGGTAATACAATAAAAAAAAAAAACATTTGCTATCAAAAATGGAACATTATGGTAAAACAGGGTTCACACACCTTGGTCATCATCAAGTTCAAGGACCTTTCAAGGACTTTCCAGTACCTATTTCCTCAAATTCAGGAACCATGCACGACAGCAATTACCTGCTGCTACCACAGAACATTATTAATAAACAGGTTTAATGTGATTTTTGAGTCAGAATCAATTAAATAAAGTGGATTAAATGTATTCCCTACATTCATAATCATAATATATGGACATTTAATTATGTCCTGGAAGGTTGGACAGCTCAGTTTGGTAGGAGGGGATGTGAACATGTCCAGATGCTCGTTGAGGACAGGAGCAGATGTGGTGCTTCACCTGGGCTCAGAAAGAACGACCCGCCCTACTCTGCTCTGATTGGGTAAAACTATGACTATGGCTCA
>JAUBOC010000063.1:11816469-11827807 GCA_032275365.1 Anablepsoides cearensis
AACTTTCCAGGGCCTTGAAATCATTTTTTCAAATTCACAAACTTTCAAGGATTTCAAGGACCCGTGGGAACCCTGGGTAAAAGTTTATTTTGCCAAATAACCTAAATGCATAATGTACTTTGAAAAAGAAATGCACTGACAGTTAGCCAACATCACTAAGAAAACAGCAGCACTCATGGTAAAACATGGCAGGGGAAGGGTTATGGTTTGGACCTGCCTTCTTGTCTCTCAGCCTGCACACTAAGTTGCAAATGTGGTATTATTCAGAAAGTCTAAAGACAGAGTTGATCCTTTTTGCATTGAAATGGGTTGCTAGTTCTAGAAAATGAAAATTAAATGTTAAGTAAGGCATACATGGCAAAAAAAACAGCAAAAAATATTTTTTGCAACTTTTATTTTACAAAGATGGTTTCCTTTGAGATTCTATATATTGTGCAAAACTAATAAACTGAGCTTTGAATTCAAGGTAAGCAGTTATGCATAAGATAAATTGACTAAACAGAAAAACAAAAACATTAAAATAAAAGTAGACATTTACTATATTTCTTCTGCAACATAAAATCTTCACATTTTCTACAATGATGGCACTCTGGAACTCTTGAACACACTTGTGGTTTTTGCTAATCATAAATATGAAAATGAGGTTTACTTTATGCAGATTATCTACTGAAGAGGTGTCTATTTAGCGTCCTTATAACATTGTGCTATTAAGACGAGATGTGCATGACAGCACATTATCTTTGATGGAATTAGAAAGGAACTTTTTTTTTGGTTACCATTTAGTAAGCAGTGCTAATGGGGGCCAGCGTTAAGTATCATCACTTAAACAACATCAAAGCAGATCTCCAAGACAAGAAAATGACTCTGCTGGTGACTCACCATATACTCAGCTTGAGATGCACAGAATTAAGGAACAGAAAATACAAAGTCAAATGCTGTTTCCCTGCATAAGTTTACCATTTTAGCTTGATGCTTTAAAATATATATTTTTTTGGTATTATGAGTCACTGGGCCTGATTCTTAAACGCTACTTTGATAGCAACTATGTGTCACTGTTTTTTAGCTATTTATCACAAAGATACTAATTAAAATACTAATTTATTAAAGTAACTCAAATGGCTGTGGATGCTGACAGTCTTTGCAAGAGAGTCTCCAGAATGTTCCACCATTGTTACCTTGGTTGTCAATTTCCTTGCCTGTTCGCAAAATTCAAGTCTTGTCAATTGAGTTTTGAACGTGGATTGACAGAGCTGTATTTTGACATTTGCATGTTTCTTCTGGACAGAAACATGTCCAAGTCTTAAAATCACACAGATAATCTAAAAAAATATATATATATTTTTAAATGACAAATCCAAGTCCAAATATGCCTTTTTCATTTCTAAACTGGACTTCAATGGAATAAATCCTAACAATGGGAACAGCTGCTACGGTAAAATCAGCCTGAGGTTGGTATGAGATGGGTAAAAATATATTGTCCACATTCTAGAGGACAATTTCACAAATCGTGAATACAAAACTGTGGGGATTTTTAAAGAATGGCAGCACTAAAGCTCGCTGGTCACAAACACTAAAACAGATTTTTTTTTTTCTGTTAATTTTGAGTCTCCAACAGTGACAACCCAGTGAGATAATCCAGCTGATGAAACAAATCTGTTCATAAGCAATGTAAAACAACAACTATGATTGCAAAATATAAGCTGCACAGATATTTCAATACAAAATGTATCCAGTTTTACAATAAAAATCAACTTCTATTCCAGTAAAACAAAGTCAAAAGATGCTAGCAAATCAGAGGATGTGAGATGAAATTCTTTAGAGATTTCAAAACAAATTAGCACTAAAGTCTTACAAACCTCTATGACCTTATCACTAATTGTGTGCATTTCTATGGTGCATTATTAAATAAAGACTTCATAATACTAAAAAAAATCCTCATCAGTTTATGTGAGTAAATATCTATTATTTTAGAAGTTTATTCGACACCCTGAATTAAAAAAAAAATATTCACCAGTTTAAACTGTCCTGGAATGCTACAGTAGATGTCTAAATGGAAGTTTTTTGGCAAAACTACAGTATGGAATAATGGTCGTATTAGCCATCACAAACCGCTTACAGTGTTGTACAGTACTGAGAATGCAACCTTAGGTTTAAAGCATCAAAAAGCAAAGTATATATAAACTGGAATGTTTGTTCAAAATGAATATAAGAAGCAAAATGAGATGCACCTAAACAGCAATCTTGACGTTAGAAACAACGTAAAAGGCAGTCTGTTATAATACTTTTTTTCTAAACACATAGGACTTAACTGACATGTGGATAAATCTGGATTAAGTTCTAGTCTGCGCTGAGCTGGTTTTGGTAGAGAAGCCCAGTGTCAAAACATCTCTAAGCATGCTGCAAATTCACATCACAACTATCACTCACAGACACACACATGCTTCTGTCCGTCTGATGATTTCAAAGTGACAAAAGCAGAAGTTCCCTTCAATTATTTCCCCAAATTCAGGGTTCATTTTGATCGCCAAAGACTCCTATGTGGGGAAGCAGATTCCACAGCATTCCATACAGATTTCCAGGCAATCGGAGGACTCGCAGCAGGCGTCCATGATGCCACAGTCCATGTCGCAGGGGCAGTTGCAGTCGTCGCCCAGGTCGTCGGCGCAGCAGCAGCAGCAGCACGCCTCCGACGTGCACGCGCCGCACGAGGCCTGCGCCACCACCATGTTGCAAAGAGTCAGGAACTCGCAGAAAAGGCAGGCCAGGATGCAGTGAACGCAGCAGTCTGGGTCCAAGTCAAACCAGTCAGGGTGCCAGGTTGTTGGAGTGTGAAGGAAGTGAATAACAGGAACAAAATAAAACAGACAGCTAAGAAAACACTTTATTTGTAAAGGAATCTTAAAATAATTTTTTTTTAAAATTCAGTGCATAGTGAGCAAGATAGAGAAACATGCTGAAAAAAAAAAAGAAATCTGTGGCTGAAGCGTGACGGCAAACCAGGGCGAGTTGAAGAAAATAAGAAAATGTTAAAAAGTGAATTCCTCTCCTGCTGTTTTGATTAACAGGCTGTTAAATAATTGTGGCATTATCATGCAAAACTGCAAGGTTGATAAAACAAAGATGATTACCCGAGTCCAAAAGCCTCACCCTGACAAATAGGTGAATTAATGCCGGCGATGCTCACACCTCCGATTAACATTTAACCTCCTCACAGACCCTTTGTGCTGCTGGTTTGAGCTTCAGTTTGTTTCTTCGCTGCGACTGAGAATTCTCCTTTGAGTTACAAATGTACCCATTAGGCACCATAAATCTGATTCTAAGTATTAAAATTGAATACATGTTATATGAAAACAGTGTTGGTTTGAATGAGCAACAAAATAGAACCGATATAAGGTTTAGCAGGAAGCCTTTATTCACAAGATGTTAGTATTGTTAAGAGTTGTTTAAGAATGAAATAAAGTAAATTCTTTATAATGAAGGGTTTTAGTTGTGATTTTCACTATAAGAAGGATTTTTTGAGGAGATAGAAACGGCTGAATGGTGTGGAAATCTTTGCCTCACACTTTTACAGGTGCTAAATAGGCTACAGCATCATCACACAGTATTAAAAAAAGTGTGACTGCTACAATAATTTTTGCTGTTTGAAGTTGCTCCAAGCAGAAAAACAGGAGAGTTAAAATGGGGAATGAGTCCAAATCTGATCTTTAGCACAATAAAAGCAGAAAAAAACAAGAAATAAACGGATTTAATAGGATATGTGAACGAGTTTCCCTACTTAAGAACTTCTGTTGTATTCAGCTCACTGACCGTTCTTCAGTGCACGATCTCGCCACACACTCCTCACAGCTGCTGTCTGATTTTTTTTTTTTTTTGATCCAAGTCCGGAGCTGCTTAGGCGCGTTAAAAAGACATGATGTGGATAGATGCAGAAAAATAGCATTACAAACAGGGGCACATTTGCATAACTTTCATCATCCCATCTCCAGTTATCAGAAGGAGCCTGTTACTGATTGGGTTAGAAGGAAAGCAAAAAGGTGGAGAGTGTGGAGGACTGAATGTGAAGGCGAGCAGAGGCCCTCTGAACGCTCATGTTTGATTAATCAAAGTAGAGGGGAGTTTTTTTTCCCTTCTTTTTTCCCCTAATTTTGCAGTGCTGACGGCTGCAGAGCTGACCAGAAGCACCGGCTGATACAAACAAGATAGCGAAGGGGAATATGAAACGAGCAAGCGTGTGTGAAGTTTGAATGCATCTTATTATCCTTATCTGAGGCCAGGCAGTGATGGAAGATGCATGAGAATATATCCCACACTGTTGAACATCAAGAGTGGATATGCAAACTGCTGCAACAATGCCACAGTCTACAATTTACTGCTATCCACTGTAGAGCACTGCCTCGAAAAATCCAGTGAGAGTGGACACAGCTGCACGCACACAACCTGAAAGTTCAGCCTAACAAACTCTGAAGGACCCAGAGGGTATAACCATGCCAGCTTTGAGAATGTAACAGCAGAATGTGAATGTGATACAAACACAGTACATAGGCAATAAGCAGTGGCCAGCCATCTTAGCTATTCACTTGGATGTATAATTCAGCACCAGCGATTAGTCTGGTTCTTACAGAAGCCAGCACGGAGACGGGGAAAGAGAAAGGGGGGGGCTGGGGTCGTATATTGTACACAAGAGAGCTGGGCGCAAGGCACATCTCCATGAAAACACAGCAAGACAGACAGAAAGGCAGAGTGAAACCAAGCAAAGGACAGACGGAGCAGCGAAGACTGACAACGCTCCTGTTTAATGTCAACGAGCAGAGATGAAGCCCAGAGTTTGCAGGGGCCAAAAGCTGCGTCCGGCGCCTCTGAGGAAATACTACGAGACATCTGGAAAGCCAACATCAAAAAAGAGGGAGGGGAGAGCCTTGACACAAAACAAGCTGGAAGGGCCTCAGAGCAGCAAGCTGTGCAAAACATTCAAACTCACAAAGAAAAGAGAGAGCGGGCAAAATAGCTGGACTGATCAGACAAAGCCTTGGTGGCCACTGGAGAGCACACGTGGGTAAAGAGAGCAGAGGATGTGGGATGGATTGTGAAGGTCCACCACATGCAACTTAAAAGCAGGTCTGTTTATAATGCATGACCGAGGGAAAAGCCAAACGCTGGAGGAGTGGAGCTCATAAAACATGGCTAGGAAAACAACCAAAGGCAAGGGTTTAGGACTGCACTCAAAGCTAAGAAAAGAATAAATCTTTAAATGAGGCTAAAGCAGCTTGGAAACCTAAACTGATTACGCACAAATAAAAACACAAACTCGCTGGCAGGAGCTGAGACAGCCCACCCTGATGTACAAAAGCAGCGTGGTAAATTACCCCTTCAGTATTATCACACATTGGCTTCGGTGCCAGCAGCGCGTGCCAAGAAAGACAGAAAGCAAGTTATTCCCCAGGAGCTAGCATCTACTAGCTCACGCCTTTTATATCCTGTGTTCAGAGGGCTGTTTAGGAGGCTAATTTCACAGGCAAACAGATTATGTTAATCCATGTAAACATTCAAACACAACAGCTTGGCTGTTTTCCAGGGGGAAATAAATAGCTGAGAACGAGCATATTGATTCTGAAAGCTCGCACGTCTTCAAATAAGCAACACAAAAACAGCTATTATGAGACTTGTTGAGCTGCTGCAGTTGTATTTTTCCGCACCAATTACAAACATGACAAATCTGGAATATCTCTCTCGTGGGTGCTTTCGAGCTTTACCCACAAAGTGTTGAGATGTGTGAGAGCTATTGGTTTTGTTTGTGTGGATACAGCTTGATGCATACTTATGTGCAATCACATAAAGACCTGATTAGTCACCATTTTCCCCTCATTTAAAGTTATTTCTCCCCCAATCATCCTAATCAGATAAAAAAATGTAATAAATTACAAAGAGTTAAGTAATTTGATAAAACAACAAGACTTTCGTTGAAAATAAGACAAAAAAGAAATAAAAATCAATAAACCACTTTAAAGAAATACAACTAAACTCTTGATATTGTGTGGGAAAAAAAGCAAACATGATCTATAAACACACACGCACAAGCATGAAGTGGAGAAGCTGGAGGAAGAAGGCAACGGGGCCCTGTTAATGAGGGCCAAGGTGTTGCTGACGGGATGTAGGGAGAGCCAAAAAGGGCCCAGAGAGGTGTGAGGGGCCGTGAGGGGCCTGGCGAAGGTTGGCCACGACTTATAATAGGCACCCCGTGCTCTCAGGCCTCGTTAGACGGTCGCACCTATCTCCCCAACGGAAAAGGAGCGGCCAGCCGCCTTCATTACCGGACTCACCTCGGCCTTGCACCTGACAAAGTGACGGCTTCCCTGCATGGCAAACGGGCCCTCTGACTTATTGTTAAGGAAAATAAAAGCCACAGGAGAGAGATAAGATGTCATTTGCTTGACGGGAGTGATAAATACGAGAGGTCATGCACCGTCGTCATTAAAAGGTGAGAGAAGGTAAGAATTTATTATCAATATCATATGGAGGGTTTATTTCATGAGCATCTCAAGAATAACCCCATTTGGTTTGATGCTGTTCTCATTTCACTGAACTACAATCTACTATAATGTGTTTTTACCTCTTACCTCCTGTTAAACAAAATGTCTATTTTTTTACATTTTAAAAATGGGTTATTTTTATATTTTGAATTTCTTGGATTATTTTTTATTTATTTGGTTAATGGCTGGTGTCTTTCACTGAGAATGAATGTACAAAGAAGTATATGCATGTAAAATACTCCAAGTGTTGGAAGTTTTTGACCACATTTTTGCTTTTGCAGTTCCTGATAAAAATTTTAACTGACCCTGACACGGGTAAAAAAAAATAATGATCATTAGAAGCTGAAATGAAGTAAAAAAAGGAGCATGCCAGCAATAAGAAGTTAGATAAGTTAGTATGAGTGAGAGCAGAATTTCGCTCTGTAAATTGCTTTCATTCTTTCCTAATGTGGAGATACTCACCCTCTGGTAAGGGAGGTTTCTGTGAGCCTGTGGAGCTGCCTTTGCTACGTCTGCTGCCATCACTGTTGACTGACAAGCTGGACCTTAATTTTCTCTGCACCCTGTGCGACACAGGCGTGGACGGCTGCCTCCTGGGCTGCTCTGTCATCGGCGCGGTCGCCGCTGCACTTGTTCCAGGCCCCGAGCTGCTCACAGTCCTCGTACCCACGTTGGCACCGCAGGTGCACGTCCGCGTGGGTTCGGGGCCGCCAAAGCCGGGGCTGATTCCATTGCCGTTACTCATTGTGGGTGCGCCCGTGCTGCCGTGGTGAAAGCCATTTGGGTCCTTGGCAACGTCTCCGTCAACCACTTCAGAGGAGTTCTGATCGGACTGCGGTAACGCTGTTGGGGAAAAAATAAGAGAAAGGATATCATTTTCACTTCTGTTTAATAAAAGGTTTTGTGTGCATATCACATTTTATTTAAGGATCGGTAGGGGATGAATTTCCTCTGTAGATTTACATTCTGAATCTTGAGTGTGGACAAAATACCACCAAAGAACCTGAGAAGGCAAAAGAACAATCGAACTCCTGTCAGCTTGCACTTCATGTTTTTCAATTTACTTTAATGTTCAGCTCTTTCAGTGACGACGCTCGTACCAGAAGCCATATCGTTCTCCACGAATCATGACAGCATTTTCTAAAAAGATCATATGAATCGTGCAGCTAACTTATCAACCCGGAATGTCAAAGAGAAGAACGGGGACATGCAGCTCCGTATATTTCAGCATCTGTAGTCAAACAGACATTTGTGAGAACAGTTCCTCTGTGACTTGAGACGGTCTGAGTGTGACAAAGAAAAGGAAAGGCAGCCTGTGATAGTGTACAAATTTATAAAATGGCTGCTGTCTGCAACAGTAATGATCTTTTTCCTCCTCTGAAAGCTCCGAGATGGCCCCAACCAGACTTTGAGTGTATGTGTGACAGCCACAGAAAGTCAGGAGACAGCAACCTGTCTGATAAGGAAAAGAGAGAAAGGATGTGATTGAGTAAAGGAGGTGGCATTTTACTCGGAGGAACACCTGCACATTCAGCTCTACTGGGAGTTCCTCCTGCGTTACCTCTCTCTCCAAATCAGAGCCAGTACATGTGCACACGCTGCCAGATTTTGTGAATAATTCATCTCTTTTGAAGTTTGTCTGAGTGAACCCTACTTAGTCACTTTTGTCTTTATATAAATCAAATTTCACAAATTTAATTTAGCTATATTTCACTGTATACCGAAAGCTTTGTAGACTTTGAGTTTCCAAAAAAGAAAAAAACTTTTTTCTTAAAATAAAATTAAAAAATCCAAACATGGAACATAGAATGATGCTGGTAATTTCTTTCCGTCTTTATTTGCTTTCTGTCAGCTCACCAACAAGTGCAATTACAGTTAACAAGAGAGCCGAGTGTGGGAATGGGGCCTTGCAGTTTTTAACAACACATCACCCTGGGAGAGGCCGGACGTGAATGTGGATGTAAAACAAAGCAATTAAATACACACACTGGGTTTTGCCTTCTCCTCATTCGGGCTTCTGCATACTGCTTCAATAAACAAATACAGACTTTAGGGATCAGGATTCCATGCAATTTGAATTAGACAACTGGGTAGCGCACGATGGAATTCATTATGCAGTGATTTAAGGCCAGGTTGATGGATTTTCTTCTCCAAAAGACTAAAGCCTTGCAGCCTGCCCATGACAATGTAGGGAGACTAAAGCTTACTAATAAGGAGACTCACAAGAGGTTACATCTGTTACTGGTTTTCACCACATTTGTATTTTTATTTATTACCAATGTGTAATTTCTGGCTTTGTTTTTAGTGCACAATGACAGCAGTAACAAAAGCAGGGTCTAGGTTGGAAAGCTGTGGCATTAACAGGCTTTAATGTCATTGATTTAACTGAAAATCCAAGCAGCAAATTAATCTTAGTTTGTGACATGCGTCATTTTTTCACACATCCATAGTTTGGTTTAAATAAAACCGTGTCTGGTTTGGAGATGGTGTGGTGCTGTTGTCTTCGACTTGTAAAGTTACAGCTGGGATGAAAGTCAGCTCCTCTAAATCTGGGGGCCGCGATTCTCAAATGGATAAAGATGGAATGCTCCCTCCAGGTTGGGGTGAGAGTAAAGCATCGGTGCTTCCTGTTTACAGGCAATGACTGGAGTGAGAGGTAGACCCACAGGTTAGGGTTTTGTCTGCAGTACCGAGGGTACTGATCTGGTCTCTGGTGGTGTAGAAGCAAAGTTTTTAGCCCTCACCTATGATCATGCGATAAAATCATGACCAAACATTATAAAGATAAGGAACATGAAATATGTGATGATTTATCTTCAAAAGAACGAAAGAAGAAGAAGATTTACAGATATGGTGAGGAGCTCCTTCATTCTGGAGGACCTTAAAGTTGAGTCACTGCTCCTTTGCACCAAAATAAGTTAACTGAAGTAGTTTAGGGCTCTACTTTAAATGCATCGTGGATGTCTCCTTTTGGAGGTTTTGTAGGCATGTCCCACTGGAATAAAACTCTAAGGATGCACTAAAACATGCTAGATAAAATGTATAGTACATCTCTTCAAGCCTAGGAATGCCTTGGGTTTAACCAGGATGAGTGGAAAGTGAAAACAGGATTAGGAATGCCTGGGTTTCTATTCCAGACCTGTTGCTTCTGTAAGCTGACCTTGAATAAGTTCTTCTAATGACAATGTAGATAAAACACTCTTTCAACAACAATGCTTAAATGGGATCAGCTAGTTGGTCTAAAAATACTGTTTGTTTTGTATTTGAGTGACAAGGAGCAGCTAAAACTGGGCCTAAAGATAATGAAATGTATTATTTGCCATGCTGTCTTATGCACAGACAGAACCCTAGTGCAAGCTTATCTTTATTGTAGATAAATGATTTTGTCATTGTTTCAGGGCTTGCAGAAAATAATCGTTGAAAATCATTGCAGTGGAAAATGAGTGTATGAGTCCAACGATTGTTCAAAGTAAAAAAACTTCACTGACCTTCAAGGAAAGCCCTTAAAAACTGTTTGTCTTTTTGATGCAAAATGTATATAAAAATAAGAGACAGCTTAAGGTTTAAACATTGATTAGATATTTTTAAACACAGTGTAAGACTAACTATTAAATAATTGTCAGTGCAAAATTGAGCAAACTTTTTCAAGAGGATTATAGTTACTTAAAAAAAATCCCTGTAGTATTACAATAAGCATAAAAACATTTATTTTCTCTTTTAGGTTAAGTGAACCAGCCACATGGATCTTTGCATGCAAACACACACTGATGCAAAAAAAAATCGACTGTGAGGCATAATTACCTTTCCTTTTGAGGAAGTCAAGCTTTCCAATTTGCAAAAGTATAAATAGTTATTAAGAAACCACCACGTAAAAATCAAGAGTACATTAGCGGTGAGTTGGGTTTTACTGCAAAGCCCCAAAAGAGTGGCTGAACTCTGAAGAGCTTTGCACTACGGTGGCAGGTCCACAGAGTCTTTACACAGTCGCAGCCTTTATTTTTAACCTGATGACCATGGCGACTAAGATAAATGGACACATTGGAGCAATATTCATAACCATTGATCATAATAATGATGATACTGTCAAAGATGGCAATGACGGACTTATACAGTCACCGTGAGACAAATGAAGAGATAATGGGAGAATAGCAGAAATACGGTAAGAACTGGAGAATTGTGCTACACACAGAAACTTTCACTGTGTATTTATTAAAAGAAAGGAAACTTTATGGTTCACACTGTAATCTGATATACAGCTTTATATTTGTTTTGTGGCATTTACAACAGAAAAAAATCATGTAGCAATATCAAAGACCCTTTGGAATCTGTTATATTATACTAGTAAATTAGAATTATTGGCATTGTAGCTGTAACTACAGTGCTGTGCAAAAGTCCAAGGTCATCTTTCAGTTCTTTACACGTTGCTTCCAGTAAGCCTCACTGTCTTGGGTTCTTTTAAATCGGTCTTGATGAAGTCATTTGGCTCTCTAAAGTTTTTCTATTTTAAATTTCTATAAACTTTGAATACTTTCTGGGTCATTTTTTTTAACATGTGATGATTTTCAGATTTTTTTTCTTGCTTGTTAAACCATTCAATTCAGACCTAGGTAAAATTATCATAAACAGGCACCTAAACTCCCATAACAGAGAACCAGTTTTATAAACGGGCTCTTCAGGGATTCTGTTACAAACATCCTGTCCCAAATATACAATGCATTCTCATTTATTTGAGTCTATAAAAAAATACCAAGGATAGCACAATTTGATATACATAAAATATTTTAGCTCAAACGAGGGGATTCCCAAAATGC
>JAUBOC010000063.1:11827907-11850639 GCA_032275365.1 Anablepsoides cearensis
TTTATGTTTGTGGTTGTAATGTGACAAAATATGGAAAAGTTCAAGGGGTATGAATACTTTTGCAACCCACTGTATAAAAAAATACCAAGGATAGCACAATTTGATATACATAAAATATTTTAGCTCAAACGAGGGGATTCCCAAAATGCAATTACTTGAAAACTTGACATGCACCTGATGATCCTCTGAAAGATCAAGTATCTCTCAGGCCTCAGCTGCATTTTTTAAATATTTCTTAAAGAAAATATTTTCAGATATAGTTCATCTGCAGCAGGTTGGGTTTGATCAGGACACTTTTTTTGTCTTTGTTCCTTACTTTACACTATGTCATGGTCAGGTACAAGGACCAGACAGAAAAAAAGTAAAAAAGCAGACGTCAAAAAATAAAATAAAATAAACAATAGCCTCTGAATGCAAAAGTATCAACAGTTTAGAGGTAGTTTTAAACTTGTGGAAAATACTGAAAGTTTCTGTGCAAATTCCCTTATTTCAGCTTTCACTTTAAATTAGTTTTCTGGACTTTTTGGTAATGCTGTTTTTAACTTGATACCTGACTCTTAAAATTGATACTTCAAACCGTGAAGGAACAAGGCATACATAGTTCTACTGCTGTTCTTTGTACGAAGAGTATTGAAGTATAAATGATATAAATATCGGCAGTATTTTTAAAGTTTGTGCCACACGCTTTTGGAAAAGCTAAGATAACCAAAGCTACTAAAACAACATACTTTGGAAGAACTACTGGACATACATAATGTACACATACGTGAGCTTCAAATTAGACTTGTAACTGCCCTATTTCCAGCACATCAACAACTGTTGAGAGTGTACATTTGTAGTTGAATAAAACATGGTATTCCCCTGCACACGCTGTCACACACATCACAGGGAAACTAGGGGGTGAGTGGTTCTTGACTGTCTAAGCAGCATCCCAATTTGGTCCCAGCTACTAGTAGCTGACAGCCCCAAATATCTGGGGAGCATTTTTAAAAGGCCAGTGTTTGATGGATTCATGAAGAACACACAAATATAATTGCCATTTGTCACCGAGTCTTCAGTGGCTGCGCCACACAGGGACCACGCAGAAGAGCGCCTGAAGAGAGCAGGAGCTGCACTAGAGCTGTGCGGAGGATTGCTCTTTATGCAAAAGTGAGTATGCTGTATAAACACCTCCGTTTTTGTCACAGAAAATAGGTCCTACAGGAGGGAACTGGAAATTGCGTCTAAAAGAGAGAAAAGATGAGGAGGCCCACTGTAAGTTTTACACACACACACACACACACACACAGGTAGACATAGGGAGAAATATGCACACGTGCATGGACGCATACATGTCAACTGAAACAAAGCTGTATAAACAAGAATACTAAAATAGTTGAGAATGAGAAAATATACCACAAAAAGGTCATACAGGGCAGCACGGAGATTCTCATTTGCACACCACTACATCAAAAGTCGCAGGTAAGGCGTAGAGCAGATTGAACAATCACTCCGGCACTGTGTTTCTAAAGCTCAGTCCTTTTTAATATTAATGCCCCTGAGACAGAGAGAACCAGGGAGAGGAGAGTCGAAAGGTGTTTGCTCAGGCTTATTAGAATGCCCATCTTAGACGGCATACAGTTATTCAAATGTCACATCAGGCCTTCCAAATAAAACACCACAATCCAGATCTTGTAGTCATCTCCTAATAGCCATTATTACACAATGCTATGAGTTTATGAGTGAACACTGAATAGAATAATTGAGCAGAGGAGGCACCTTTAGCGTTAGGTATGAACTACTGAGGCAGTTAGCCTTGAAATGCTTCTTCTTCTAACAGTGTTTTGTTTATCTTTTATGCCTTGTATCAGAAAAAAAAATAACATGTATATTTTCTGCCTGACTGGCCATGTACCTGCATGATTGAAATGCTAATTTGTAAATGTGCAATGACCTAGCCAGACTCCTCTTACCACCACCTCCCCCTCCCTCCACTCGGCGCCAAAACAGCCCGAGGTATCATCTCTCCTCCTAACAAACAGCGTGTGGAAAAGCCCCTGCTTTTCAATCCAAAGGGATATATTTTCTCATTACAAATTATACATCTTCCCCATTCGTATTTATAGACGCAAAACCAAGGGAATTATACTGCACAGAGAGTGAGGGGGACACACAGAGAGAGGAAAATAGTACAATGAATGTTATTACAAAAGGGCTCTGATTGTAATTTTCCTTGGGCATATCAAAGTCTCGTTTACCGCCTGACCTTCTAAACTCCATGACAAGGACTTTCTTTATTGTCAAAAAAAAAGAACTAGTTAGAAAGGAACAGACAAGATCAACATTCAAGTGTCTCGTAACAATGAAAAAAAAAACATTATTACCATGTGATTAGTATCAATATAAAGGTAGAATAGGAGCAAATTGTCAGGCAGAAACTAAGAACTGGCATTTGATGGGAAAATTAGATTGTTAAGAGGTGTCTCGCAAAAGTCTACAGCGTTTACACAGCCTGGATGGCGACCTGACACGAGTGACAGAAATGTCACTCGTTCCAACTGATTTTTTTTTTTAAAAAGTGACTCGGGACATCAAACTGCAATCCTTCTGCTGTCAGTTCCTATGCAGACGCACAATGTTTTGTATTTATTCTAGATAAAACTTTGACGTGCGGATGATGATGACCGCTGAAAAAAAAACTAAATTACCTGCTCTGATATTGGATCCTCATCAGTAGAAGTGACACGTGTGTGTGTGTGTGTGTGTGTGTGTGTGTGTGTGTGTGTGTGTGTGTGTGTGTGTGTGTGTGAGTGTGAGTGTGGGGTATCCTGCAACAGAACTCTATTAACTGCCTTCACCTGTCAAGGCTGATCATATTGCACAGCATCTCATTTAAACAGGAAACATCACGTTTGTCTGCTTTTCAGCGCCACTCCGGGACAATCTAAGGGATATTGCTCAAACAGTTTCCAGTGGTCACACACGTCTTTCCCTTTTATTTTATATTTTTCACATTCATATTTAGCTTATCCAGCGAGCTGGAGGGGAAGTGACACTTTCTTTGCATTCACTACTGCTACCGCCTCTGTGCAACGCAATGGGAGGACGCGTGTCGGGGATTTACTAATTTCAAATTTCGCTGCTGATTAAGTGGAAAAAATAACCCCCTCGGACCTTGTTCTGCTTAATTACATCGAACACTAGCAAAGGCATCTTGAAAGACGAGAGCTTGATTTGACGAACTGAACCTCTCAGCACAAGTGGTAAGGTGTGTACTGGGAAAGGATAGAGTGGGGGGGAAGGCGGGTGGGTATGGTCGCAAAGCAGGGTGGGGTGTCATCAATTATTCTTTGATTTCCAAATGGAACATTTTCCAAGATTAATACGTTTGACTGCTATCTAAAAATCACAGAGCCAACAAATGAAATGCCATTTTCTTTTACTGGAATTACGCTAAGAGGAAGTCATCCAGGCCACACCCCCTCCCCTCACAGAAGTCTCTGGTCCCCACTGTTGTGTGGAATTTGGCACGGTGCTAATTTGAGCCCTACTTATCAAACGCACAGCCAAAAAGCACGGAGCGTTTAAAACCTTACAACTTGATTGCAGCGAGAGACACTAAACGGTGCCTCGCTCTCCAACTCTACTCGCTTCTGACATGAATTTGTTTGAGTCTGTTCCTGCATTAGGCTTTGTCAAATGATTTTCATGCTCCTTTAAGTATTTCTTCCTATCCAAAAGGAGCGTGGTATCAAACAACCAAATGGAGAACTGCAGAGTTTCTCTCTAAAGCTGCACATCTTGCTTGGATTTGAGACTTTAAACGGCTAGCTACTGCAATTTCTAGAAAGATCAATTATGACGTGACTCAGAGCAGGCCTGGAGGAGCTGCCAGGCTTCATACTCCAAAAAAAAAATAAAAAATTGCGCTCCACCCTCTCCTTTCTGACGACTCAAAACAAAATCAGAGCAACGGAGACGGAGGGAGAGGAAGGAAAAGAAAACGGAGGGAAGGAGGGGAAAGGGTATTTTCAGTTTCAGTTACATGGATGACTCAAATATTCCAAAATCTCCTTCCAGGGAGGAAGCTTGCTTGTTTGAAATTCAACGGCAGGCGCGCAGACATGCACATGTGTAAAATAAGAAGTTATACGCATGTAAAACAGCAGACATAAAACCTCCACAACAATCTAAAGTGTATCCTTAGAGGAAAAGCAAAATAAAACATGAAATCGGAGGTGAAGATCTGGCAGTAGAGCTACTGCTTCGCAAGGAGCCAAAATACCACTGAGGTCTGTCTCCGGGTCAGAAAGGGGATAGGCAGTCTATCAAAATACCCCCACACCTAGTTCCTTTATTTGCTCAGTATCAATCTCAGCATTAACCCTCTGCTAATGGGACAGCTGTGGGTCAGCGCCTCGCGTCTTAGAGTTGCCAATCAAGACCTTAAGCTGGGAGATCAGCCTCTGGGACAGAGGTGCTCGTCTGCCTCTGAGTGGCTTTTAAAACACAGAGACGCCTGTATTGATTTTAGCTCGAGCCTGAAAAGAAGCGGTGGGGGTTAAGAGGGACGGCAGTGGCGGTTGTGTCATCAGCTGAGGCTGTGCGCGTCTGGACGGGAGCCAGCCCGTGGTCCCTGGTCACCCTTCACTGATCAGAGGGGCCTCGCCGAATGACCTACCAGAGAGGCACTGAACCTGCAAACACGAAGAGGGCATGGAGTTGGAAGCTCGAGGGGTTCAGGGCTAGCAGGGGCGACATCAGCAGAGATCTCATAATAGAAAAGGGTTTTAACCTTAATGTTGGAGCCAAAACCCTGTTAGGGGTCCTGTAATACCCCCTGCGCCTCTGTCAATTGAACTAGTTGATTTTTTTCTCTTCCCCCATCTTTTTTTCTCCACATAGCTGACACTGACACTGCCATAGCTCTTGTTAGTGAGGGGGGTAAACAAAAGTCAAAACACCCCCCTAAGCTAACCTGTGTTTAACAGAAAAAAATAAAATCAGGCTTGGTTAAATAAAAATAAAAAAAAGCTTCTTCAACCCCTTCAGATATCTGCTTCACAAGAACTCTTAATATAAAGCACACGGGTCAGTTGGTGTTAAAGTAAATTGTTCTTAAAGAAAATAAAAAAAATAAAACCCTCCTCCACAATCAAAATCCATATGTGTACATTTTTATCTAATGTGCACTTAAAAGACTGCAGTCCATGAATTGAGGTATGCATATCTAATCAATTGGCTCAAGTGCTTTGGATATCTTACAAGAAAAAAAATAGTCTTGGGCACTTTGAGTAAAATATGCTAATTAACACACTTGAAATTTCCCATATGAAATCTATCTGCACCAAGACAATGAGAAAATAATTACAACAGAGGTAGAATTACAATGACCATTTTAATCAACCCCTACACTAGCATTTCACCCTATTTATACAGTTTTTGATTCCATGACCCACTGGCAAGTAATCACTTGAAAATTATGGTTTGGTTTATAATAGGTCTTTGCTTTGGACACATTATTTCTGCGGAGACAGGGCTCCGGGGATTACAATAAAGATATGAATCTCGCAAAACAACAATCAGCATGCATGATGGAAATAACTGGAAAAAAGGAGCTGAAGAAAAGCAAACTGACATAAGGTTAAAAGCCTTAAACTACTCCAGGCACTTTGTAAACCACACAAGGCAGCTGATTTAACACTGGAGAAACAAATCATTGCTTATAATGACAACAATGATAAGGAAGCCTTTTGCTTTATTTAAATGTAACTCTGCCACACATGTTCAATGAAAAGACATTTTTTTGCCAATATATGACATTACATTAAATTCTTATTTATTAAGGCTTGCATAATTAACTTCCTAATGGTCAGATCTTCTTTAAGGTAATAAACTTATACACCTGTACAAAAGTTGAGTTTGAGATTCTAAGAATAATGCTTATATTTCAATATAAGGAGTTGTGCTATTTGACCTTCCTTTCCTTTCTTACTAGAGTTTCACTTAGATAAGAAAAAAATAAAACAGACCTACTCCCCAGAAGCCACTTAGGTCATCTTTATTAACCACAGAAAGCTTTACAGAAACGTGTCAGACAATCTGGTGAATGACGTGATGATTAAACTCCTAAAACTGGTGCAAGCTGGCAGCAATTTATTCCGAGGTGGTGGATGGAGTGCGAAGGCCTAGTTTGAAGGAGATATCGGCTGCTTGAAAATCCAAAACGATTATCCTGAGGAATGTGTGTCTCCCTCCTTGAAAGACTTTTCCAAAGAGTCTAAGAATGGCAGATTTACAGAGGAACAGCTCACTGATGAAGCTCTTACTAATGTCTGCATTCTACTTTATTTTTAACAATCACGTTTGACCTAGTTTTAAAAGTAGTTTAGCCTTTTGTTGCTCCACTTTCAGCTGTTCAGTGTTTACTACTCTTTTCTGTAAATGCATCCTGATCCCTACGAGCCCCACTTCCGTCATTGCGCAACCACTGCCATGTTTGACTTCCAGTTTCAAAGTCGACCGAGTGATTCAACGGACAACTTGTCAAAACAAAGTTATCGCAGCTGAAATGCGATCAGTGCGGTTATCAAAACATCATAATGGGCTTCCTCTTGTTGAGAAAATCCACTGTCCACATACAGTACACAAGCTTTAAATCAGGCAGCAGGGGGGGAAATAACACCATGAAGGCTGACATGTGGGCAGGCGGATGATTTCTTATTGATTTCCTGTTCCTGTTGAGAAGAGGGCTCTCAATTACCCCTCGAAGAAAGTACCGGCCCCCTAAACACAGCAAAACTGGAATGCCTATGTTACAGCACAAATAAAGTAACCCAACTTAGGTTTTCAACCATATGTAATTACATTAATTACAAAACTGCTAAAATTAAAGACACTTGATCTAATCTAGAAAACTTCAACACGTATTTTTTAATCTAAATTCTCCCTTTCATGCTGCTTCAGTAAACAAGTCACTGTTCAGTAATTAAGCTTAATAGCAACGAGGGGGGAAAAGTAAGAAAGGAAAAGGGTACTCTGGAAAAGTTAACAACTTTGAAACAAAGAAGCTGTTGTCAAGAACAGTGTTAAATGAAAACACAGCCCTTATTACGGAAGCAATCAGCCTCTATTAGCCCATGTTGGCACATCTCAATCCTCTCAGGAACAATGAAACACACATACACAAAGCTTTTAGTCAGTTTCATTGCATGACCTGCAATCTATATCTTAGCATCAAGTGGAATTACTGTGAAACTATGTTTAATTAAAACTGCTAACTCAAGGAGTTCGATGCTGAAATGCTGTTTAGCAGAACCTTGCTGTGCACTACTTTGCATAAAACAATGTGATTAGTTCTGAGTCATGAGAAAGTTTCCTAAAGTAAAAAGAAACAAATAATTAGAAAAGCCAGGCGAAGTCTAGTTAGGAAGTAGATTGATAAAAGGACACAACTAAAAAGGAAAAATCTATCAAGTCTTTAGCCGTTAGAAGGAAAGGTAAAAGGAGAGCTAGTGTCAGAACAACTAACCGGATTTCCCTACCTCCAAACCACACGGTTGTGGGTTTGGAAAAAGTAGTAAGAAAAAAACGGCCCAATGAGCCACGTTGTAACCTGACCTGATCGTGGTCTGAATGTCTGAATAAAAGAATGAACTGCTTTCTAGAAATTATTTAACGGGAAACAGTGAAGAAACTATTGTTGACTAAATGATTCATGGATACGACAACACGGTTGGTCAAAGGACAAAATGAGAAAAGACAGGGGTGCAGCCAATTGGGTCAAACCTTGAAAGTAAATTGGCAAGGGTCATGTGACATGTTAGGAATTACTCTCAGCTACTGCCACACCAAATCTGAGCTCACTATCTGTCAAACATTTATGTTTGCTAAGCAGATTAGCTGTGATGAGCATCTTGAATTGGCTCTAAAATTATGCACATTTAATTATCACTTTTTGAGAGTTTCACTACGAAGTTCTGAGTGGTCACTAAGGTTGGGCGATATTGGCAATAAAATTAGCCATGATTAAATATAGTATTTAGCCGATAAAAATTAATACGAGGATTAATCCCCTGCAGTCCTTGGACACCTGCTGCCCTAGTTACATGACCAATTTAAATCACTGTAGTGGGAAAGATTTGCTCTCTGTAAAAATCTGTTTCAAATATTGTCAAAAATACAGGCTTCGGGCTATACATCGATTTTTAAATTGTGTTGATAGGCCAAGTAAAACCAGGGTCATGATGAATGATTTACAGGACTGTTTGGTCAAATGTTCATCATATATGAAGCACGTTGCAGCAGGAGGCAGGGAAAGACAAACAGATTCACGGAAAAAAACACCTCAGTCCACCATGTAGTCTCACCCCCACCCACCAAACTAACAAAGTTCCCAAACTCCTTTCTGACTGAGACTTTAAGTTATTTGACAAGAGCTAAAATAAATCTGAATGAAGGATGAAGAAAATAAAAAGATGCAAAAATTGAATGAAGATAATAAAGTCAAGGGAAGTGAGAGTAATTAGATTTAAGAGATACTTTTGGAGATCAGATTTAGCAACATGTTGGATTTTATAGTTAGTTTAGTGTGTTAAGTGCTAAGTTTAGTCAGTTTTGTCTTTGAGTCGAAACAATGAGGTGGGAAGCTGCAGCTGGTGAGGTGGAGGTGAAGTTGCAGACAGATGGACCGAGCTGCAGTCAGAACATTGCAGAGAGAGGAGAGAAGTTCAAAGTAGGGTTAGGCAATATCGGCAAAAAAATTAATAACGATTTATTTGACGATTAATGCCTCAGAGTCCCTGGACACCCTAGTCACATGACCAATTTAGTGAGAAAGATTTGCTCCTCATAAAGATCTGTTCCAAATTATGTCAAAATTACAGACTTCAGGCTATACATCGAATTTTAAATTGTGTTGACAGATAAATAAATTACAGAACTTTTTTTTTTTTAATGTTCGTCATATTTGAAGTGGAGAGGAGCAGCAGACTCTGCTTGGCGGCATTAATCGTATTAATCGTCAAGTGCCAAAAAATAATCGATTAATGTTTTTCTGATGATTATTTGCACACAATACGATTATGCCCAACCCTAGTTCAAAGGCAGACATGGGGGAGAAAAAAATAGTCTGAGACAAAGTGAAAACTTTGATGAGGAAGTAGGAAATCCATTATTGGGATTAAGTTATGGCATTGTTTGTTGGAGCAGCAGCTTATCTATCTACAGCTGAGAGGAAGCGGTTAGATAAGCTCATCAGGAAGGCCAGCTCTGTGCTGGGATGCCCCCTTGACCCAGTGCAGGTGGTGGGAGACAGAAGGACTCTGGGTAAAATACCATCAATGACAGGGAACGTCTCCCACCCAATGCATGGATCTGTAGCAGATCTGCAGAGCTCGTTCAGTGACAGACTGGTGCATCCTAAATGCACAAAGGAACATTACCGCAGATCATTCCTCCCATCAGCTATTAGACTCTAAAACCATCACCGCTCGTAACAATCATAAGCATCTATGTTTGTGTTTTCACATCAAAAAAAAAAGAATTGATTAAAGCTTTTCTCACGGTTAATTGCACATGATACTATTTTGCCCAACCCTACTCCAAACACATATAGACAAATAATGCCATTTTTCAGCAGCGAGTGATAACAATTACAGCCCTTTAAATGTTCAATAACATTACAACTTAACCATTAAACTCAACCATCTGACAGTGAAACACATTTTAACTCATTCCAATTCAACAGCTCATTGTTGTTTATCTGTAAAAATACCACAAAGATGTCCCGCTGTCCGCCCCCAGTTTTCTCCCAGGTCATTAAAACTTACTTCTAACAGGCTTGCAGTAATTAGGCTCCTCCATGGTCATGTGACTCTGTCCTTCAGCGGGTGGTTTCCTAGGCGACGGCGCTCTTTCTGATGATTCACCATCACGAGCGTCTAGGGTCACAAGAACGTGGTGTTAAATATTGATCAAAAGGTTCAGCAACAAAAAACCGCACGGTGACCAACAAGGCAAGGCCTTGTTTTGGTTTCGTGATGTCATTTTATGCTAGAACAACTCCGCTTGGCTGCGAACATTCGCTGCAGGGTTAGTTCAAGTGGACAGAGTCTCAGGGTCAGGCTGAAGTGCGCTCGGTCAGTCCTGTGCCAGAGAAAACAATCTTACTGGCGAGAAATGGCTCAACATGGAGCGGGGCGGTTCAGGTAAAGGCCTTGCCAGAGCTCTGGATCTCATTTTCTCTCCTTTTCTGCTCCCGGGTGTGCTCGAGCTGCCAAAATTCTTTCGCTACCATAAAGGCTGCATTCATCTAAATTGGAAAAAGTATGTGAGCAAAACGCAAAAAAGAAGAAAAAAAAATTGCTCGGGCTGATAGCAAAGACACGACAAGAGGCACTCGTCTCCTTCATGACTGCAAACCTTGGTTATGTTCTGCTCGTCGCAACGCTGCTGCTTTCTCCTGCAAATAAACCATCCACAAAGAGTTTATTCACTGGTTTGGTGCCAGCACAGCTCTCTCAAAGGCCTGAAAAGGTTTCAGTTAAACGTTTCGGAGCGAACACGTTGAAGTGCTACAGGGGAAAACGAAAGCAGGATGATTTAGCACAACTGCAGTGACAATTCTGTTTGTAAGCGCTGAAAGAGTCAAAGAAAAAGAGGGACAAAAGGTGCAGGTCAGAAGTTCTAAGATAGAAAGTTGCATATTTCAGATTGGAGCTGATGTCTTCTTCAACTGAAAGTCCAGCCAATCCAAATAAGAACATTTCTTTAAAACAGTTCAACAGCCCTTATGATTTCTCACTTTGTCCTACTTTGCTATTTTTCTGACAGCGCCGTAATGATGCTCAGTTAACGGTCCATTGATTGTTTGAGGAAAAACGGAAAGCGGGTGTGGGGGTAAGCTTATTTTACATGTGATAATCTTAGGGGCAACTGGAAAGTTAATTAAAAACTATAATTGGCTGTGGTTGCTGTTAATAGTCATGAGGGTGTTTCTTCAGACTTTATTGGGGGGTGGGGGTGGGGGGGCACAAACATTATCAAGGCTTAAGACTAAAGCACAGATCCTGATGAAGTTGCATGAATATAATTTAAAAATAAAAAGAGATTGTCCCAAGAAGACTGATAAGCGCTGATTTGCTGCATTCTATTAGTCTCTTTTCTAGTTTTAGCTTCCCTTTTTTTTTTCTTTTCGGTTGTTTTTATTTTAAGTTGTGCAAACTAAGGGAACAAGACGTTGTGCACCTATTTATAGCTCAGTTTTATTAGCAGCATGAAGAAAATACATTAAGAGAGAACTTCATGTGCAAAAAGCACACACTCCTTTCACACTTTTTGACTTCACACACACAAGAAAAATCTGTGAATAAATGCAACAGCTATTTTGAGTGTTTCTCCTTTTTTTAAAAAAAAAACTTAATGAAATATAGATTAAACCCTGACAACTCACCTCTGGGACTCCCACTTGACTTTAACCTACATTTACTGATATATATCTAAAGCCACTGATTAATGGTATGTCTCGTGCGCTCTTACCGTGTGACAGCAGGGGACTTGTCTCGTGCCGGGGGGCCTTTTCTGGACCCGCTGGCCCGTCTGATGGATGGACAGTCTCCTTGGACATGAGACAGTCGCGTCTTCCTCAGGGGAACGAAAACACAACTACAGAAGTAGTAGTTCCTCCCTTTTTTCCCGTTTTTCCTCACCCTTCGGCGCTGTGAAAACCAACCAAGCGCAGCTTTAGACACAAATAAATAGCATTTGAGAAACGTTGAGAAGTTAGTGGAAATTCCCATTCACTCACTCCCTTATTTATAAAAAAAAAAAGTCTAGCTCTAAAAGTTGCTGCGCGCGACACTCATTTTCACACAGCTTGGCAAAAAGTAACGAGCGCGTGCGAGGTATCAATTAAAGCCAGCTGATGTTTTGTTAATGACGCACAACTTACCTTCCGAACATGTCAACCCCCTTCAAATCTGACGTTTTTTTTCTTCAGTCGTGAGGGGGAAAAAAGTAAAACTTTGTAAGAAAAGAAACCCAAGGTCCAAAAGTCTGTCCTGTTTCAAAGTCGTAAGAAGTTTGCGGTTTTACTTATTCCAGCTGTTTGTTTTTTCTATCCCGACACCCGAAAAGCTGAAAACATGATCCCTTCTCGACGCCTTCGACGCTCGGTTCAGTGGCGGCAGTTTACTCAGGACACTCAAACTTTTTCATCATATCCGGATTCCTGCAGAGCAACCAGTGAAGCCTCGCTCCTCTCCCTCAGTTTCCCTGTCGGCAGAGAGGAAAACAAAGCCCTCCTTGACCAGCTTTCCCCCTCCAATATTACATTAGACGAAGAAGAAATGTATAAATGTGAGTTTTTTTATGTCTACTTTGGGTTATTGGGTGAAATAAGTGGTAAAGTTGCTAAATGAAATAGCTCTGGTACAAACTTTACCAGTATAAAGTTTATTACACACATATTAAATCATAAATACAGAGTCCCAATGAGCTTCCACAGACTGTTTAGTAGAAATGCATATAATTGACATAAAACAATGACTTAAAAAAGACAAAATGTAAACAGAAATGGAGGCAAAGTTGTTATTAAAAGTAAAAAAAAAGCCTTAAAATGTCCACAAATTGATTAAATATAACTCAAAATAACTATCTGCTATATATGTAAATATGGTAATAATGTCTTTATAACTTGCATCTAGAGTGTTGAATCATAGATAGCGTCTCAATGGGTCAGAGAAACTCTGTTTTAATTTATATATAGAAACAAAATGGTTAATAAAAGTCCAAAAAATCTAATATGTCCACAAACTGGTGAGAAAATACTCACAATAACAATAAAGTCTAACCATATACTTTAAAATGTGTTATATAACTGCTAAGACAATGAAAATCAATGTTTGCAATGAATACTAATATAAAACAAATATAAACTTTTTATATTTATAGGAGCCTTTCAAAACTTACAACTTACTGAGTAATGCTATAATTAATAATAAATTAGGCATACACATTGTCCCAGCTTGTACACATTGTACAATAATAGTTATAGATATAACTTTCCTATATTTTCTTCATTTGCAAATATTTGAAAATGTATTTTATATAGTTAAACTAAAACACTATTAGCTTTTTCAAAACTACATTTCAACATTGTCATTAAATTTATAATTCCTGTCTGGCAAAGAAAGAAAAAAAATATTCTTCGGCATATCCAGTTTTAATAAAACAGAGCTTAAACTTTCATTTCAGTTCAAAAACAGACTTCACTCCTGTGACACAGCCTCCAAAGTATTTTTATTTCAAGTGAAAATCCTCGGCTTCAATTCATGCATTTAGGTGATTCGAACCCTTTCGCTTGAGCTTTAAAGTTTGGCAACTGACATTTGAAGTTTGTAAAGATAAAAAATAAAAATCCAAAAATGATCACGCCAAACCTTGTTATCAGAAACATTCTTGCTCAATTTCAATTCATACATTATTTACCGGAAACGAATAGCAGCAAATCCCCCGTGCTCTGCCCTCTTTAGAGTCAGTGGGGTCCTGTTAACGCAGAGTCTTGCTGATTGTCATCATAGCTATTGAACCCTATTGGTAGCAGCATAAGTGAGATTTAAGCCTGGGTAACATGAGTGTGGAGGTGATTGATGTGAAATATGCCCTCCCTCATTGACTGCATGAACTCCATTTTCTGCTCCTAATGCAGAAATCACTCCGGGTCCCCAGCATAATGATTTACGATGAATCTGTGTCAATGTTGAACTCGGCAAACCCCACGTAATCCATCTTGCAGATATACCTACCCAGCCCACCCTACCTTGCCGGCTCCCCGCCCCGCCGCCTGTCCCCCCGCTGTCACGATGGGTAGGGGGGTGGGTTTGGGAGGAGAGTAAGGAATGCAGGCTCGCTCTACATCTGTATGTGTTGAATCCATTACTGGGGCTGATGTGTAATCACAGAGGACCTCCGCGGCCCCTCAGACTGTAATTACCTGGATACAGATCCTCCCCTCGCTCCATCCCTACGAGCTGCTCGGAAACTCCATTAACCAGCATGCACTGCTTTCAGCTGGGGCTATTAGGGTGTTAATGTGGAGGTACGAAAACAAGACCAGGGATGATTAAAAATACGCAAAACACATTGAAGTTACAGGATTGGGACCTGTCTGATGACCTACATTTAAGGACTTCTTTCTTAAAGTTTCATTAGAATTAGTTGTTCGTGAGATATTTTGCTAACAGAAAAGACATTTTAATAACGAGCAAAGGGGCAGAAATGGCTTGTTTGATCGTAAAGTGGCTCATGGGATATCCTGTTAACAGACGCAGTTAAAAAAAAAAAAAAAAAAAACATTACTCACCTTTCATCTTTTGATGGCGGGCGATAACCCGCCCCCTGACAACATAAATATTTCAAAGCCAAAACACGTGACACGACTGCACCGTGAAATCAACCCCTGTTGTCAGTCTTTGCAGCCCGCATAGCGACGCTGCTGTTGCTGCTGACAAACATTATCTCGTGTGTGATCATGTGTATAGTGTCACCCCCCCTCCTTTTTTCTCAGAATAAGTCAAAGTGAAGCTGGCTGTGTAGACACAGTAGGATGTCACACTGTGTCAAGCGCCCGGTGTCAGCCCGGCATCTGTTGCAGTCACATCTCAGAAGACACAAGGAAGCATCTCTCTGTTGACTTCATCTGTTTGTTTGGCAGCCTGCCTGATTGCTGGAGTGTGGAGTGGCGGAGAGGAGCTCAGTCGCCGACAAGCCTAATCCTCCTTTGCCTGGAGGAAAAAAAAAAGAGAGAGAGAGAGATCTGGGCTCCAAACAAACAATGCAGATGCAAACTCCCATGTCCCTCAACTAAACTTTTAAACTGTTTGAGTGATAAGCCCTAACCCGAAAATCTGCTTCCGTTTTCATTTGATCTAAGTCTTCACTTTTTTATTTTGTTACCAACTTTTCCCCCCCAAAAAAACCGAGCCAAAAAAAATGAGGACAGAACATTTGTAATTAGGCCTAATGAGATTATGCCTTTCCCCGGCTGCGGTTCTGATAGAAAGGCAGACGCTGACCCACCCTGCCCTTGCGTCGACTTTAATGGCCAGGCGAAAGAGTTTGGGGTATCGCTTTGAACGGCGAGAACCGGCACCTGCACCTGATCAAACCTTCAAAGATTTTACACTGAAGTCGATGCAGAGTGAGAAGAACTTAATAAGTAAGGCTTTTAGAAGCTGACCGTTACACCAGCTGAACCCTGCCGCCCTCGTATGATTAATAGCATTATGTTAAGTCCTTCTGCCCCCACACCTTCAAGCAAAAAGGATTGTTTGAGGCTGTCAGATCAAAAACCTTTTATCGGACTTTGGCTCTGGACGTGTTCTGCTAGCTGCAAAGTGAACATAGATGGAACGTACACCAATGATTGGCTCGTTAACCGTAAATCTTTCTGTGATGTGAATGAAACCTGCTGCTGCAATTGATTAGCGTCTCAATGCAAATAAACACCCCGGTTCTTACAAATATATAAAAAAAAAAAAAACGAGAACTGTGAGAGCTGGATGGTTTGTGCTTGTAAAGCACACATCTGGAGTCCAAGTCCACGTAATCAACGTCAAATGTGCTCACAAAAGCAGCAGACCTCATAAATATGTATTTCTTTTTTTTTTTTTTGGCGGGGCTAAAGAAACAGAATAGCAGGTGACTGACAATTAAAAGTGACATTAAAAACAAAAACTCGGCAAGCGGTCACAATAACATGAGCCGGGGCGACGCGAGGCTCCACATGCGAGAGGCCTGAGTGCACCGCCGCGCTTCGAGAGGGTTCAAAATGCCTTCCGCCGGCTCGTCAGAGAACACCAGATCAAAGCTGACACCCATCTGAGGTGAATTTAACTTTATTGACAATCACTGAAAAGCCACGGAGACAGCGGGTGTTTGACCCATCATTCAGGCTCGCTGCCCCGCCGTGAGCTGATGTGTTGAAAGTGAGGAAAGGTAAATGATGGGTTTCAACCTATTTAAATATATACCCCTTAATGTGAAGAAGGTAAGTACTCCAACATGGACACGTCTTTACTATGAAATACTGTAACCTCATACTCATAGTTCAGTGCATTTTTAAGGTTTGGTTTTATGGTTGACTAGCCTGGCTCTTGCCTTCCTACACAGTTCTAGTTTTCTAGTTTCCCTTCTCTGCTCCGTCTGGGATTTCTCCCATAGACAAGGATTTCTCCAGTAGAATTTCAACCGGGCCAATCAGCAAACAGAAAGAGGTGGATTGTCTGCACAGTTTTAGTCTGCCTGTAATTAAGCAATAGTAGCGGATGAAGTGAATGAAGCCAGTCCGAGTTCACAAGGTTTACAGCGCACACAATTTCTGGTTAGCTTAGCTTCCTTCACAGTCGAGCTGGAGCACTACAGCAATTGGGTAAATCAGATTCAATCATTTTAAACTTCAACAGCAAGAAATTATTTCTCAATATCTTAGAGTGCAGACCCCCTGTACAAAGCAAACCATAGGACAAGGGTCTGGTTTTTACCAGGCTAATGGTTGACCGGCCTTACCAAGCAGGATAAATGATGCTGGGTTGCATAATTAGTTTAACATGACATAATTATATCCCACTATCATAGCTCCATTTATTATCATTTATTATTTATTATTGTATTTTGCCATCTAAGCCACTTAAGATGGGTAAATGTCAGACATTTTGACTTGACAACAGATAATATGTTGGTGTCTTGATTGGGTTGTTGCTACTTTTTGCATCTTTAAATCAAAAGTAGCAAGAGGGATATGGGATTTGGGCAATTAGAATGTTATAAAGTTGTGTCTAAAAATGACTTTTATTAAATTCCTCATTCCCAGTATATGTTTTCTTTCTTATTCTTTGTCCTTTGATGGCTTTGTTGACTCATGTGAAATAAATTAAAAATATAATACTGTTTGGATTCCTCTGATCCTTTCTATTAGCATAAACCCAGCTAAAGCGACAGTGGCTAAAACTCACAGCGGGGTAACTTATTTGTTCAGGCCTCATGCCCTGTTTGTCCTGCTTTGTGCTTTTTAAAAATATAACCAACAAATACCCCACAGTCCTGTTAGCCAAACCACCCAAACAAGCGCGTCACACACACAAAAAAAAAAATCAAACTCCCTGCCTCAGTCCAAACACACACACAGCCCAGTCCACAGATATATGTAGCCCTTGATTAATTGGTCGCTCTGTCTAAGCTTCAAAAATTATGCTTTGACATAGGTTGTAATTAAATAAGACAAATTCAGGAAGTGTATGAACTCTCCCTTATTCAGAGCAGAAATGTGAGTTTTAATTTACCTCATGCCGAGCCCGGCTGCAGTCACCTGCAGAGAGCCAATTCACTGCGCATCGCTCAGCGCGTGAAGGCTGGCTTTGGGCAGGAAGTGCCGTTAAAACAAACCCCACCGACGCCGCCCCCGCCATGCCAATTTATGGGATAGAGGTCAAATATTTATCCAGTTGATGAGCTGGGCTGTGCGTTCCTCCCGACAATAATTAAAGACAAACCAAAGCTAAAGGTGAGCGGCAGCCCTGACATCATTTCACTCAAACCTGGTTTGAATAAGCGCTAGTGGACAACACCGGTGCTCTGATTTGTCTGTTTTCTCCGTTCTTGATGAAGGCGTGCAGTTTTGTGGCAGTGTTCGTTTTTTAGCTTGAGCTGATGCATGCTGGGTAAACAGAGTGTCAAGCCTTTTTTGACAGCTGCGGCAGGAGTAGGCGCTTGATTGGGTTGTTGCTACTTTTGAAATACTTGAAATAAACGAACTTATTGACGTGAAGTCTTTCGCCTCCACGAAAGCCACACAGCGGAGCCCGCTCAACACGACACAGTGGAATTCTCTCATCTGGAAAAAAAAGGGAGTAAATTCCCCTGTTTTCCACGGCACAATAGAGCTCTGAAGATCTGAGGATGTGTCTCTGTGCCCCATATGGTGGCCTGATGCCTCCTGAGTGGAAGCTATTGAGACATCGGTATGAATGGTTGTGACTGGGATGCCGGGTTGGGCCTGTGGCGAGAGAGCTGGGGATGTCTCAGACAAGGATCACAGCCCGAGGTGTTACGTGTGTCCGATGAAGAGCGCTTGGCACCCTGGGATAACAATGAGAGCGGAGAAGCTCTGGAAAAAAAAAAAATCAATAAACTACTGGAGCTCCCCTTCATTGAGAAATAACAGCAGGCCAGAGTCTGCACATTTTTATTTTCCTCGCCATCTCGCAATGCAGTCTCTCTCTATTTTTAGCTTTTGTTTTTCCATAAAAACACAAATACCAAAATCTAGATCATATAAAACAACGATACAGTAAACATTGAGACAGCAGTTCGGTTAAATATACCCTCATAAATGTCACTTCTAATCCGTGGACTTAAACCATAAATGTGAAAATTGCCAAGACGTCTGAGGAAACAAGTCAGGACAGAAGAAAAGAGGGATTTTGTAAATCTCCCATCAAAGCTGTCTAATTATGCTAATCAAGAATTCTCCAAAATGTCAGTGTTGCTGAAGAAGAAGGGGGGGTTAGGAGAGAGGGTACCATAAACGCAGAGCAAACCAATCAGCCGGACCGCCATGAGAGCATAATGACAATTAATTGGAGTTCGACATCCGAAAAGGAGCCGGGCTGAAGTCATGGACTCACTTCAAGGGTGAAGATCCAAATTAAAAAACGGGGAATTAATTTACGTCTAGATAAATATTTTCTCACTTTGAATGGGCCAAGATTTGGTTCTGGCTGCAAGAGTTAAGTTTTTACTTGTGCTGCTTAGCGGGTAGCTGATCTCCCTGGAAATTGGCACTCTCTATTTGTGATCAGAAGGCAGGATTTGCAAGTTTCGTGATCAATTGTTTAACCAGAACTCTCTTTAAAGTTAGATTTGTGACTACTAAAATGGCTACATTGTACATAAAAAGTGGTAAAAACGCTAGTGTCACCCCCAAATGGCATTTGCAAGGAAGTTTACCAATTAATTTAGTCTCTAACTAGTTACAAGTTTTTTAAATCCATAGTATAAAAATGTATTAAATGTATTTTACTTTCATGATGGTTAAATTAAGTCTATTTTTCTAACTAACATCATTAAATCCTAAAGTAACATCTTAGAGCAGAGTTAAACGTGCTTTCAGACGCTGAAGCTCCATGGCGTGCATAAGTGGCAGACATTAAAAACAATCAAGCTGTTTATTGTGTTTGCAATAATTAGATTTTTAACAGCAGGGGGCTTTTTCCTCTGCCTCTCTCTGATTCTCTAATTTGATCCAGCGTCGTCTTCTCAACCCAGCCACAGGTTAGCCACACAGGGAGGAAGGCATTAATCTAATCTAACACTTGATTCAAAACTCCGGGGGCTCTCGGCTAAGTGTTGCACTCTCTGCTCATTACTGTTGTTGTTTGTTTCACGATGAAATGGGATACGCTCGAGGAATTAGTTGCTTTGCAGAGGAAAATCTAAATGATGCTCATGTGGAATCATTAACTCCGCTGCGTCTGAGACACTTGTTGCTTCTAAAAACTGTCTGCGAGTTTTTTCTTATTGTTATCAGTTTCAAACTTATGATTCCTTACATTTTTGACACACGATAGTTCCAACGGAACTTTTCCGATATGGGCTGAACAAAACCCTATTTGCATATCATTAAGAAAAGGGAAGCCGCCTCCCCCTGCGGGGTTAACCCCTTATAAATATATTTAAATATATACATATCATGAATACGTTAATTTACGTCGCAATCACAACACAGCTTTTAAAAAGCACGCCGTGCGCACGCTGACGTCTGAGCTGTTTTCTGCTGTTTGGACAGAATACCCATCAGAATGACAAACCCTCAAGCAATGCGCTGCGATGAAATCCACATCATTGCGCATGTCTCAAATTCCCATCATTCCTCCAAATACAAGCGGTAAGTTTTATATGTACACTGAAGTTTTTCATTCTTTTTTAGCAAGTGGAGGGTGAGGCATAAAAACACTACGGTTAGTTTTTTTTTTTAAAAAAGTGATCTGGGTTAGAATTAAAGTAGCATACTCCTTTATAAACTGTATTTTATATAAAACAAATAGGCTTAACTGAAAAAACAGCAAACCCCTTTACAAACATTGGTATGTTTTTCCGATAAAGTAACCTAAACTAGCAGATGGAGCAATAACAATAAACTTCCGGTACGCTCTTCTGACAGGGTATGCCACTTCAAACAGAACACCGGACCTGCATGCAGATAAATCCGTGCAAAGCTCAGCGCCCAGTTTCCATTGACCTTTGTGTAAACACACACAAGCGGAGTTTCACACCCCGCCCTCGAACATTTTCACACACACACCTCTGGGCGTGCATGTTACAGAATCCCTCTTTTTCCTTTTCATTTTTATATTTCTTGTTCCTGTTTTTGGCGTTACGACGTCTTTCTCCCCTCCTTCCCTGTTTTCATGGATCAGCGGAGAGAGCAATTACATCAGCGTCGGTCTGGCGGCCCGGAGATGAAGAGCTGCGTGGCTGTGGGCAAACACCTGGCCACGGTTAGAGGAGCAGAGCAGGAGGGCGCGTCAGGAGGAGGAGGAGGTGCGGCGTAGACAGATGTGCTTGCAGGTTCTTTGGGCTGTTGGGGAGGCCTGGGAGCATGCGAGGGGAGTTTGTGTGTACATGCTGGGGGGGGTTGAGTTGTGAAGGAGCGCACTGGAGCACAAACGTGAGAACCCACAAGATATATTTGTGTGTGTGTGGCTATTTGTAAATCGAGTGTGGTTGAGTTGAGTCAGTGAAGCCCTAAAACAACCTCCCCCCCCCCCCCCCTCCCCGCCTCCATCACAAGCAGTTAACATTACAATCCTTCACGGCGCCGCCAAAAAGTTTCAGGCGATCCGGCTCAGCACGCATCTGCTTTTCTGCTTATTGACAAGAGTCGCGGCCATTTCCATTACAAAAGGGGCGCCGTTTGAAAAATATTCACAAAACATGTCATCTGTGGTATGGCTTCAAAATGCTTCAAACGTGCCCCCCTCCTAGCAAGTAGCAAATAGGACAATGGGAACAGCTTTAGTCGTCGTTTCTGTCTGCCTCTTGCTGAAGGAAAATCCAACATTCATGAGACGAAAAGCAACGAGAGGGAAAAAAGGTGCGCTCAAGGAACTGACACCGTTAGAAGAAAGGGAGTGCTCAGGGGTTGTGTGAGGATTACAGATCTGCTCTTTGACTTGACTTTAACCTCTCAGAAACCATATGGTTACCATCTGGTTTATTATTCCTTTAATGCTAATTCAATTATGCTGCTATGGGTGATTTAGCTTTAGGTTGCTATGTGCTAAAGCTGCTTTTTTACATTTGACCCAATCATAACGAGTCCAATAAATCTAAACACACTTTCAGCTTCATTGTGTTCTTTTTGTCTCTGTGGTCATTTGAGACGAGCAAAACACAGATTTGACTTTAAATTGAACGAAATGTGTCAAAACAAGCAGAAAACTCAACTTTCACTCTGGTTTCCTGTCGGTACGTCTCAATATTTAACTATCAGCTAGCGATGGTGGAGTTGTTTAGTTATAGTTTTTTTGGAAGAGCTCGTGCGCCGATGGTGACACTTGTTGCTGCCGAGTGTGAAGCCGCAGCACGTCTTCGTGCCAATTACCAGCAAAATCAACCCAAACAGATTTCCCACTGATAAATCTTTAATGATATCAGGGATTTTTACACAAATACACACTTGACGGTGCTAATTTAAAGCAAATAAGAGGCTTGATTAAAAATTCCCCAGGCATGGATCGGGATGGGGAGTGGGGGGTGGAGATAAATGTCTGAATAATTTATTGGATTTAATTGACACAAATGCAGTGTTGTAAACAGAAATATGTTCATGTTCAGGTTAGATTTTGACATGATGAGATTTGAGGATAGTTTTGAGCTAGTTTGGGGGAGAAACTCATTGGTGCGAGGGAGGGGGTTGAACTTCAACACGGGGAGAGAGCAGCAAATTAAACATTTTGTTTTCACATTCAGCTTCCGGTTGAAGCACCTCTGAGTATTTTTAGCATATAGAATACAAAAAAAATGTTGAAAACAATGTAGTGGAGCATGTTAGAGTGTGAAAACAATCAGCAAACACACTGGTACACAAGCCTCGGAGCAAGCCTGAGGCTAGAGCACTTCGGTTTGACCCCAAGAATGTGACCCTAAACAATGATGTAACTGCAGCAACAAGGTGTGGGGGGATCGGAGGAAGTCTTGGACTGAGTACATATGATGTATACCTTAGTGAGCTCACATCAAGATAAAACACAAAAAGGATGGACGGCAGGAAGACAGAACCACCTGGTTCTATTCTACTGACACGACCAGCAGGTGCAGGGTGGAGGGGGAGTTGTGGGGGTGTGGGGGGGGGGGGTGTACCACTTGTTTGGTAAGAAAGCGATCAGCGTGTGTCTGCCTGCTTCACCCATCCCCTGGTAAACACGCCGCTTATCTGCAAACAAACAGGGTTTAAAGGCGACTCTGAATGAATACATCAAATTTTGATGGAACTGGCGCGTCCCTCGCGCTCAGAATGCATGTCCTCCATGATACAGTGTACACCAGAATACATGAATAGACAACAAGGAGGCCCTGGCTGTTTGTAAGGGGGGGTAACGTTGACTGAATTTTTAAAGATGTTATTTTGATTTGACATGACCGGCGGCTCGGTGCACCTTGGTGGGACGGAATGGGGGGGGGGGGGGGGGGGGGG
>JAUBOC010000063.1:11854096-11871092 GCA_032275365.1 Anablepsoides cearensis
TATCTATCTATCTATCTATCTATCTATCTATCTATCTATCTATCTATCTATCTATCTATCTATCTATCTATCTGTGTATACATATGCATACACCTAGAGTGGCCAATCAGGTTTCAGGGATGGCACTTGCCACCCTGGCCACCCCTCTAGCTCTGCCCCTGTCCCTGGGCCGCCATCTTGTATTGGGTTGACTCCAAACATTTATCAGTTGCAAAGGTACACTGAGAAAATCCATCAAGGTAATATTTTGCTAACAGACACAGACAATTACATGATTGCTCTCTTTCATGGCAGGTGGCTGATAATTAGCACTGAAGAGGGACTATTCTAGCTTCAAATGTTGGAACTAGAGTCATTATTTTAGAATTTGCCAGACTTTTAAACTCATTGAACACTTTCAACAATACTTTCACCTTTATCTGCCTCTCACAGATGTGAGCCAACATCCAGTGGGTGCTTGGTGGAAGTGGGGGCACAGGAATAAGAATAAACGAGCTATAGTTAGAAACTCAGAGGAAGGATGTGACTGGAAGAGGGAAGACTGCACAAGGAGTCTCCACTTTAATACCTAATTAATGTCTGTCTTCCTATTAATGTCTAATTAACAATTTATGTCTGTCTCCTCCACCTGAAGCTGTCACAAGTTTTCTTGTCTCCCATAATTCAACGTGACAGTGTTTTCTTGAGGCGAGTGCTTCTGTTGTCTGGCCCCGGACTAAAAAACCAGCGAAAGGTGGCAAACAGGTTCCACACAAATCTGTGTTTGAGGACACAGATTTGGATATTTGCATGTTCTAAAATTGCACAAAAAGCTGCACATTTGAAACTTGTTTATGATGATTTGCTGCTTTTTTTTACCTTCTAGTAGCGTTATGTGACCTAATTCACGACATGTCAGGACGCGTTAGCTCGATGTGACGCTGCCTGCTGCGGCGAGTGACAACAGGGCAGCGTGACAGGAAGTACATTTCTTCTGGCAGTGACAAGTAGCACCTTGGAAGTAGATTAGCAGCTGCCTCTGAACTTTATAGACAGGTCTCTTTGTTTACCTGTACACTTATGAACAATTAAACTAACTCAACTCTTTTGAAGAAGAGTTTTGTAGAAATCTAATGAACGGTTAATATCTTACCTGTTGTAGGTCTATCTTTGGACAACTTTAAAGGCTAGTTTAAAGTATAATTTCAGTCATTTTAAAGCAAATGCCATTCTAAAGATATTTGCTTTGATCATTAAGCTTTAGCTTGTTTTACATAAATAAATAATAATAACAATCATTTATAGTTTTCATGCCTAAAAATTTCACACCAATAAACTTAAAAAAAAACTAACAATTCTAAGCTATAAATTAGCAAAGCATTAAAAATGCTATCAAAAGGCTATTAATGTTTTTCATTGCTAATGTATACGCTCAATAATAATCAATATAATTATATACCTTGGTAAATCTGCCCCCTTCATTTCATTAAAATAAAGTCAAAACACTCATCTACAGCAGGTAAGATATTGGTGTTTAGAACCTTTCTACAGAACCCATTTGAAAAGATTGGAACTATTCCTTTAATAAATGAACATTTTCTTGCTGTTCCAGTTTGTTTTCTATCGGTTTTCACCCGGCCCACTTTCTGCTGCTCTTTAGACCATTTTCTTTTAAAAACAGACCTTTATCCTCCGTCCTTCTTTCCCCTCCGTTAACCTCTCCGTCCTCTTCCTGTTGCCAGCTGTCCACATCTTTTTCTCTAAGCACCTGGTGTCACCTGCTTGCAGTCTGATTACTTCACATCCAAAATTAGCATGCATATTTAATGCACTTTCCCTCTCTTCTGTCCTCTCCGTCTTTTTCTTTCTTTTTTAAATCTTGATGAGTGGTGCAGGACTGAGCAGAGGTGCGGGTGCAGCCGGTCTACTTGCATGTCTAGCGGAAACGCCAGGGCCAAGCTAATAAATGACAGCTGATTTATGCGTCTGTATTCTTTTATTTATAAAAAAAAAAGCAAGCGGGCTGATTTCTGATATTAATAATACAAGTGGATCCTTTTTGATTAGGCTGCTGTGGAGAGCTGTGCATATTCAGCATTACAATTAAAGCCTCTGATGTGAAATAGGAATGACACGCTAATGAAGCGAGCTAGCGAGCCTGAACCACGACTGTCCAACAGCATTACGGCCCATCTCAGATGAAGAGTAATTATACAAGGAACACTGAAATGTCATTAAAAATCTTCAGTAAGTGATTTAACCCACCATTCCTCACTAATGTCGTCTTTTTCTCTTTATCATCCCAACCTCCACATCAAGATTTTTTTTATCTTGTTTTTATCCCATAAAAGCTTAACTCTTTCCTCAAAAAATCCAAACATTTCACCTGCCACCATTTAAAACTGAGATTATCTTTAATTAATGACAGTTTTTAACTCAATATCACTAAATTTCACTAAGTTATAGTCATTTATGTAGAAGCTAAGACTGATTAGCTGTGGCAGCCATCTTGAATTGGGTTGACTGTAAAAGTTAATCAGTAGTAGATTTGCCCTCGCCGATTCCATTCTGAAAGTTTCGTTGAGATCCATCCAGTGGTTCATGAGATATTTTGCTAACAGAAACCGTGTTGATTCCAATAGTTAATGCCAAGGTTTTGAACAAAGATATCACTCAACGTGTTGTGCACAAAGTTTGTGAGAAGGCTCAGCTACTACCCCACCACACCAGACTGTAGCTATTTATGTTAGTTAAGCTCACTTGGCTATGGCGGCCATCTTGAATGCGGTTGACTCTAAAACCTAATCAGCTGGAGATCACATTTCATTAAAATCTATTCAGGGATTCAAGAGATATTTTGCTAACAGACTAGATGGATGCAGACTTACGTACACGCGTGGTTAGCGTTTAGCCTTTACGTTCAGCGGCGGGCGTTCACACAGGAGCATCTTAAACGCAAAAACACTCAAACCCTCATTTTTCTAATTTAATTCCAGGACTTTTCTCTTGCACTGGTAGATAATTGAAACGGCTCCATTATAAATTCCATTATGAACTGGTGATTAAGACCAGATGTGATTACAACGGGTTAATGACGAGCGGTTGAATTTCCCCCCCCTCCTCACAACAAAACCTCTTCACCCTCCTGCAAGTGTTTATTTATCAAAACTGAGACGGGGAAAGAAGCAAACAGAAACAGGATGAGGTTCAATGTGGGAAACAATAAATCTACTATAAAAGCATAAAACAAACAACTAAAAAGGAGCTATCGTATTAACACGTCATGTTCGTTATTGTGAAGCTTCTTTGTGTACGTTGTGTACACGAGACAGTGAGCGGGGAGCTGATAAAGTGTGCGTGTCAGATAACGCCACAGGCAAAAATTCACGACTATCAGCAGTTTCTCACCATTTTGTTGGGTTAATCCCTTGTTTCAGTCGGAGAAAAAGAGGTTCCCCCCAACTTCCTGTGCATAATTTTCACTCGTCTTTACATCAGGGTTGCTGAAACACAATGAAGCGTGAAGCTACAAGTGTCGGGGGGTCACTCACCTTTTCTTTGACTTAGACGTTAGAGTTTTAGCCTAATATCTGTAAAATTGAGATTTTGTTTTGAGGTATTAATAGAATAAGTTCACGTAAGAGTGAGCTCAAACAAGCTAAACGTGTCCCAAGAAAACTTCATGTGACAGGATCAAATATAAAACCCAGTTCCTCGTTCCTGTTCCTGATTGGGTCCCACTCCCTTTGGGACCTAAATCAGCACCGGCCGGTCGCCCCAGCACCCCCACCACCCATCGAACCAATCGTCATGCCTCTAAGCCATGCAATTATTTTTGCACTGCGTCCAATATCAACTTGAGAGCACTGCGAATTATTTAAGACGCGGCTTTTCAGGACTCACAATTATAATAATGATGATCTCAATTAGCGCTGCCATCGCCTCAGACTATTTAGCAGGCAATTTGGCAGCCCGGGGGCGAGGGTGTTCCAGGCAAGCCGACACGCATCGTCAGGTCAGGAGGGGCTTTAGGAGAGGAAAAGAAAGTGACCGAGACAGAGTCGGCTCTCTTAATCAATAAGCTGAAACTAGAGATATTTACCACTCAGTCCCACAAGGCCATGGCTCATAAATTGACCTAATTGGTCTGTGTTAGAGATAAAGCGAACGGCGCACGGATGCGGAAACTAATTTAGACGTGCAGGATGTAGGCCAAGTGCTATTGTGTGGAGATGGGCTGAGATCTGTGTGTTTCTTTCAAACACTCAGAGAGTTAGACTACAGTTTTTAAACTTAAGAGTTTTGCAACTTTCCATCAGCCACAAAGCAGTTAAATTAACATCATTGCTCTTTTAAAGTGCCTGTGACATGAAATTTTTTGTAATAAACATGAATGCATTTTTGGAAAGACAACATCAATAACATGTTGCAAAACAAATTTCACATTGCTCAGATGAACGGTTGTTGAGATATTTGCACGTGAAGAAACAGGAAGTGATGTCAAAAGGGAACATCAGCATGTAAACAGAGCGTTGTTACAAAAGCTAACAACACAGACTGTGGAGAAGAATCTGATGTTTCTTTAGATTATTCTTAGTCGCTATCAAAGAGAGACGAAGAAGAGTTAAAGTTTAAATAATTTGGTTTTATTAAAGCAAGACCAGCAAGTTTATTTTATTAATGAGTTCCCCTTTGATGTCACTTCTTGTTTCACTTTGGCTGAGCCAAATTGAAAAGAAAATAGGCCAGTTATGTGATGAAATGGGTAAAATCATGTGTACTATGCCAATTTTCTTAAGTATAAAGATGATTTCTTCGACTTTTTGTATTTGAACGATAGGCATGTCACAGGCACTTTAATTAAAGAGAAAACAAACTATAGAGTACCTATACCATCATTGGTACTGATGATACTTGGTTCTATCCCACTAGCCTTACTTTTTTGTTAAAGATGACCCTCAGTTACCACCACACCAAATATTAGCTCAATATCTTTAACATTGACTGAATTACAGTAATGTTTGTGTTTGCTAAGGTAATTTAGCTGCGATGGCCGAGCCCTTACCCTGGACTGTGACGACGCAAGAGACGATGACGGTGCCCCACTCCTACGATAAGACAGCTCACATCTGTTCTCTTTCTTTGAGGTATTAGTACTCATTTAACAAACAATATGATGAAACTCTATACCAAAACGTGGGTATTACATGTCGAAGTCTCAAAAAAAACAAAAAACAAGAGTTATACGTTTGTCTTTTCAAGATGATTCCCTTTCAGGGCGCTGCCAGCCTGTCATGTAGTAGACTGCACTGCCACTCTATATTAGAGGGACTTTTTTCCCCCTCCTCACCGTTCATGTGGAAAAGGCCTGCACCACCAGCTACCCTTTCTTTTATTCATCGCACTGTAAATAACTCCACTTTATGAAAAGCAGCCAGTGTGACTCACGGATACCTCTCTAACCACAGCCCATTATTATTTCATGGCCTTTGAAAGAAGGGTCTATAGCAGGCACTCTTCCACTTTAATGTTGGAGCTCCCTCTGATGTTGTGTAGTACACAGCGGCCCTTGTTGCGCTCCGTATGCACTACCTCACTTGAATTCACAAACACTTCCAAGTGCATAAATAGCGTGGAAGACAAGTGCCTTGCGAGCTAGCTAATGCTCTGGAACGCCATTGTTGAGGAGATAACAGGAGCCTGCCATAGCTGATGGCTGGGACGGTCTTTTTGGGGGGGGGAAGAGAAAGACAAGTGCACCTTTATGAAAACTGCTGTTGTTTTCCGACCCTCTCATGGGACATCATAGCACGAGAACATGCATCAGTGTTACGATTAAATGACCAGCGGATGTGTCTCTCGGAGCATCCGCTGGAACGTGTAAGAAAGCTCTCGGCATACAGGCCAGCTAATGGGGAACCCGCCGGTCACGGTAGATTCAGTTTGAATCTCAATGAGTGTGTGAAAGAGTGTGTGTGTGTGTGTGTGCGCGATTGCGCCATGACCGACAAGGTGTGGTAGGTCTGCTGGAGTTGATTTAGCCACGCTGCCTGTCAGCCCGTCAGCATCCATCAATCGAACCCATGAGAAGCTTGTTTCGTTTTTTTACTTTCTTTCTTTTAAAGTGCAAAAGAGGAAACCCGGTGTCTTGAAGGTGGATTGAAAACGAAGCGCGTCTGATGCAATTTCACCTTTGTTTCCTCTACATGATTCTACGGAACCCAACAAAAAGCTGTGCCTGCAATTTTTAATTTTGATGCAATTTCCTCAGAATCCTAAACGGACTGTTCTTTTATGTTGAAATGATCAGGGTAACGCCTTAATGGGTCTGTTCCCTTGACAAACATAGGTTGACTTTCTCTGATTTTCACCTTTAAAATCATGTTAAACCATCATCTTGAGATAACAAAGGTTATTTTTATTTATTTGTTTATTTAAGAATGACAAGTCTAGGAATGAGGACTAGTCTGATCCAGAACTACTGTACTTTGGAAGTTCATTGTGTTTCTTTACCTGTTCGGGGCTGTTGGGAGTTGGCCCCCCATCTTCTGCAGGCCTTGGGCAGGAGGGGTTCCAATGGTAATGGGTCACCAGTCCATCATAGGACCACATAGGTGACAATCATTCCCACTTACACACACACCTAGTGACAATTTAAAGAGGCTAATTAACCTAACGTTAACACCACACAATAGCAAAAAGCTCAACTTGTTACCTCTTGAAAACGACCATATTTAGGCACAGCAACGTCTTGCCTTCGGTACGACGCAGAACCTAATTGGGTTAGTCACCTTTTACAAAAGCCTTTTGAAAGTAAAGTCCACAATAGCGGTTCTGTGTAAACTGGGACACGTTTTGCGGAACATGAAAGGCTAAACCCATTACAGGGTCCAGAGGGGCGGGCAATGCATCGCCTTGTCCCGCTCTTCTAAACAAGACTGTAGCTGTTTGAAAAAAAAAAAAAAAGCTTGTAACATAGACATTAAATTTTAATTGTTTTTTTTTTTCCCAACTCTTTCCATCACATCAGAAGTAGCAGCTCCTGAAACCTTTAAAGTGTAATGCCAGCTAGATTCTCATCGCTGTGCCGTTGTAGGATAAAAAATAGATGTGTAACAGCGGAGGGAGGGGGGAGGGAAATAATTTACTCTCCGGTGCCAGTGGTAGACAGCTGCTTTTTTTTTCAAATTCCAAGTTTTGGTCCTTTATTTTATTCAGCAGTGAAATGCCATGAATACAGAAAATAATGTCTGTCACAATTCTCAACCATGACCTTCTAATGTCAGAGAACCTTTAACATATGGACACAGTACACAGTAATGAGAAGTATCAAAAAAAGTCATTGAGCCTCGATTGAAAGAAAACTAAAATAAAAAAAAAACAAAAACAAACAAAAAATAATCACCATTTACATAAACATATGTTTGCTACAGTCCCAATTTACTGTATACATAGGGGGATCATATTCTCATTTCTTGGAGAAGGATAGCAGTAGAAAGGATACATGACTCAACTGCCAGACATAATGCTTCATAAAGTATGCACAGAGGTACAAGCAATAAATACACACATTAGGTTAGGCCTTACAGCTACGCAAAGCAGATGCAGAAAAAAGCAGGTTTTTGCTATTCTTAGCGAGCAATGAGAGAGAACAGTAAAAATTCAGGTAAGTCAGAAAAGAAACACAGAGTTAGCTTTTTTTTTTCTTTGTTTTCCTCTTAGAAAAAAAGTCTGGTAAATTTATGGGTCCACCGACATTTTTTATTATTTTTATTTTTATTTATTTATTTTTTTTTTAGATTTTTTTTTCTTCTTTTTTTCCTTTTTCTTTTTACATAAGTATGCACAGTTATCAAAATACAGACAAAAATCAACCCAGAAAAAATCCAGACAATCCTAAAATCTAGTGGAGGAGCAGATCGCAAGTTCTGGAGGTCTTTCTGGTATTATGTGCAAGCAACTATTTTAGACTTTTTGTTTAACTT
Organism: Anablepsoides cearensis; assembly: GCA_032275365.1. NCBI lineage: Eukaryota > Metazoa > Chordata > Actinopteri > Cyprinodontiformes > Rivulidae > Anablepsoides > Anablepsoides cearensis. Next base: position 11,862,061 of record JAUBOC010000063.1, read on the forward strand.
AATTTATACAAAACCCATGCAAATCTACAGGTAATATGCATTCTGTGTGGCTGACAGGTTTTTTCCCCTCTGAGGTAATGCACTCGGATGCATTTAGGCCTTCGTTCCGATCAGTTTGAAGATTCCCTTTTTATTAAGTCCTTTTTTCGTTGTTTTTTTTCTTCTTTCCAGTCCACCAAATGACTTTTTATTTTTATTTTATTTTTTTGACATGCATTTTTAAAACACAATATTCCCTTACAGGTAATCTATACATTATCATTCTACAAACGTTTTGCGGACAACCCATTACAATGCAAATCCTCCGTATATCTTGACGCAGGGAATGTAAACGTTGGTTGGAGCCAAAGCGTAGGAAAATGTAACAGCTCTTGTGACATTCTCGTGCAATCTGGTTTAATTGTTCTGAATTGGTTGTGCAGAGGTAGAAGCTTTTAGAAAGCCTTTTTGGGTAAGTGGGAGAACCCTTTTTTTTTTTTTGAAGACGCCTGTCCTTTTTATTTGGTGAGATAAGTTTATTAGGAACGTCGTCTTCAAGTCGTTTTGCTGACTCCAGCTCAGTATTGAAGGGATAATAAGAGTTTTGTTCCTGTGCCCCTCTCTCTCTCGAAGTGTGTGTGTGTGTGTTTGTACAGTACTGCACATGTCTGTGCATCCAGCCTTTTTTTTTTTTTTTTCCTGGGGCTTTCGGGCCTCATGGCTATAAAACCAAAATAAGCACAGTGTGTCTCCGTTTTGGTCAGATCGGGCGGATGCGTTGCTCGTTAAAAGCGCGACACAAACGCCACGTCGGTTCTTCGACAGCATCCGTTTCTTTTTCTGCGGACGGGGAAACAAAGCGTGAGAGAAAATGTGTGTGTGTCATAGAGTCTGACATAGGTGTTTTTTTTTTTCCTTTATCCCATACAAGAGGAGGCAGAATTTTGTGTAACTTTGGTTTACTGAAAACAGAAATGACCGTTAAAGCAACAACTCTTATCTAGATGACGATCTGAGAGGAAAACCACGGGACGCAGTTTCCACTAAAGTCTGAATCCAATAGAAAAAGCTGGTTCATCAGCGTGGAACACCACTTGTATCTATATAGTTCAGAAACCGTGACCCCCCCCACCCCACATGTAGAAGATTTAAATTAAAGCAAATATCACCTAGAAAAGGTCACCTTTCACCTTTAATATCCTCTTTCTGAAATGGCTCTTACTGTTTGCTTTTTTTTTTCTCTTCGTGGTAACCAAGCCACATCATTTCATATCACCTTGAAATTATGACTTATTTGGCTTCACTAGATATTTTTTCATGTTTGGTTAGCAATGTTTTCAGTTTTGACGCGGCTCAAAAAGCAAGCCGCCACGGAAGTAAAAGACGTGACGGTCCCCCACCTAAAAACAACACGCCGGCTTCAAAGCAAACAACACGGACAGAAAAAAAACAAAAACAAAAAAAAAAACAAGAATAAAAACAACTCCAGGTGCGTGTGGCAAAACAAACGCTGAATAAAAAGGAGGATAAAGTTCACGACAACACAATGTTTCTGCACTTCTATTGAACGTTTTGGTTATGGTCCACAGTACGCCTGGCAGAAGATCACCAATGTGAACATTTTCTCAGTTCTCAAATTACACATGACAAAGAAAAAAAAAAACAAGAATAAAATCAGCATTTATTTCTGCTCTCTTCTTCTCATCTTTGTATAGGGCTAAGTGAAACAATCCCAGAGGTTAATCCAAGGTAGTCTGCGGAACAAAAGCTTCTCTTTGAACTAGTTTAAAGTCACAGAAGGCGGACCAAAAGGAGTTTGGCGGCTTCTGTTTGTAAGCTATTGGCCATTGCTAGTGTTGGCTTTGGTTTCTAGCTGTTGCCTGTGACTGTTTGCAGGTAGACAAAGCTTTAAAACGCCGAGGTAAGAAGAGCAAGAAAGGACAATAAGCAGAAATGCATTTGTTTTGTAAAATGGTTATTGTTTCCTCAGTTTCCAGTACTTTTTTAACTTTTATAATCACAAACAGATAAGACTGGAAGCCAACTTTTTTCCCCCTTTTTCTGTTTTTTTTTTGTTTTGTTTTGTTTTGTTATTTGGACAGTTGCAACAGTCTTGGTATCGCAATTTGGTTACTGGTGTGATTCAGGGAATGGCATTTACAGTTGGTGGTGTCTAAAAATAGAAATCATATTTGGGAATGAAAAATAAAAAAAGCTAAAATTGATACACTGATTTTAATAATAATAATAATAATATTAATAATAATAATAATAGCAACATACAGGCAGTGACACAATTTTCTGAGACTACTCCTGTGCAAATGATAACAGAGCAACAACTTGAATTGAACCAGCAATTGTCTCTAGACAATAACAACTACTGTGGGCTGGATTATTCACAAACATAAAATGTCTTCCTTTTTGGCAGTATATGAGGCCGCTAGCTTTCAACAGAACATGATTTGCTTATTTGTCTCATGTTTGTATCCCCCGATCCATGAGTTCATCATCCTTGTACTGTTATGTGGCCACGCCACCTCAAATATAGCAGGTCTCAGAGAGTCTCTTCTTTTGTTTCCTTTACGACAGACATCTCATGTCTGTCATGTTTGGGAATCCCAAAGGTCTGCAACAAAGAGTTCCTTTGGATTGGTCTCTATCCGGATACATGCTCAATAAATAGTCCCAGTGGTGAGAGATAAAGAGCTGTGGTTGGTTTTGTTTTTTAAGTTTTGCAGGTCTGTGTGAGAGAAACAGTGCGGTTGGTTTGAAGGGAAACAACCCCAAAAAAAGAACAAAAAAAAAAATCTGTCTTTTTTTTTTTTTCCCTCACTCCAGGTCGTCTGATAGGTTCCCTTCCTCCAGCTCCCGGTCGTCCTCCAGCTCCGGACTGTGATTGGCTGTCGTCACAAGTGACATCGGACAGTCGTCGTCATCCATATTAAGCGGCTCCTCCTTCACATGAACAGGTGGCCTGAAAAAAAAAAATTCAAAATTTGAAAAGTCACATTTACAGAATTAAAAAAAAAAAAAAAAAAAAAAATTGGCCTTTATGTGTTTAAGTGGCTGAAAAATGTCCGATTGGTGCAAAAAGAAACTTTAAATTGTGGCACTGTAGTAATACTAGTAAATAAAACAGTACGTTTTACAGCACTGAGATGCACATCCTGTTGTTAAAAAAACACGCCTGACATGTATCATGGATTGAAAGTAACAACCGTGTTGTTTGCAAGACGCTAATTCAACATGATGCCTCACGTCTACTGTAAGTAAGCACATGAAAACTGCATGACGGGAACTGTGATGTTCCAGACATGTTTGGCATTTAAAAGTTTACTGATGACACCACGTTGAAATACATGAAAAAGGAAAAAAAAGGGGGGGTTGAAAAAAAAAAAAAAAAACAGGCCACATGATAAATAATGGAGAATTTCTCATCCCTGAGCCCCCTGGAGCAAAGGCAGAGGAGAGGCTTTTTTATCTAGTTAATAGAAAGCGCAGCCACTCGTTAATATGCAGAAGCTGTGCATGTCGCTCCTCAAGAGGAAAAACCGGCAGCTAGGTTCTGCCATTAATCAACTTCAGCCCCAGCAGTTCACTCGGACACCATGATACATGTTTTTAACTCTAAATGGATGAATATCTTTAGCCACTGTCAATAAGCGGCGGTGCAGGAAGCAGCTCACCGGACGCCGCTCCTTTCAGAACAACAGAGAGGAATAAAAAAAAGTGTTGGGCAGCTAACAAGAATAATAATGCTGTCACACACAAACAAGGCATAACATGATCCGGGGCTCGAGTCAGGGAGGAGGGTTTGTGCAACGATGATAAATCTGACAAAACCTAATTATTTCTGACACGTCGGATGCATCAGAATATCCCCCAAAGACTCGGGAAGAGGAGAGGGAGACTTATCAAGTGGTAGTACGTTAGGATGCGTCTCTCCTGGGCCGCCTTCATCAGTGGAAATGGGGAGGGCAAGAAAGAGAAGGAAGTGGGGGGGTGGACTTTAGATTTGAAAAGAATTTTTAAAAGGTACAGATGACTTTAATATTTAGAGCCAAACACTGTAAATTAATATTCTGATGTGGTGGGATGAGAAGAGGAAGCTGATCTGAGCAGGACGATGAATATTTCTGTTTCTGTCCCTCAGATTTACAGAGGGTGGGGTGGGGGGGGGGCCCTCTAAACACTTTATCTACAATATATTTACTATACATAGGTTTTAAACCTGAACCATCACAGCTTGGACTGATCAGTGTCCAGAGAAGTTCAAAGTAATGACAGTTATTGAACAAAATTAAACATTATGTGCTATAAAAAGTCATGTAAATTATCCATAGCTGCTCACAATGTGTCTGATTATTTGCACAATAAAGCTTGTTTTGTAAAAAATAAAAAGATCCTTCAGTCCTCCCCCTGCACCCCTCCCCCTCTTGCTTTTAATATTTAGCTCATTAGGATGTTTGCAAGGCTCAGAAGAAAAATATGCGGCGCCGTAATTCGCGGGCTTCAGATTTCCGACACTTTATTAAAAAACATGGACGAGTCATTTGCTGCCTAATGGCCAGCTGCCATTACGGAGTCACTCAGGAGTAAACGCTGGGCTGAACGTGGCGTAATAAATACGTGGATGTGCGGCGGAGAAGCCGGCGCTCACATCAAACGCAGATTAGCGCCGGCGGTCGCGCAGAGGTTAAGTTGGGGGATGCAAATAAGGTCATTAGTCCGGGGGTCTGATGGTGAAGTGACGGTGGTGACTTTCATACCACACAAACACCAAACTGGGATGGTTTCCAACTCATAAAATAGTGAAATGAAATGTTTTTTTTTTTTTTTTTGCAACAACTAAAAGGAGCTGTTTTAAGTTGGGAGCTCTAATTGTGAATTTAAGTCTTTCTGGGAATTACTGCTACTACTTCATTTAAGCATAACCCCTGAGGGTGTACACGAGTGTATTCCACACACACACACACACTCAAGTGCACGACCAGCCAGCATGGCCCAGGGCGAGCTGGTCTGTGGTTAAGCAGATATCATTAACCTTTAGACATTTAGGGAAAGAGGTGGTTTGTAGAACTGTTGAATGGACTCGACTCTCCTCCTCAGATGGGTCTTGGAGGTGACGTGCGATTTAGTTTAGCGCTACAAGCCACTCCATTATTTAAACACACGCTGCAAAAGGCAGTCGCGGGAAAACACATTTCTTCCATTTCGAGGTTGTCGCGGACTGCGTGAGGGACGGCTGGGTGCGCCTCGTCCTCTGTAACAGCTTGTGTCAGCGTCGGGCCGGCGAGGCCGCAGACGGCAGGAGGAAACAGAACAACTCTTTGCTGTCCTGTTACTGAAAATTAAATGACCTTCGGGAGTGGCAACGCTGGGATTCTGTCTAGAGCTGGGCAGGTTTGCTCCACTTACCGCTCTGTTTCAGAGAGGAGTAAACACGTCCAAACTTATTAATGTACTCTTGGTGGGATAAAGCAAACACTCTTTTATTCTCATAAATATTTTTAGCCTCATAGGCCTGGAATGCATCCTTTATCCATTCCAGAAGTGGTCAACTTATGTCGTGTGAGCTTTGATGGACAGCAGGATAAGAATTATTTAAGTGTTTCAAATGTGTTGCCTCCCCTGGCTTAGCTGTTCCTGAAAGTCACACACGATTAGTCTTTAAAACACACTTTATCAACCACTTCAAAAGAAGAAATGTTTAAAGAAATTAATGCTACAATCGCTAAATATTAATAAGAGAAGTTTTACATAAAACATATTAGCTAAACTGCTAAAATTCACACTTTAAAGTTGATTTAAAGACTGCAGCTGTCTTCTATAGTATAACCAGTAAAAAATAAAATGACATAATCAGGAACAGGAAGAGAAAATTAACCCTAAACAGGCTGGAAATTGAGCTGTGCCCTCAGGTCAGTGCTAACTGAAAAAATACTCATAGCTTTACTTAAATGTCAAACAATTTAGGCAACTTCTGAGATCAAAGGAGTGATTTTGGTTTCAACAGCTTGTGTTTGAGTTATCTCATGAAAAGAGTTGGGAGGTGAAAAGATCATATTATCATGACTTTAGACATTTTCAGGTCAGTTATTGACAAAATTCTACATATTGTTGTTGAGCGAAAAGCTTTCATCTCTAAAAGCTGAAAATTTCCTCATAAAACCAGACATGTAAATGGTCACCAATAATGTTGATTATTATGAAAATAATACAAAGGTTTTAGACTGACTGTAATATTTACTATATTTGACAGATCAGGTGAAGATTTCATGTCTAAACTGAGGGGCGGGGCTTACATGTGTACAGGAGGGGAGTATCCGGGGCTGCCGTGTCCGTTGGTGTCCAGGTGGTCGAGTGAGCCGTTGAGCTCGTCGTGGGCCGAGTGTAACATGATGGGGGGGCTGCCGCTGAGCGTACCAGGAGGGCTGATGCCCAGCAAACCGGGTGGACTGCCGCCCAAAAGTCCAGGCGGGCTTCCTCCGGTCGGTATGGACGGGTCTCCGCCGAGGAGGCCGTGGCAGTTGCCTCCCATCGGGCCTGCGGCGCTCATGAGCCCGGGGGTCCCCAGCAGAGGCAGGGAGGTCTCTGCCAAGGCGGCCTGCGGGAGATTGACAAAGAGAGGGAATGATGTAATAAGCCTGTGAATGTGGTAGCTGGTGAAGAGGACGGTGAAGGATGAGAGAAATGTAGCAATTAGAAAAGGTGGAACATTTGGGTAATGGCTGAGGGAGGATGTGAGAGCGTAAAAACATAAAAAGTTAACAGGATAAATGGCTGCACAGAGGTGATTTGGTGGTTTGGAGGCAGGATGAGGAGTGAAACAGAGATATCTGAGTGAATGATATGTTTTAACAAAGTTATTATTAAAATACAACACCCTAGTCTTATTCTGTTGCAAGCTATTTCCCCCCAAGTGGAACCTCGCAGATTACTTCCCACTAACTGCCACTCATATGCCTTTGTGTGGAGTGGCTACATTTTTATAAATAAAAAAAGAAAAAAGGTTCCTGAAAACTTTACCTCAAAATAATAAAAACTCCTGACACTTTCGCCTGCTGCGCATTAAAGTTATATACACTGATTAAATTTTTAAAGTTTTTGCCATGAGCACCTCGGTGGCGTACACTATGAAGCCAAATCATTTATGACAGCTTAGATAAATATTAATGCACATGCCCTTGCATTTGCACATGCCACAATCAATCTGGGGGGGGCGGGGGGCATGACTGAGAGGGAAAAGAAGGAAATAAGAGTTCCTTCTAGGTTCAACCACAGGGTGGCCTTCTGAGTCTGAAGGTGGCTGAGGAAGGTGTGAGACGAGAGAGGCAGAAAAACAAGAGGGAAATGAGGCTGTGACGTGAACAAGAAAGAAAAATAAGTGCTTCAGCTTTTTCTAAATGCAGCTACTAATATGGAGTTCTTTTGTGCAAAGAAGCCACGCCCATTTCAGTGACTCATTCTCTGAAGCACTGTGTTCGTACCTGTAAGCTGGCATTTAGTGCAGTTCCATAGCCAAGACTGGAGGGCAGGTTCTTGACAAGAGACGGACTTCTAAATAAAACGACAACAAATAAATTGTCACCAACAAAAATAGAAAAAAACTAAATAGAAGGTGTTTCTCCATCGACCGGAGGAGAAGCAGCTGAATTCGTACCCTGTGATCTTCTGCGACCTGCGTTTCTGGTACTCCATCTCATCTACCGTCCACACCGCCCCCTTCACGTTCTCCACGCGCACGAAGCACTTGTGCAGGCTGAGGTTGTGGCGAACAGCGTTCTGCAGGGAGACAACACACTCAGGTCAAACAGAGGTGGTAAAACAAATCATATCTATTTATTAGCCACTGTGATAAAAAAGGAAGAAAAAAAAAGGCTTGGAAATTGATTTTTTTTCTTGCATTTTGAAAAAATTCTTAACATTCACGCACCATTGATTTAATTAGTAAAAACTGAGTGAAAGCGAATGCTCTTACAAGTCCTGCACACAGTACATATCAATCAGAGTAAGTAGGCTAAAAGGAGGTAATCAGCATAGCGAATGGCTTATGGTGGTGACAGAAGTGGTAATGCCGGCCTTGATAATGGTGATGTCAGTAACCCTTCCCGCTCCAGAAAAGTACAGCACTTAATGGACACGTCGCTTTAAAGATGACAGTACTGGAAGACAAGTTTTAGGGAAGCGTGTGTGTGAGAGTGTGTGTGAATTAGGCTGAACTGTATCTTCCATCTATATGGACAAATATTTAATTTATTATCAAAGCTTTCCAGGATATATTATCCATAGATTAAATAAAATACTTCTATTAAAGTATGGCCATAATTAAAACATGCATCATGCCTGACAAATAATAAGCCCAGCTTTATTATTCCTGCCTCTTATATTTATCACCCCCCCACCCCCCCTCAGCTTGGTGTGTACAGCTCTTATTCTAAGAGAAAAGGGGAAAAAATACTCATAAGCAGATCTTGCATCTGACCTGAAAATCCCATGATTTGATTGATCTTAATGCCCATGGCTCTGAATATGATAATTTTAATATTAATGAGCAAATGAGCAGTTTTATTATGCATGCTATAGAGTTAGAACTAATAAGCTTCTGGGTGAGAGAAAAGAGAGAAAGGAAAAGTGGAATGGGGGTGGGGGGGGGCAGGCATATTAAAAATGCAGCAGAGGGGAGCAAGCCGGGCATTCACAGTAATTAGATGACAAAGCTGCAGCGGGCTGGAGATGAGAGAGAGGGGTCACACACAATGCCACTGCCGCCGGGTAATTTGTAAGTGTCAATCACACTCAGTCATCAGAGAGAAAGGAGAGATCTAAGGGCTGAATTCTAACGAAGTCCAAGGCTGCTGCCTCCAGCCACCCCGGCTGCTCCCGCGCCGTCCCCCTCCCAGCCGCTGCAGACGCAATCACGGCCGCTCGCGACGGACGGGAGGCACCGCGGCTTAAACATAGCTGCTTTTTTCGGGTTTTTCTTTTTTCCCCTTCTTTTTCTGCCTTCGCTTCTTTGCAATTCTGCCTTCAAAGCTTCCCACTTACAGTGT
>JAUBOC010000063.1:11873508-11884829 GCA_032275365.1 Anablepsoides cearensis
GTGTGTGTGTGTGTGTGTGTGTGTGTGTGTGTGTGTGTGTGTGTGTGTGTGTGTGTGTGTGTGTGTGTGTGTAGGCTATTCTGAGTTAAGTGCTATTAATCGTCTAGAGCTCAGGATTGAGGTATCACTGTAATTTGCTATTTTAGCATTCATTAAATTTTAATAGAAACTCTCCTAAAATGAAGGAAAAATATATTTTTTCAATCAAATGCAATACAAACCAATGTTTTAAACCCTAAAGCTGAAATTCTCATTACATCTAAATGTTTTTTAAAGTGAATTGATTTGTTGAAAAGTGAACTGTCTGTGGATCTGTGTGGTGTGAAGTGCTGAGTAGTTGGTCCTACCCGACGACAAAGGCATGGAGTATTTATCCGAGTGGCGTCTGCGCATGGCTCCCATGCTGGGGACGTTGGCTCCGCCCAGTACTGATGGCACCTGTGGCATGGCAGCCATGGGTGTGATGGGGGCCGTGGGCGTGGTAGGGGTCTGAGGTAAGTTGGGGGGCGACGCTGAGGGCAGGTTCTTGGACATGGTGACGCTGGACACCAAGTTGAGCTGCAGGGAGAGAAGACGGGATCTGAGTCACGGAGACACAAGTGGGCTCCGTGTGGAGGAGGAAGGCGTTATTTTGTGGTTTCTCTGACAGAGCCGAGTGTGTGCACTCCTCCTCTCCAACACAGCTGTGTTTCCACTAACAAGGCTCGTGGAGAGGAGCCAGCCCATCTCCACTAATTACAACCACCAAATTGTATCATAAGAATTCTAATTAGAGCACGCTGTTCAAGATTATCCAACGATCAGCCTCCGTGTTATCCCAGCCCCATCTCTCTTTATCACTCTATTTATCACACCCTCCCTCCCTTCCCTCTCTCACTCCCTCCCTCTTTATCTACCCCACTACAAACACTCATCATTCTTACACGCTGAAGAAACAAGACCCTAAAACTCTTGCTTTTGCTGTGACCCTGCTAATGTGGTTTATCTGACCCTGTTGAATTAAAAGCCCTTTTATACGACTTACACTGTCAAAAAAATAAATAGGAAATCCAAACTGTTTTAGAAAACCACCACATTATTTAGTTCCTAAATGAAAGACTATGAATGGAGGAGTAAAATTAACATAATTTAACATTTGCTACAATTAAAGCAATCAGCTGTGTCTCTTTAAATTGTTAGAATATATGAACACTTTTGTTCAGAATCCCATAGGTGCTTCCAAATTTTCCAAAGTGGGATTAGAGTTTTTGCTCCTGCATTTGAAAACATCACAACTTCAAGCAATAAGAAAAAAACACACACAGCGTTCATTAATACTGATTTTTCTCTCTTACTTACTAAAGTTGATATTAAAAATATTAAATACATTTTACATCCTCTTTCCTCCACGTTGACTTGGTTCAGTCCAACTCTGCCACACAGCTGTTATTCAGGCACTCAGCTGTGGTGTTTTTGTCTAAACCTTTAAATTGTGCTAAATCTTCTCTAAGATTCAAACAGATTGAGACATTTCAGGCTTCATATTTAAATAAATCAGGGCATCTTATCAGAGTTTATTAAAAAATAAAAGAAAAGAACTTTAATGTGAGTTGAACCCTGGCCTCCTGCATGAAAGGTTGTTGCAATTTTCATTACACCGACCAGGAACACCTTGGTAGGGGGGCTATTATCTTGATATTTTTCATCTAAACACCCTGGGTGCTTAGATTTTTTGATTTGTGACCTTGATCCCTCATTTTATTACATAATTAGGAACTCATGCTGATACCTAATATTAATATTGAATTCAAGACATAAGTAATAGGAAGAAATGTACATTATCAGGGAAGAATGACCACTAAGTCTAGACTACAAGTTTTCAGTTTTATTTTCTGTTTCTGTTTGATTGGAAAGAACTCTGATGTTTTTAAAAGGCTGATTGTAAACAATTTGCGTATTGGTGAACACAAAACTCCAACAGATTTATAAAATCATAAAAAAAAAAAACTAATTGTTGTGCCGTTGCTTTGATGCGAGTATTTAGAGTCGCCTCATCCAGAAGAGAACTTTGCTGGGAGGCCTACAGTTACAGCCAGTGTGACTTCCACTAGTGGAAGTTCCAAAAAGTTCATGAAGAAAATCTGCACGGACACAAATACATTCCCTCTATGCTGAATCTTCATCTCTGCCACTCCACATCCTGCCGGTTGTCCAGATTTTCCCGCCCTTTCTGCGTTTGCCGCCCATATCTCATGTGAGAGGCTCTAACCGACTGGAAAATTCCTAACTGACCTTTTTAGCCTCTGCGCTAATTTGGTTGGAATGGTAATGCCATCATTACATATTCAAGCCAAATTGCCTTAATTGTGAGTGTACGAGTGGAATGCATCTGAAGCAGGAGTTCGGATTTGAGAGACGAGGAGGCGCTCAGAAGTGGAGGAGCAGAGCTGAGGAGGAGGCGTTGAGTTGATAAATATGATGAAATGTCAGGTTTGAGAGACTGGTTGATGGAGAGGTGTTCAGATGATAATTAGGGATTAAATCAGCTATAATGAGCTGCTCCAGAACTGGACCTCTGCTGAGGACAGGTCTCCAAAATGTCTTGAGCCATTTTTTCAACATGTTCAAAAAAACTCCTCTCAAAACAATCACAGTCATTGTGGGTGTCTCAAACTTGCCTTGAACCTTTTTTAATTGTGTCCCAACCTTTCAGCAGTCTACTCCAGTAGAAGAAATAAAAGTTGTGGGTGTGATTGCCAAGCTGGGTACAATAAAACAATGTGCATGGTCTCTAGAACACAGTTTTGCTAGCTGTGCACACAAAAATAAGCTGACTGAGCTGGTCTAACGGTCGCAAATGTTTCAAATTTCAAATTTTTAATTTTGCACATTTTCTCAAAATATTGAGCCAAGTTCTCCAAGTCACAGCCCAGTGAGATTCCACTAATCAAATCCTAAAAAGCTAAGTGTGCCGTAGCCAATCAGATTCTTTGTTTTCCTGTTACATGCCCTCTTACGGGGATGTATAATTAGAACGTTAAAACATAAATCTTCATCTCACCTCCCTTGATAAAGTGGGGAAGCCTTAAAACTGAGGACTTAACTGTTCGTTTAGGAATTCTGTCTGAATTGCCCCCACCATCAAATGCAATTAGCTGCTCTTTCATGTGAGCTTTATGTAATGCAATACTTCATTAGCATCATTCATTCACATTCAGCCACGGATTATAGGCTGCAAATTCTTTATTGGACGAGATGGAACCAAGCTGCTGGAGTTTGAAGGATGGTGAAAAAAAAAAGATACATAGAGGGAGAGTGGAAAAAAAAGATTAAATCATAAGAAGGGTTTGATTCCTGATGGAATTATGGAATAATTATGCTATCATGTGATTATCTGCATTCTATGATGAGAGGTGATTGGGAAAATTATTCTATTGAAAATAGGCACTTACTAAGCGGCAGAAAGAAGCTAACTATGTTTTGCTGTCTAATATTTCGAAACGTCCAAGACTTGGAGGGAGAAGAATGTTTGCCAAAAATGTATAATCTTGATGTCAAATTCAAATACAGCTTGAAGCGTAATCATTCCAATCGAAAAGTGGAAAGCAAACGACCAAAAATGCAGTTTTTTCCCCCCAGTGACCCCTTTCAGTTTTTGCCTCTCTTCTACTTTAGTGGCCAATTTCAGCTCCACTGTGTGTATTCATGTCAACATCCCACTGTCTTGGCCAGCGAGCTGTCATTTTCAGCTGTTTGTTGTTAAAATGACACATCTTCTCCTCTGTCATTCCACTTCTGAGTGCCGCTGTGGCCACTGAGCCAAACAGTCATCAGCAGCCAACAGGTTGTTTTGGCTATTATATCTATCACAAAGAAATGACCCCGCCGCTTTAGCCGAGGACTCCGCCGCTCTGCCATCTAATACACTTCCAAACTCTATTGTCCTCTCACAATGCACAATAAGTGATAAGACGCCGATGTAACTCTGTATTACAAATCCCATTCGCACCCCCTGCCCAACCCCCCCTTTCATCTTCTGTGGCTCACTCGTACAGCGGCTTAAAGTGTTCATTTTCTGTGTGGCTGTCTCGTGTGTTTACGGGAGGCAGAGCAATATGCACTCACTGGTTTGGGAGATGACTTGGGTTCTGAGGGCCGCATGTGCAAGTGGGTCATCATTGCCTGAAGACGCTCTCGCTCTTTAGAAAGCTGTTAAGAGAGAAGGAGAGGAGAGTACATTAGGGTCGATTAGAGAGGAGAGGAAGGAAAGAAGGGAAGAAGGAATGATATGGATGGAGGGTAAGGGAATAGAGGGAGACTGCGGGGGAGAGCAGGTCAGCCAAAACAAATCGCATTTCATCTTTCTGTCAATAGCAGAATTTAGGTCAGCGAGACTTTGACAGTAACAAGCCAGTTGGGCCTTAAATTAGGTGGTCCTGAGTGTCTGCTCAAAGTCCTGTGGACACTGTTAGGGGGATGGAGCTCAGCCAGCAGCTGCTGAGAGGTGAAGGGGTCTACCAAACAGGGTGCCGGGCGGCCCCGCCTCCCCGGTCCAGTTAGTGGCCCCAGCCGGTGCTTATCATCAATCTAATTCACGGAGAGTGACAGGGACCGGACCTCGTGAAAGGCTGAACACCCCCTCGCTACGCAGACACGCGAGGATAAAACACACAAACAGAACCCGCGCACAAACACACAGGTGTACACATATACAGAGCTGGGCCTCATTACTAGTGACGGCTCTCGTGGTGAAAAGACAAAGAAAGAGATGATGGGGTTCAAGGAGCGGCAGAGGAGAGGAGAAACAGGACAGGCAGCACGAGTGCATCGCTGTAATTGGTCACACTGTTCAGATCAAGCTTCAGCAGTTCAGCTTACGATGATAAAAACACAAAGAAATGAGAAAATAAAAATGGTGTTTTACTTTTAAAAAAGCCACTTCATACACTAGCCCTCCACAAAGTAGTGATAACAGTATTAACTGTGAATATTTTAATCACACTAAGGGGGGTCAGATGGCAAAAATATTGTACCACAATCACTGCAAGTTACTGAATACTAAAGCACAAACTACAAGTCAAATAATTCCAGGAGGGTTTTTATTTACTTAGTGCAAGTCTGTAAATTTGAGAAAATGATCAGATCTGTTTAAAGACAAAACAGAACAATGATTAAAATTTGTTACTTAATCTAATATCATCATATCATTGACCTCTACTGTCTAAGGCAGAGAGTTGGGACCACACTGTGGGTCATGAAGTGAGGGGTCTTCATATGACTTTATTGAATCTTATTTAAGAGATAGATTAATCAGCCATGCATGTGCATATTTAAATGAGTTACAGAATAGAAAAAATATTTATTTATTAGGTTGTTTTAGTTCTTCTAAAGGTTCGTAAATATGTGTTTCTTTTAATTTGGCAGATAATGTATTGTTCAATGTTAAATGAGCTCTAATTTAAATGATTGTTAATAACATACAGTCTTTTTTCAGATAATTGTGAGATAAAATAACTGTAGTCAGAAATGGTTAAAAATAACTTGATAGTTTTGTTTTTGCTGTCATTATATTCTTGTTTAATTAAATTATTAGCAGCGTTTGCACACTTCGCCCTGCAGCAGTTTGGTCTCTGCTGATGTTTTTTTTTGTGGGTCACAAGCTAAAAGGTTTTGGAACCACTGCTCTAAAGGACGAAGCTGATTGGTTAATATGTTGTACTGTCTCTCAAATAAAGCTGTCAAAAAAACAAGTCTCAGTTTTGGCTGATTTTTTTAGTAGTTAAGTTTGAAAAGTACATATCTATTTGTTTCTGCAGTGAAAGCAGCACTTGTCTGCAGTGCTGAGTAATAATGTCACTCAATCAGCACTCTCATTATCTATCCAACATGACTTCTTAATAAGGTCACGCTCCACCTACTGAAAATAGTTCCCTCCTTTTGAGCTTTCTTCAGGTGCAAAGTGCAGTTAATTAACACAGCAGACTGGGAGAGATGCGCTCGCTATTAATTGGAAAGAAAAAGAGGGGCGAAAAAAAGAGAGGAGGGAAAATAAAGCATGGGCTTAATTCAATTAAAACAGCCATAATGGCTTTGGTTGTAAGGCCCGAGGAATCCTTTGTTTAGTGGCTTTGTTGAATCCAGCAGGTCCTGCTTGTCTCCAAGTATTAAGCAGACCACAATGTGGCCTTACTCTCACTCGCACAACTTTGAAAGTTTGACTGGAAAAGTCTTGCCTGCACTACTGTACAAAGTCAATCAAACAAAATGTTGTGTTTTTTTTTTTTTGTCCTTTATGACCTGAAATAAGAACTTACTTGTATTTCGAGCTGCTGAACGACCTGCATCTGGACTCGACACTGAGCTGTGCTCCGGTCATCGAGGGCGTGCTCGCTGCTTAGGTGCCTGCAGGGAGAAGACATACAGTAAGAGAGATTACACAGGAGATTTATAATACATTAAATGTCAAAGCTAAAACAGACTATTCATTTTTACCATGATCTAAATTGTAGAGGATGATAATTACAGTATCAGCCTCACTGCTCTTTTGTTTTTATGATAATATTTCTATACAGGGACAATTATCTATAGGATCCAGTTAAAATCCATTGTTCCACGTTGAAATGAAGTAATTAGAAGTAACATGACGGTGTGTGGTGCCATGTTTAACATGACAAAAGGCCCGGCGCCGGTTTAGATGGCTAACTTCAGCGCCACCCTGAGCGCCGCTTTCTTCGGAGAATAAAAACGTGCTGGCCCAGCAGAATGGCTGCGTCGCCTCGATTTATGGAAAACAATACACACAATTTAACACCGCCAACATTTGACACACAAAGGCGGCTCTTCACTTGAAGGTGCATTATCCCCGCCGCAGACGTATTAAATATATCTGGTGTGTTCGCCTCATTAGAGGAAAAAAGGAAGCCAGACAGCCATAACAGTCAATAAGGGTTTTTGTCTTGATTGGATTTCATCTGTAGGCCACAAAAGCTCAACCATTAAGGTAGACCTTTTCTTCCCGGGGAGAGCACACAGCCGCGCAAACACAAATATGTGGCGAAAAGTGGCTCCCAAAGTGTTGTGATGCTGTGGGTAATGAGCCTCTGTCTAAATGATCATTGGAGACAAACTCACAAAAGCAAGCTTTAAGGAGACATGCTCATGAAATGCCAGAGCTGCCACTTTATCTCCAGTAATTATAGGTTAGCTTGCAGACCCTTCAGTGATCATTTACAGCACAGCCTCCAGTGCATTAGAGGGAGTACAAAATCTCTTCCTCTCCGGCGTTCACTTTATCTAACAACACACACACCCCTCGCTTATGTTATCGTGAGCGGTGCACAAACACAGATCGGTACATAAAGAACAAAAACACACACTCCCACCACGTTTTTTTTTTTCCCTTTACGCGTGTTTATCTGCAGCTCGCAAAACAAGACAACTCAATGAGCGGGTTTCTCTTGGCCTGTCAATCAGAACATTTGTAATCACAATAGTTCTGTACCTTTCAATTAGACTTCAACCATTTCATCTGCTTTTCTAACAATTTCAGGTCTAATACTTTTAAAAAGGTTCCCTGTGAATTAAGAGTAAGGTAGCTTTAAAAATGGGGAGAGGTGGGTTTCTTCAGCCCCTGTGCCTAATTGCTGTTTCAGAATGTGCATGCAAAAAAAAAAAAAAAAAGGGGGGGGGGGGTAAGGAAGGGGGGGCATTTCATTAATCATTTAATCACGTCCCTCGCAGGATGAGGGAACTAATGTTGCAAATACCCTTTTCATTTCACTGCCTATAATGCTATCTTATGCACTTGATGTATGGCGTGTGTCATGAATTACAGCTGCTTCAAAAGCACAGAGATGGCTGCTCGCTGTCCCTGAAGATACCTCATTACAAAAAAAAAAGAAGAAAAAAAAAGGAGGGGGGTTGAGTAAAAGAAAAAATAAAAAGATGTGCAAAATCTTTATTAAGCTCGCATCTCATTGACAAGCAACTTGTTTCTTTTTACATTTCGTCAGCGTTTGTCTGCGAGGCCTCGCCAGCGTCCGGTTTAAGAGCGCCGCGCGTTCAATTTCACCGCTGGCCAGTTAGCCAGGCGATTACGGGAAGATTACTACGTGCGTTTATGAAATATTCAAATGGCAGCGTGTTCTGCTGAGCATTAATAATGCCAAACAAAGACAAGGAGTGGAGGAGGAGGGCAGAGGAACATGACAGGAAAAAAGCTGTAATGAAAGAAAACCTTATTTACAAAAAATGGGGGGAAAATATTGCTTTTTATGTTTGATTAGAAATCGGGTTTTAATTACTAAATTGTCTTATTATTAACTCCTATTCTTTGTCTTTTATACCTGAACATTTTATTACACTGCAACTTTGTTTACTGCCTCTTGGTTTGCCACATTTAGGGTCACATCTGGACATTATGAAGGAGAAGTTGGCTTTAAAACAAAAATTCTTTGGTTCATTCATGTAAACATCAACAAGGATGTTACAAGAAGCATGGATTTTGGTTCTTCAGGAAGGTTCCTTTGTTGTGATGGTTGCTTGAAAACTGGGGAAACATAACATTAAGGCCGCTGCGACAATTTGGCATAGTTAATGTAATCATTAATAAAATCAGCTGACTTCATTTCTTAATAACCAGTTTTCCTCCATGCTGCTAGTCCACTTCCTGTCTGCTCCTGGCTGAGCTACAGTTTCAAACCATTCGGGTGGAAAAACAATCTGCATCTGTTACAGCGCTGAGACGGGATAAGTTGTAAAAAGTTTTTAAAAGCTAAAGAACTTCAAGCTAGCTCACAATAAAACTTGTTCTGAAAGGTGTCCTTGCTTTCTACATCTGAGAAGCCGGTGCACAGAGCTACTGATGAGCAGCCAGGAAATAAAAATCAAGTTTTTTAAGCTGCTTAAAGTGTTTTGTGAACTTGAACAGGTTGTCTGTTTGCTACACTTTAATGAGAAATAATATTTGAGGAAGTTTGGTTTCTTTTTAAATCTGTTCCACACCAAGTTCTTCTTAACCTCTATTGTTTTAAGCAAAAGTATGGATCAATGAGAGGTTTTATTTTTAAATACATAAATAGACTTTTATTTTGTTTATTTGCCATGTTGGAGTTATCACTTTGTACCTTTTTTCTGTACTTTATTTGCACGTCTGGCATAGTGTAAACACAAAGTTGACTGTGAAACAAAATCAAATAGTTGATTATGAGCGGAATCTGCCTTTTTTATTTAATCATAAACTAGATTAATCAAAATAAAACGTCAATAGTGGAAGCAAAGTAAATAAATATAGTGATAAACAGAAAGAAATAGCGAAAGTGAGTCACAGTGGTTGTTTATCAAACCACTAATAAAAATTTCTATTCTTCTTCTAAAGAGAACAAAAGATCTCAAAGGTTTTTTTCCTGTAGCTGGGAACATGAATATGTATAGACCATCAACATCCACTAAGGGCCCAATAATAAATCTACTCAAGCCAGCATATATGGATGATACATTCTGCTAATTGTCTGTGTGTATTATCAGGGGTGATGAAGGCCCTGCAGAGAAACTCCGGCCCCATATCTGTCTGCATGAGACTCACCAATTCACCATCACACACACATCTACTGCAAATAGATGCATATATGTTCCAACATTCTTTCCTCACACACCATTTGGTGGGGGGGGGGGGGGTGCCCTCTTTTAAAGGTCTTGTCACAGTGCAGTGGATGTGTGGAGGAGCTAGCCTGCCACAGTCTCCATATGTGTGCATTATATAGAGACAAAGACGTTTGTGCTGCTGCCTTTTGGGTTTAATTAGCAGCCCAGGTTAGCGTCTGCTCGCCATTTTAACGTGGCGCTGCCACAAATCAGGAGAGCAGAGCGGTGACAGAATAGGGAAGAGTTCAACGTGTGTGTGCTTTGTTTGTATGTACAGAAAGCTTTATTGAAAAGGTGGGACATTCACTTAACAAATGTGAAAAGTCAAACTGGAGGGCGTGTATCATGAATTGGATTTTTTTTATGCTGTAAAGAGAAATGCGTCTTTAAAATGCACATAAGCAAATAAGTTTTTAAACATTAATTGCTTGTTCTTGTTTTTTTTTTTTTTAACCAAAGGCTGCTCACAAAAAGCAACCTAAAAGCACATTTTGTGTCTCTCATCTCTTTGTTGTGTAACTAACACAAATACACCCGCAAACCGAAACACTCAGCCACTCAAGAAACAGCCACGGCAAGATTATTTCATTTTGAACTTCACAGAGCTAATTCAGGGTGCCAGCCACCTCGCGGCTACCTTTTCCAGGTGAGAACACTTTAAAGCGCACTAAGGAGCTATTAAATGCTGATCTTGACAAGTTTCTTCATGCAACAAAACAATAGATGACTAAACGTGTCACCGCTGCTGAGCCGAGCTCCTGCAGCGAGCTACGAGACGGCAGCTTGACTCGGGTCTCCCCCCTCCCCTTTCCAACAAACCCAACAACATCTGAGCTGTCATCTAAATCTGACACTCGCTTTATGTAACCCCGTTTAAACTGCGCCCGTGTGTGCGTGCAGATGTGCATCGGTGTGTGTGTAGTCGACTGGCATCTCCGGAAACTTGAAAGGACTCCCTCTGACACCTACAATGACTGCTCCGAGGCACGCCACCGAGCAGCCATCTTTGTTCTGGTGACGAGCCTGCCTTCTTTTGTTGGTGTCTGTTTTCCTGTGCTGGCTGGGTTACGGTGTGTGTGTGTGTGCGCAGGGCTCAGCCAAGACACGGTTTTGTTCTGGAAAGTGTTCGTACAAAACTGCCTGCCAACCTGTGCACCTGTTTTCTACTTTGAAATCTGCTTTCTCTCCACTTGCCTTCCTTGTGGTTCATCTTTAAAACCATGCATTCTCCATTTTTTATTTTCCTGCACAAGCTTATCAGCTTACAGGAACACGTGATTTTATATAGTGGTCTTCCACCTAAGTAACCAGATAACCTACTGGGGCATTGTATCTTTAAAGCACACAGGCTTTGATGTGTTTCCGTGTGAAGAGAGCATACATTCCCAAGAAATAGACTGATCCCTTCCCTAACTAAGTGCACTAAGTTGATCGGACATGATTTCAGAAAACCTGCTAATCCGATGCAGTTTTGCTGAATCACACACAAATGTTTCCAAGCCGCAAGGCAAACTGCTCCACCTGAAGCACAGATAGTCCAAGTTGGACAATGAATTCTAGGGTTTTCATAGAAATGATTTTTAAAGTTCCACCACAGCAGATAATCTCAACTCTACTGCGACTACAGGTGCTGGTCATAAAATTAGAATATCATGATAAAGTAGATTTATTTCAGTAATTCCATTTAAAAAGTGAAACTT
>JAUBOC010000063.1:11889583-11923162 GCA_032275365.1 Anablepsoides cearensis
CATTTAATTTATGACTTGTAATTTTGTTTTGTTGAATTTATGTTGTTGTTTTTAAAGAAATGAATAAACTTTAAACAGCTGTAAAAAACAGCTGTAAAAAAAAGGTGAATAAAGGTAAAATCTTGACTTTGTAAACTTGATTCAATACCTAAAAAAAGTTTCAAACTATCTCCTAAAACATCTTGTTCTCACTAAGAGGCTTTCCTCACCTTTCTTACAGCAGTCTTAGTTTTTGTCTGTTCTACCTTAGATAACTTGTTTCGAGCTTGGAAAGTAATTACACAACCCACCATCAGAGATCATCCTGCCTGTTGTTTTCTGTCTCCACCATTTTGGTGGTAAACAACAAACATGAGTGTTTACTTGGCTCAGCAGGAGAAAATGGAGCCTGTTCTCCCCTCTCCCTCTCTGTTTGTCCTTTTATTCATCTCATATGCTTCTCAGTAAAGGCAGTAAACAACAACAACAACCACCACTGAAAGAGGCAGGGGAAGGGTTGGGGAGCGGGGGGAATAGAAAACAACATAAAAAGAGGCAGAGCTGAGAGAGAAACAGAGGTAGACAAAGAAAGCCATAATCAGACGAGTAGAAAGAGAAGAGGGGGGAAAGAGAATGGAAGACTAAACAAAACATTTATGTGGAGCGTTAAGGACAAATTGGATGGTAGAGGAGCATACGAATGAGGGGGAGGCAGACAGATACACTTAAAGATAACGCAACACAAACACATGTGCATACCAATAGGAAAAACTAAAACAGGCCAGAGAAAAACAGAAGAGACACTTAAAGGAAAGTCACTTACACCTGCAGACAAATCACAACAAGTCACGTGCTCAAATATCACTCTTCCTCCCGCTTCACGCCTCCACCCATCCTTTCATTCCCGTGTTCGGCTTACCTGGTGGGGGCAGGGTCTGTCCGGGCAGGGCAGCTTGGCCCGGAGCGGGCCCTGGCAGCGAGAGCAGGCCCTGCCGCTGCATGTTGAGCAGGTGCTGCTGCTGCTGGAGCTGCTGCATCTGCAGGAGCTGCTGCTGGAAGACGAGCTGCTGGGCGGCCAGCTGCTGTTGCTGCTGTTGTTGCTGTTGTTGCTATAGAGAGGAGGAGGAGGAGGAGGAAGAGGAGGAAGAGAGGAGCAAGAGGGGAGCACAGAAAAAAAAGGGGGGGGAGTGGAAATTACAGAAGAATTAACAGCTGAGAGAAGAGTGCGCTCTGTGATGTGTGTGTGTGTGTGTGCGTGCGTATGGAGAAGTTCATACTCACTTGTCTCTGCTGTGACCTTAGCTATACTTCTCCTCTTCTTCAGTCTTTCTGCAGGTTTTATCTCTGTCTGCTCTCACTAAATCTTCCCTCCTGGATTTTTTTTGGGCTGTACCACAATGATGCTGCCTTCCTCTCTCCTTGTGTGTGAGCACACACACACACCAAGACACAAAGCAACACTGACAGAGCAGCTCTCAAGCCTGACAGTGTATGAGGCTTGTGATTGTGTGTGATACTAAGCCTCTGTCATGACCCCCCCCCCCCCCCCACCCTGAATAGCTAATTGTCTCGCCTTCACTGATGGTCTGTTACAGCTTATTTGACCAGAGGGGAACTTGCAGGATGAGAGATTTACAGCTTCACGTGCACATGGGTGCACAGTCGTCAACACGCGTGGCACTGTGCCAACGCTGCCTCACTCGCTTGTTTATCGCTGAACCAGAGAGGCCATTGCGTAAGCCTCATGCAAAACAACAACAAATTGAAAAATGTCAGACTTCTTCATCGCTAATAAATGATATATAATAAAAGAGGTCATTTTTACTGTTTTCATGAAATTATATAAAAGTCATTTATTGTCTGTTGTTTAAGTTCACAGTGTTACATTAAATTATTTTTCCTTTTTATAGTCAGGAAGTAAAAAATAACTTGTTTAACTGTCACGTTTATGTTTTCAGATTTCCTTTTTTTCTGAGAACAATGTGTGCAAGCAGCTTGTCACGCTTATGTTTCTGCCTATATTAAAGTGCACCTGAAAAAAAAAAAAAGTCTGGAATTGAAGGGACTGAGGACAGAGAGGGGAGGGGGAAAACTTGTGATGCACTCACTGGAAAACAGGCTGCATAATAGACTTGTGAGGGGAAGCAGTTTGCCCCCCACCACCACCAACCCTCCAACCTGCCTCGAGAGAAATAAAGGAGCAATTTCTATTCCATATTTGATGGCGAGGCCCCTGAAAAACTCTATTCACAAATCCAAACAGAAACAAAGCCGCCGGGAGGTCAGTTGCGACTTCCTGTGAGGGGCAGCATAATGGGCTGATTGAGGAGACACTGAGAGCTGCGTTACAGAGGAAAAAAACAAAAACTAAAAAAAGGGTAGAATGTGTGGGTTTATGTGATACTTTTTTTTTTTTTTTTGCTCTTATCAATTTAGATGCTTCCAGTGCTGTCTGGATGTGGCCCCCAGACAGACTCCCAAGGTTCGGCATCAACACAGTTACGCAAATATGCTTAAGGCTGTCACGCTCGTCTCCTCTCTTCTGATAGCTGATAGGAATGAGGCAGAGCCGCGTCTGTTGACCAGCTGCCTGTCACTGTGATTTATGAGTGGCGTACACTGGAACTCTGGTGGCTGTGTGTGTTTTTGCTCTCACAGAAACAGTTTATTAACAAGTTTGAAGCATAACTCCTTGTTTTTTTGTTCATGTTTCTTCTATAAATGAGCAAGTTTGTCCATGCTGTGCTCAAAAGCCACTCAAAAACACCAATAATGAAGTCAAACTATTGAAAGTAGCAAAAATAGAAACAAAGGGATTGGTAGTGTCAACTCTTTTTTCACATGCAGTTACCTCTTTAGCCTGTTTGCCAGGATGCTGCTGCTGGAGAAGCTGCAGATGAAGCTGCTCCTGCTGTTTCTTGTAAAACTCCTGCAGGTGTTGCTGTAGATGCAAGAAAAAAAAATCCCAAAACAACAATCAGGACAAGGTCACCAAAATAAAAGTGCATACTTCCTGAAGCATACTGCATATATGGAAGTGTTGTGTTAAAATTGACCATGTTGCGCCGAAAATAAGTCAAACTAAAAAGGTGATGCCTAATGAATGGATGATAAGTTCATTCAGTAGCTGAAAAAATGCTGTGCAATGGCCTGCGAATGCACTGAGACCAAATCTTGAGTGGAGGCGTAGTAATGAAGAGGGATAATCAGATTGACTGACACTTTTAATTAAACTTTTCTCTTTCCCTTAATCAAATCTGTGAATGAGAAATGCGTTTCCTCTCTGACACGAGCCGACGCCAAGTGTGTGCCTATCTCAAGTTGATTCCAAATATTACATCATCCATCAGCTATCACTCTGCCGCTCGTGCGCCCTACTCCCGCAGTCCCTGATGGATGCTTGTCAGGGAATTGAACCAGCGACACACCAGAGACAGTTAATTGAAGGTGACATGAACAAGTGCGTCAATTGGTAAGCGTGTCAAGGACATCGTGGTGAGTTGGCACGAGCGGCTGGTGGCGCAGGAATGACTCAGGCTCTGCAGAAAATAGCTGTTTATGTAACTTCAAGCTTTACATTTGGGTTTGTGTTGCGCAGATTTCTCCAGCTCTGTCTGTAAATGTAGATGAACAAAAAAAAAAAGTAAGCGTTGTTTATGCATCTACATTTCTGTGCTTCTGCGTCTTATCTACAACACAGCAACCTGCTGCTAACAAGGCACAGCTTGCATCAAGGTGTGCGTGCTCCTGCAAGCACTACGGGGTGTTTGTGTCAACGTGTTTGTTTTTGTTTGCGAGTGTGCCGTACCTGCTGTAACATCACAGCCTGCTGCTGCTGGAGCAGGGCCTGGAGCTGCTGGGGGGAGAGCACCTGCTGCTGGAGGATCTGCTGCATCTGCTGTGGCGTGATCACCTGGGGACTCATCATGGCCACTGACACTGGAACCTGGACACGGGTGAGAAGAGACGAAATGATGAAATGAGAGGGAGAGAGAGAAAAGAAAAAAGACGAGCGCGGAGAGGGGCAAGACAAACAAGATGCAATAAATGTGAAAGTGGTGACAGGAGAGAAAGGCAAACAATGGGAGAGCGGGGAGAAATGGATGACGAGATGAGGGAAACGGGAGAAAGTTTGAAAAACAGAGCGTAAGATGGCTTGGATCTGTTGGGAGTATGATAATTGGTGGTTTGAGAGGTAGAGAGAGCAGGCCTCCCATGGCCGTGATGTTTGGCAGCCTAGAGGAGATGCTGAAGGACAGATGGGTGCTGTGCCTTTGTGTTGCTCATCTTATTTTCCTGCCTTTATCCTGCTGGGAAAAGCAGGGGATTTAAATAGACATAGACCTTAATTAGCAGGACTCTTGAACTCCCCCACTTCGGCGTGCCTATCAGTGCAGCAATTGTGAAACAGCGTGGAAACACACAACTCTAAAGTTGATTAAAACTACACTGATGAAGTGGACACATGGCAGGCACAATCAGCGTGATGTGGTGGCCCATGGTCGGGTGTTTGTGTTTACCTCATGCATTTTTTTTTACACTAGACCATCAAGACTTCACTATTTATTTTTTCTATCCACCCACAAACCAGATTGTTATGGCCTGTGATGACACAGCATTTACAAAGAGTGTCATTTTTCAGGCATTAATCAACAAGAAAAATAAACTGTGAAGGTAAGTAAAAGAATCCCATCATGGAAAAGCAAAAACACAAATCACAGCATTGCTTTTAAATTCTTCTCACGCACCACGGCTTGCAACTTCTGAGGCAACAGATCAATAAAAAGAAAACAATGTGAGTTTTTTCATGTTTTTGATTGTGAACACACTAACAGGGGAGTGGGAGCTACTGATTTTATTGTGGATCTTTAGCTGCACACAGCTGCTTAAAAGTTAAACAAATTTAGTAGAAAATAAATAAATCAGCTTGAGTGAATAATATAGTGTCCAGCAGAAAGCACTGAAAAGACACTTGAGTACACATGTGCATGTTGGGATAAACAATATCATTTGTAGACTATGACACACCCCTACCCATCTCCCCTGCTTATGAAGCTTACATACGTTTACGAAATTTACACACGTAAAAAAAAGTTACAAACTGACACAAAACAACACACAACAGCTACTAACCCACCTCCTCCATCCAATCCAGTGCAGTTTATGTCTGTCACCTACATGCTGCTTACGAAGTTTACACAAGTTTACGTAAAGTTACGGATGGACCAGAATCGGAGTTTGTGAAAACAACATCATCTACTAACCCACCTCCTCTATCCAAGCTGGCACAATTTCTTCTGCATGTGTCGTCTTCTGGTTTCATAAAATATTTGCGGTCACCCACATGCTCCTTACAAAGTTTATGCAAGTTTATGAAATTACGCAACTCTTGGCAAGGTTTGGCACTGTGCCCTGAGGGCATCCTGAGGCATCACCAGCTTAAAGAACGAATCGTAAAACCAAAGACACTCCTCTAATAAATGCCTGTTCACCAGAATACAGAGGTTAAGAGATCATGCGCCCGGCTAACCTGACGCAACATTTCACTCCTCCTTATGGTAAGGAGTAGAAAAGAGGGAGACATGAATGGAAATTATCAGCCTAATTTCAATTTATTGTGTGATTATTTGATTTATAGCTTATCAAGATTATATATGGCATTAAACAACTATAATTGATATTAATAAGTCTGTAGTTTTTGGCACAATAATGGTTTAATATAGTGTTATCAGAGCTGGATGTTGCAGACAGCTTGATGTGATTCAACAGTTAAAACATCAACAGTGTAACACCTTCACTGATTCTAATTGCAACGGTGTTTGGCTTGAAGCTGCCATGACAGTAGCTAGCCTATATGGTGTGTCAAGGGGCCAATAAGACATCCCTGTCCTCATCGCCAGCTAATCAAGCTAGCTTGATTACTTTCCATGCATGTCTCTCCTTCCTCCCTCCTTCTCTCTCTTCCTCTCCCTCTGTCAGGCCTTGACACGTCCTTGTTTAGCTCTCCTCTCCTCGAACGCGCCCCCCCAGGTTTTTTTCCCCCCTCTTTGATTAGCTGAGACATTTGCATGGTCACTACACATTTTTCATTTTAGAAGTCATTATGCATTAGTGGCTCCTGATCGCCCGCCTTGACTAATCCTGATGAACTGAAAATCACAGCTGAAGGTCAACTTCCAGCCGGCCCTGCTGCACATTCATATTCATATTCAAACAAATCCTGCCTCCATTGTTCATTAGGGTCTTAGAGAGAAGGGACTCCATCGAAGGTGGAGGAGATGGAAGGAGGAGGAGGAGGATGTTGTGCTGCGTCTCTTTTCTTCTTTGGACTCCTCGATGCAAGAGGACAAGAGAAATTGCATTCACAATAAACGAGTTGCTGAACAAAAGCTGTCAAAAGTTGCAAATTAAACAGTCCGTGTGTAATTATGCAAATGCCGTGCTTACACCTTCAATGTTATTAACCCTTAAAGGTACATTTGCTAGGTAAGTAATTACCCTCGCAGTCACTCTTGGTTTTGTGTTAGATGCCATTACAATGGGACAAGTGCAGCAGAAAAACAACACGAGAGATGCGCACATTTAGGTCATTAATTGGGGGAAAGGTTCAAAGATGTTTAGGTCCACAGAAAGGATGCAGACAAACCCATGAAGGCTTTACCACTAATATATGCGCATACATATGTAAAGTGGAATTAAATATAAATTGTACATTGTGTGTTGTGTGGGTGGTGAAATATAGGCACTCAAAGTCAGGTATCTGGAAACGCATGATGTAGGATTTCAGTAACACTGAATACAAAATGCACAAAACTAAAACCCAGATCTGCAATAATAAACAGAAAATATTTGATCAAATACGTGGCTTGCTTCTGTGCTGTCATTAGCTCTTTACCAAATGAGTGATAATCACCAGGACCAAAAAAAAAAAAAAAGAAAGAAAAGAAAAGACAGGAGGAAAGAAAAGAGGGGAGAAAAGGCAGTGGCCCACATCCACTGTGAAGTGCAGCACAATGCTAATTCCAGCATTTAACTGCATGCTTTTCTGCTTGACGTATCAGAGGCTCCAAGATGAAAGCAGATAAGTAATTGCTCTCCTGGTTCTTATTCTTCACTGACAACCCATAAATTTAATTTTACACACACGTTCATTTACATTTTCGAGTATATGACATGATAATTGCGGCAATATAACACCTCCATTCTGCAGGATCCTGCAGGAGGGCTTGATTGACGTGAGCGCTGAATTGAAAGGAACAGGAGGCTGAATTGCCTCTCCTTGAAATGATTTTGCCACGAAGGGATAAAATTAATGAGCATTTAGTGGACGTTGGCAGTGGCGTAAACATCCACGCACCGTGAATAGACTCTCTATCACAGAAAGAAGAGCAGCGATATCCAATTCTCTGTAATCCAAAAAGGCAAGGCTGTATTTCCAGCCCTGGTGCACAAAAAGTATTAATTGGATTTAATAAATTGTTGGAAATGAGCTACAGCTGATGGAGCCTCTGAGGTACTTAATAGCTGAAAAGGTTATTCTCTTTATCTTAATATTGCAAATTTGGAAGGAAAAAAAAAGCTTGCAAATGAATTAAAAAAAAGAGACATTTGAATGTAACCACTAATTTACAGGCACTTCAAAATACCACTTGTTTTAAACCGAGCTCAACATTTAAACCCTTGTTTATGTACCTTTGCATGAAAAATAATGAGCCACACTGACGTGAACTTTGAAGTTATGTGGTTTGCCCCCAAAGCTGCAGAGCAACAACAAAGCACCTTTAAATTGGCTCATGATGCAAAAAACACCGAAGGGTGCCCACACAAGAACAAGCAGATCATTTCAACACTCTCGTCTTCCACTGTGCTTCGCAAAAGGTCAAGATCAGGTGCTTCCACGAGTCAAATCTACCACCCAAATATCTCCATGAATTGGATTTAACCAAGCATTGATGTAAAATTGTAGTGCTTGCAATTGTTTTGTTGTTTTATTTTTGCTGGGGAAATTACATTTTGTTGAGTATTCTTTTGATTCTATCTCATTTGTATAAATAGAAACAGTGCAGCAGTTCTCGGTGACGTCCTGTCTGGACAGAGAAGTTAGCTGAGCCACAGCTGCTGCAAAGATAAATGCAATTTATCTGTCTTCAATTACTGTGAACCTTTGGCAGGAGAGTGACTTCTAATTAAGCTACTGTCTTCATTTTAAAACACACACAAAGTCAGCAGGAAATCAAGCAAAAAAAGGGGAAAAAAAGAGAGAAACCCCTGGATCAGTGTGATCAACTATATTTTATCTCAGTCGTGAATCCTAGCAGAACACTGGACTGAAACTCTGACAACCCACGTTGCAACTTGTGGACTACTCACCTCCCAGCTCCATTTCTGTTCTGATCATTTAACAGCTGAATCCGGCCACAATAAAGCTGATCACCAGGACAGTCCACGAGGAGACGTACAATGCAATGGGGCATGCTGGACTGGCGAACATCCAGTTCTTAACTTCAAGAACAACGATCAGAAGTTAGTGTGTCAAACAAAGCACACACGAGCGCATCCCTCAAATGCATGTTCAGCTTAGGGAGATCAATACTCCAGATTGTCAGAGCTGAAGTTAAGTAGATTACCGAATGTTTTCCTAAATCAATTTCTAAAGCAGTTTGGCAGCAGTGCATGGTAAGTGCAATTTATCATAACATAAAGACCCATCATGTAAAAGCATCTAATAAAAATGCCTGAGGAGCTTGTGATGGGCTTAGCACAATTTCCATATTGATTTATCTCTACATGGAGAAACTTGGTGATTAAGCCTCTTGAATGCTGTGTACACTGGCGTGGCAGAGCAAAACAGCTCGCACACATTGTTTGTTTCATTATCAGCGCGTGTTGTCACACCTTTATCTCCGAACTGGCACAGTTCACTCCCGATTGATAATCACCGGCCTCCCTAAATGGGAGCAACAGAGAGAGTGAAGGGGTGGGGGGATTAAAAGGAAAGTGCAGAGAGATGAGAGAGCTGAAATAGAAAGAAAGTGTGAGAGCAGGTGAAAGGAGGAGGGGGGGGGGCATTTTCCTCTGATGTTGCAGGTAATATGGCCTCCACTGGATCAGCCTCTTCATCAGTGACACACAGTAAATTACAAGTGCTTCAAGCAGCTCAGTGAATTATAGTTCATCACTTGGAAAGGCTTTCCCCCTCACCACCGCGGCCCAGGCGTATCAGATCTGCCGGTTAGAATCCAATTAACACCCTGGCCAGAATCATCTGATTGCATGTGTAAGGGCTGGTATAACTCGTTTATTGCACCCATGTATCTTCTGTCACAAGGTAAATTTGTTGCTGCTACATCAAAGGTCTGAGATACTTTTTTTTATCCCTCCCTCTCACTTTCGCTTGATCCCCCAAACTCAGCTACCTCGCCTTGGGGTTGCATTTCCAGCTTCTTTTGCATCACAATGATGAACCTACTCTGTCCTCGCAATTTAGCAATCTTGTCCTGTAGGTGTTGTAAATGCAAGGGAGGGGGGGGAAAATGAGGGGAAAAAAATCTTGTTTTCTGGTTACAAAAGCAGTAACCAAGGGTGTTTGACTAAAAATGTGCTGACATTTTTTTTTCTCTCCTCTTTCTTTCTTAGAGTCAACAGAAGTTTTCCTCATGAATAACATATTATTTTCCCCTCACTTTTTACCCTCTGCTGTGATGATTTTTTCCCCTCTATTTTCAGATCCAACCAGAGGGGATGCAGCAGAAAGATATATTCATAAATGTAAATGTGAACTAGCATCCTTTCGCCATGCACACTGGAGTCAGCTAACCTATACTCAGTATGTGCTGAAGCCCTTTTCCTTGCATTTATGTGTGACTGTATGCATGTTCTGGATGAGAGCCAATAAGCAGAAGTGTTCTGCCATTGAGATGATATTGGCTCGCTGCTGGGAATGTGCAGAGTTGACCTTTTAAAGTGTGACACTTCCTCAGATGGCCCAGTGCTCACAGTCAGTCTGACCGGCCTGGGCAGAAAGCTGCAACTTCACAGAAAATTCAACTGAAACAACATCGTTCACAATCTGTACAACCTTTTTTTATTACCTTGGGATGAACGATGTGCAGACTGAACTATAAGTTAGAAGACTTGTAAAAACATTCAGTGTTTAGTAGTGAGAAAGGCGCTGATGCAACACTTGCTTGAGGAAAGCATTGAGGTTTTTTGAGGTCAGGGTGAGTGTTTACACTCTCAAGCATCTGTTAGGGAACAAATTGGTGTAAAATTGTTAGAAAATAGCAAGAAAATATAGGAATTTTCTTTTGTGGTTTGACTAAAGTTGAGACAGGAATTGCTGCAGCCAGGAGACTCCTGTGTCATAGTACTCATCTCATGGCGTGGGCATGCATTAAATCTTTCGACAACTTCAGACCTATCCATGAGGTTTTCATAATTTTTTAATCTTTTCTATGTTTTATGCCTATTTTTTCCAAAACTCTTGATGTTTTTAAAGGTGAAGAACCCCAAACATGCACATTTTTCCAAAAATATACCAAAGTGGAATATATTTGATGTGGGTGTTACAGTTTTGATTTTTATGCATTATTTTCAGAGAAATGAATGTTAAAAGAAAAAGCAAACACTCTCTACACTCAAGCCCTAAAACAGAATAAATAATAATGACATAAGTTAGCTAAATGTGCAGGTGGACTTGAATTTTTTTTGTGTTGTGGCACTTATTTTTCAGGTCACGCCTTTTTATTTTGATGCAGATGGATAAGCAGTGAACACTGCCCTTCTCTCATTCATCCACCAAGAGTGACATGAAATGAGCGCTACAACCTGAGAGTCTCCAAGCTGCAAGTGTACAATTTTGATAGTTTCATGCTATAAGTAATGTGACATTCTCTGCAAACCACAAGTCAGTTTAGGCAAAGCTCCTGTGACAAACAGTTACAACCGGACATTTGGTCAACCCGAGAAAAGAAGAGGTTATGATATGTGAGCTTTTATTTTGAAAAGCAAGAGCACAGGGGGGTGGTGGGCTTAAATTCACCAAACGAGCGCCATCAGACAGTTTCAATGGTTGCATCAATGCACTCTTGCTAAACTTTGAGTATTTGAGTGAATTGTTTTACTGCAGATTGAGCTGCCAGTTTTTTGAATAACACAACTTATTTTCTTTTGTTATGCTTGTAAAACTACATTATTTTATTGCTCACTTTGTAAATTATTAAATTTAATCTGATGAAGTACACTGCAAAAATGAAGCTTTTTTTATTGTTTTTATGCGTCTGCTCTACAACTAAACCAATGGAGTGATGTGGATTTCTGAAAATATGTTGCCAAAAGCTTTAAAATATCCACATTTATTCTGTTTCCTACATGAAACGTGCAAAGTCAAGGTTTTCAATCTAAAATTCTAACTGTCTCCGTGTATGTTTGTTTGAGCGAAGGGGTTTTTCTGAAGATGCATTATGTACGTGCGAGCGCGAGCGAAACAACTGTCAGATTCACAGGCCTCTGTAATCCTCTCCGCCTCTCCTTGTCCGCATTTCTTTATTTGTATTCCAAATGTCAGTGTATAAATGTCTTTCGAAGGGAGAGGGGGGGTAATGCCATAAAGAAGAAGAGAGATGAGCAGAGGAAAAAGAAGCAGAGACAAGAGGGTGTTGTGTGCCTTGGGAGAGCCGTGTAAGCAGCATGGCGGGGACAGGAGGATTTACAGGAAGAAATAGGTGTTTATTGAGTGCTCCCGTGGGCTTACTGCGTAATAATAGACCTGTCACATTACGCAAATGTGGAGAAACAGCTTGTGTGCGTGTGTTTGTATGAGTGTTTGTGGGACTGTTGTTTTCTGTACTCCGCATGCACGCGCACCGTGAATGCCAGAGCTGCCTGCCTCCGCATCATCAACTCTCAAGAAGCAGCAATGAGCAAGCGGATAGAATTAGTCAGGCAAGAGCCTTTAGCTGCTAATATGAGTAATTAAAACTGCAAGCTGAGGCACTTAGATGCTTGTGTACTAAATAATTTACATGCCATGATCTATGTATCATTTTGCGCTCCTAAATACCAAAGACGACGAACAGAGGGGAGAGAATACTCGCAGAGGATTTATCAGCATCTCTGCCATAAGCAGGATGTCATGGTTATAATAATCCCTTTCTCACTTTCTGGAGCACTAATCACACAAGCAGATCAATCCGAGTGATTCCTCGGGTGGAAAATATGTAGCTTGATTGCCACTGACTCTTATCTAGCTGTAAAGCTAATAAAATATTGCACTGTAGCACCCATTGTGGCCTTATAATCCAAGTAAATAACACAGCTTTATTGGGTAAACTCCCGCAAGACATAAACAAGAAGGAGGGAAAAAAATGGCTCAGATAAAGAAAAAAACAAGACGTTTTAATCAAGTAAAAGTTTCTACTGGTTTGATATTTGCACAATGGAGTATTACAGGGAAAATGTCAGCTGAAATGAAAGAATCATGGGTGCATATTCCATCTGTTAAAACCATCTCGAACCAGAATGCA
Organism: Anablepsoides cearensis; assembly: GCA_032275365.1. NCBI lineage: Eukaryota > Metazoa > Chordata > Actinopteri > Cyprinodontiformes > Rivulidae > Anablepsoides > Anablepsoides cearensis. The sequence goes on from JAUBOC010000063.1 coordinate 11,902,087, forward strand.
ACAAGCTCTGAAGGTGCAACGTTGAAGACAAGCAGCAGCGGCCTTTTGTACAGTGTGACGCTGAGACTTTTTGGAACAAAGAGGTGAGGATGTTAATAAAAGCTGGATCAAGAAATGGATTAGTTGGGAGCTGACGACGGGCAGATCGGCAGGCCGTCTGGTTCGTATTGATTCATATCGTCACGTAGGAAAGGATAGAGTTAGCAAATGTAAATATCCAATATTTACCATGAGCCGGTGTTATTAAAGGCAGGGGCTTGGACATGGGCTGACATGCAACTACACATCTCTCATTCAATAATATTCCTCAGGACACTGAATTGAACTTGCTGACTATCCAGGTATTTGTACATCAAGATCCCATTTGTCAGAATCTACTCACTTTGGCTCACAAAACCTCAAACAGAGCAACAGCTATAAGATGCAGGGAGATAACGATTATCCAACAAAAACAATACACCAAAACAAACATAAGCCCTTAAAAAAAGTACAATTTGGATGTCATTGCCTGTGAAAATAATATTAACACTTTTTATACATCTTAGCTTTAATATTAAAAAAAAAAAAGTATGACAGTCTTCGGCAACCTTATCTCTTTGCCGGATTGTAATTAGATACACGGGGGTGTGACTCCAATTGAAGGTGTCGCCATTGTTAGACTCTGTGAAAATACCAACGGGTGAGGTTAACGCCAATTTCCCTGTCATTAATGAAATGCACAGAGCTCCTAATGAGGTAAACCACTGCTCCTTGATAGTACTTATTAACCGAGTGGAGGGCACAAACTCCCACACTTCAATTTCAAACGACTAAAAATAAATTAGATAAAAAAAATAAAATAAAAACACAGAGCAGATGTCAAGGGGCCTTACATAATTTGAAGTGGGAGTGGGAGTGGTGGTGGTGGTGGGGGGGACTAACTGTCTTGTTGATATAAACGAGGAGGCTGAAAAGACGCTGGTGGGAGAAATATCTTAACACCAGGAAGAAAGTGGGAGTGTGAAACTATGTGCTTGCATATGTGTGACCTTTTCCAAATCACTGGCAACAGACGCAGACAGCTCTACGAATCAATAAAGTAAATTAGCATTGAAAGATGGAGATGACGGGCAGTAAAATTAGCTGTGTAACCTACAACACGACAAATATGAACTTCTGGATTTTCAACACGCATGGATGTAGTGAAGAAAACAAAAACCTTTATATTGTCCTAATTAACTTAAGTTTATATTGCTAATATTAAAGGAATAGCTCAGTCCTTTTGAAGGGATGTTCTGTCAAATATACTGCCTGGCCAAATAAAAGGTCACAGACTAATACTTTGTTGGACTGCCGTTAGCTTTCATTATGGCACGCGTTCACTGTGGTATTGTTTGGATAAGCTTCCTAGACCTGACCAACTGCAGTAGCCCCAGATCATAGCACTGCTCCCACAGACCTGAACAGTAGCCACTATGATGGGTGCATCCTCGAAGACGATGGGTTCCCACTATCCTTCCAGTTTTTAATAATGCATTAAACAGCTAGTAGTGCACTCTCTTTAGATGTTTTCTCTGCTTGACGCCAATGATTGGACCCATCTCAAACAGTCATAAGGTCAGGAGTATGCAAAACAAGAAAAAAAGTTCAGGCTAGGCTAATGGCTAGCCAAATGCTTGGCTGAAATGATGGTAATGTTCTAACTATTAATCACTATAAGATAGAACATCACTTTAAAGTTGACTGGACTGTCTCTTTAACGTCTAGTTTATAGACATCATTTTGCACCATATCATGAATAATAGAAAGCAGGATGGATAAAACTTTGCTTTCGATGTGTTTTTGTGTGCGCGACCCTTCCAGGGGACTGACTTGTCCATCGTTATGATTCCAATGACAGGTCTGAGGATTGCATGCACAAACCAAACACACTTGGTGGAACAGAGGAAATCTTTTGGGTGGAGGATGTATTATGGATGGACTTAAAGAGATTAGACAGGGAGCTGCTTTACCTGCAGTGGACGCTGCTTGTCCTGGCTCTTTGGAGATTTCAGGCCACTGCCTGGCTGCTGCAAGAGTAATTGCCTCGCCGCTTGTAGAGCCTGGGAAGAAGAGAGCACAACACAAAAGACGGTGTGAGAAAACAGAGCAAAAAGGGAGGAGACAGTGAAAATAAACTAGTAGGTTTCTAGAAGCTGACAGTTGAGATAATTCACTTTTTTAAACACATAAATCAGGTGCTTGTGGCTGGAAAAAAACTGATTTATAGAAATGTGTTTAACACGACACAGAATGTGTGTTTTAGAAACATTTCATAGAGCTGTGATCAGGGATAAACATGGCTTGTACTGAGCACCTCTGAAGAAGAAGACGGAGAGGGTGGTGAGGGGAGGGGGAGGGGGGAAATGAAGGCAGAGTAGAATTGACCTGTCTAGTGTGTGCTCAACTGAAATATCCACTTCTTTCTGCAAATTACCACCACATTTGCATATTCATAATATCAATTTGAAGTAGAGGCAGCACCATGTGAAGTGTCCCTGGGAGCTGTAATTAAAGTTGACAAAATCAACATCAGATTATATTTGGACTGAATTAACAAGCAGTCCGGGTTTTACACTATGCATTAAGGGTGCTTATGAGCAGAGGAAGGGAGATAGATAGAGAGATTAATAGATTGGTTGGGAAAGGCAGACCTTTTCCTGTCTGATGAAATTAGTTTGCAGCTGTTTACACACGTCCAGAAAGATTTCAGAGTTTGCGTTGGTAAATTCCAAATCTTGCCATCAATCCATGTTGAAGTGTTTGTCCGACAACAATTTGCTGAGAATCCAAGAAGTTTGGCGTGTTTGATGGGATTATGCCCCCCCCCCCCTTTTTTTTTTTTTTTTTTTCCTGAGCGAGTCTTAGCTTAACAAGTACAGTGGCAGCTGGGCTCACAACTTCCCTCTGATTCCTCAAGAACAAGATGAGAGAGTCTGGCTGAAAGGAAACACTGTGCACAGGTGCTCCACACAACAGAATAACTTGTACTGTTTCAGGAGTGGGGTGCACATACATCCACAACACAACTTCACAGGTGTTTTTTTGTTTTTGATGGAAAAAAAAAGAAAAAGGATGAATAGAAAAGGCAATAAAAAATAAAACTCAGGTGCAGGGTGACACTTCCTCAAGAATCAGGGGGTGCTCATTTTATTCTGGCGCTTGCCAGTATCCATGACAACAGCAGCTTTGACAGGGCGTGCATATGGCTCAGCTCTACCAGCTGGTGGGAACAATGTTTGAACTAGTACATTGAGAGCCTGAGCAAACAAGGGGAGAAGACAAGAGACAGACAGAGGAAAGCATAAAAAAGGAGGAGAAAAAAAAGTTGCCATGTCTTAACCCCTCTGGGAACACATCCAACCCCCCCCTTCTGCTGATCAATTATGAAAAGACAGAGCTGGGGAGGTGTCTTGAGAGGTGGAGGTGGTGTTGGGGAGGGGGCTGTCTGGCTGCTCAGGAGGAGCCAGGGCTTCTGATCTACAGTAAACAAACACATTACACTGGAACTGGGTCCTAACTGCATTGATCCGTCTCCTCTGTAAGAGGAGCCCAGTCGCCACTAGTTTATATATATGTGTGTGTGTGTGTGTGTGTGTGACGTGACATCTGTAAGCTAAGCCTTGGCTTTTCCTCAAAACACACATCTGTAGTGAGCAAACACACACACACAAATGTGCACGCTAAGTTTTGTCGAACAAGATGGGAGGGAAATCAAACGTTTTTTTTTTCTTCCTTTTTTACTGAACATAAAAGACAACATAAACTCCTGGAAAGCAGCCAATCGCTTTGCTAATTAAAACACAGGGCCCAATTAATCTCAGCATGATTGGTGAATCAAAGTAATTATAAGGCTTATTGAGTCCCGCACACAGTAGTTAGAGGGGAGGTTGCTTGATGAGCGCGGCTCAAGGTAGTTGTCAGGGGGAAATGTTTATCCATGTGCGAATCAATAATGACTCGCTGCGTTGTACCCAAAGTCAGGAGAGCCGCTCGATACATTACGCACGGTCAAGAGTACAGAGGAGGAGGTGTTTTTGAATGTCCTTCCGATATCTAAGCCGTGGAAATATCCAGGGAGGTGTGTGCATGAGGAGGGGTGAAACCGAGAGATCAACCACAGCAGGCTTATTAGAAAAGAAGTCATAGTGAGCACTTCTCCAAACATAACACGGACCTTATCAACACCGGACAAAACTTTTTTTCCACGGTGGCTTGTCATGTCTCAAACTGTCTGTCACCTCCTCTGTGGAATTGGGGTTAGCCATTTTTCTGGTGTGGAAAGGAAGGAGGGGAGGGGGAGTGGAGGGGATAAAAAGTTCTATCCCTTCCCGTTTTTTTTTTACCCGCTCCGAGTATTCAGCCATTACAGTAAAAAGCACCAATTTGCGCCACCCACTTTTCACGCCGCATAGATGGTGGAGCGAAAGCCCATCTGAGAGCACAAAAAGCTGCAACTGCCTCGGAAAAGTCATCAAAAGTTTTGCTGAAGAGCTGCCAGAGTGGACAAAAACACAGCCGAGAGCAGATGCACCATCTATTTAACCTGGGTTGCTATGCACGAAAAAATGACATTCCCAGTCTATTAATTCACACATTGTATAAACAGCACAATGTGACACATTCTTAGAATGAGAGAGCAAACCAGACAGAGGCCCTGCTATATAAATAACAAGGCACTCAGAGGCATATTTGATGTTGATATCCATCACTGAGGCTGGAAAGAGGGGGAAAAAAAAAACATGGGGAAGGAAAATAACACAGAGCGACCAAGACCGCGACACAGGGATCCTTATGAAAATAAGATTCAGCCCAAATGGATCTGGTGTAATTGGTTTCAGATAGTGAGGTCGGGAGAAAGGCGATACAGGCAACTATTATGCGAAACGGACTGAGAAACAAGAATGTTTACACAGGCATTCCTCTCGTACATTAATAGGCATGCAGAGATCACTAGAGAGGGCGAAAAGGAGAGAGTGAGAAGAGGCTGACAGAAGAAGGAGCGGGAACAGGAAAGAAAAAAAAAACACCTTCACCCCCCACTATCCCCCCTCGACTTTCTTCCCTCCATACACAACTGTAATCTACACAGGAGATGGTAATAAGCAATGCACCTTTATAAGGAGCATGCAAAGAACTTAAACAAGCATGAAATACATCAGTGGGACCTTCATAACTGGGCCAAACCATTACAAATCTCCAGATTGCTTATTGCATGGGGTGCTGCTGCTGAAATAAGCCATAGACAAAGAATGTCACTCTTTCAAATCCACACGGAGACGCCACAATATTCAGCCATGACATTGGCACTGGATGTATTTGAGGGGCTGTGACATTGTGTTTGGACAGTGCAGATCACTTCCTGGCTCAAATCACATTGGGAGCTGTTGTTATTAAGGGATTTAGCTGATATTGGGATGATGACACAGGCATGTAATAATCTGCCCCCAACAGGTATTTCCTGACAGGATGCTGCCTCTTGGTTGCAGAAAAATAAAATAAAAATAGCTGTAAACACGGCGCCACATTGTTGATCAGTAAGAAGCCGGCCTGCATCACGCTAACATGGTTTATCTCAAGTGTGCTGAACAGATGTTTAGTGTGTACGCATGTTGCTCCCGTTCACAACACCAAGCTGTCGGCCAGAACAACTCCAGACGAGCTGACAGCTCAGACAACTCACACACACATACACGCGTGTACACAACTGATGCATAAGCACATATATGTACACACTGAGACGCATCACTGAGCCTGTGTGTCTTTGCTTCCAGGAAACAGATTCAGGAGGAGTGGAATAAGGAATAAATGTGTTTTAATCAATCACATAGAGGCTCATGCCGTGGAAAACAAGGCACAAAAAAACAGTTTAGGCTGAACAAACAAACATGGCTGATTGGATCGGGGCTGCAGGCTTGTTGGCGGGAAAGATACGCGCTCACACTTCACACCAAAATATTTACACCTTATCTCCTTGTGTTACTGGATTCGGGGCAGATGGATGGAGGGATACAGAAATGGAGGGGCTGGCTAGAGAGGATAAACAAATCAGAAGAAAAGATAGGGGGACAAGATGTCCTATGCAAAATGTGAATGAAAAAGAAAGGGCCAGAAAATAACCCATCCATACAAACGGAAAGACTCTTATCCTTTTATAAAGGTCAGAGCTGCCAACGGCACTCTACTAAAGCAGTTTAATATTGCTTCCACAACACAAAAGCATCAGTCATGTATCCATGCTTTAATACTAAAATAGTTGCACTTTTTGTTGTAAACGTGTTGCAGCTTCACAGTTTGACCAAATGCAAGTGCTTGGCACGGAAAGCTGCAGGACAAATGCACAACCCCAATAACGTCAAAAAAAAAGTTCTAGCAAAAGATTTGGGTGATTTTTCAGACAACGTCTCTACGAAACAGAACAGGAAACAAAGCAGGGAGAAAAAAAGGGAAATTTGGAAAGTATGCAGAAGTAATGAGCATTTTAATGGATGACTCAATAAATCAATAGTCCACGGAGAATCTGCCTGGGCCTCAGGACGGAGGTAGAAACTTCCAGCAGAACAATGGGCTTCTGTGTACCTCTGCCTTCCGATTTTCAGCCGCTTCAGCTCCATCTGTCTCTACAGCTCCTGCGCTAAAAATATAAGAAAACTTTCTTATGCTAATTTGCTTTGTTGGACTTTCTCGTTCTTAAAAGAAAAGGAAGCTTTTGTGTAGAAATTGTGCAACTCTTCAGCATTTAAACTGTACAACCCATTCTCCTCCTCCTCCTCCTCCCTCCCTCAAGCTCCCCACATCACAATATTCATTTCTTTTCTTTCCTCCCCTTCTCTCCCACCTATCTCACCTCTTGTTTATTGATTCTCTAGATTAAGAATTCCTAGGGTGACGGATTGTAACACACAAGCATCAAATTATTTTGGGGTGTGCTTATTTGCTTTTCCCTTGCATCTATTTGGCCTGTGTCTGTAGACAATTATGCCTACCCAGCCCCAGACTCAGGTGCTAATAATGAAGGACAAATAGAATCGTATGTGTAAACTTCTCCCACTGATGAAAATTTATATTAACTTTCTACCACAGTAAACAGAGCTGCATAGCTACACCGTCCCCGGAGGACTGATGAGATGAATTTGCTGGCTCCTGCCCCAGGAAGAAAGCTTGTGTAGGAGAGACGAGTGCTGCCGGTAAGAGGGACTCAGAGGTGCCTAACTCCATTGTGTAACCTCACACTCTCTCTCTTTCTCTCTAACAAAGACAAAACGTGGGTCTGTTTTGCTGATCGTGGATCAGAATTGTGTGTCTAAGAGTTGAATACACACCAATATGTATGCGTCTTCTGAGACACTTGACAGGCCAAGCCAGTAATAACAAAAGAGCACAGCCTGTTGTTTTTCACTTCAACCACTGACATTTACTAACATCTAAGCCCCCACAATTGTCACCATGGATATTCTGTGCAAATATACATCAGTTAAAACAAGGAGAACAATGTTTTTTCAGCTTTCAACCAGCTGAACTGAATTCAAAACTCAAATTTTTTTTCCTATATTTTTAATGTTTTTTTCCGTAAAGCTGACTCTAAGCATTCATAAGTTTTTAAAGATATAGCCTAAAAATCCATGCAAACCTATAAAAAGGTCATATTTTTTGTTTTAATGAATGGCATTTAGATCTGCACAACATATTACTAATGTTTAAACTTCTTCTCAATTTTCCACTATTTTTCAGTGCTTTTAGTCTGGTAGGTTTTATAAAACTTTCCTGATAAATAGAATAAAACAAGCAAAACCACAAAATAAGCCTATTTCTGTACTTTAAACACTCCTGAGTGCATCTTTTTTAGTGTTTTATCACAAGAAAAGTCAGTTAAAAGTAACTTACAGCACATGTTTTTATTGAAATGAGTTATTTCAGAACAAGAAATGAATTTTCTATAAAAAAAAAAAAAAAAAAAAAGGTTTTAAAACTATTAGCTTCTTTTCTGAACTTTGTAGCCAGCAGTTTACAGGAGCTCAGTTACTGGAAAACCAAAGTCATAAAGCTGGAATGACTAATAGGAAGGGCTGCATGCAAAACAGTAAAACATAAAAGGGTTCTAATTCCAGTGGAAAACATCCTAAAATGTTAAAAATTAGCACTTCAATTTTCTATAAGTATAAACCAATTTGTCTGACACGTCTTAAGAAGCTTTACTGAGAGATAATCAGTTCTCATTGATCTTTTCAGATAATCACAAACAAATTTATATGATTTTAATGGAGTTTGTATTTGTTAAAGCTCTGTCTCTTAAAAAAAAAGAAAAAGCTTGAGGGCTACTGGCAAGCTGATTATGACAAAAAAGTAATCAAAACAAATGGAAGCAGCTAAAATAAATTGTGTTGACACACTCATAAAACAAAAACTACTTTATCCAATCCAATGTAAGCAAACTAAGTGCATTTACTTTCTATTAAAAGAGGTTAAATAGTGCCTGGTACCCGGATTTCTTTTTATGCAAGCCAAACAGCATGTAGAAGACTTGCTTTCACCGTCTGTGCACGGTCACGCGCGAGTCAAGCCCACGTGCTGATTGAGTTCTTCTTCATCTGACCCCATCTTGGGGGCTTCTGCTGCTGCGGGTCAATAGTACGAGTGTCTGTCTGTCTCATCCTGCAGAGCTCAGGTTAAGTGTTGAGTCTAAGTGTTACCCTCTTCATGCGGTCGATGAGTGAGAGAGCACTACGACCTGAGCTGTAAGTGAACTCACCTCCCTCATAGATGCAGCATTTTTTATTACTGTATTTTTTTTAAGTGTGATAACTTTTTACACCATTCTTCTTGGAAACTGAAAATAAATTGGGACGAAAAGGGTTTTATATTTAAAAACACAACTAATCCTAACTCTTTTTCTTCTCTAAAAAAAATCAACAAAAGTAAGCTCAATAAACAGCCACGGCTTCAGCCACTGGACAGGAAATGGATCACATTTATTCCACCTCTCCTCTCTCAGCCTCGTTGCTTATGTAACACCTGTGTTTTCATGTCCTTCTCCTTATCCGACTCCTCCATCCACTCTGCTTTGTACCACGGTGGTCGTCTTGTGAATATTCCAATTACGGCGATGTGTGTTTGACCTTTAAGCGAGCAGGAGAAGATACAGTTATCTACCTTCTTCTGTGACACCCGGAGTCTGTCAATCAGCAGTCAACCCCCAACCCACCGCTTCACCACAACACCACCACCACCGGCACAGGCTACTCAACTGAGCTGATTCTAGTGAAATGACTGTTTTTGTTGCCGACAAAGAGACTGTTACTAGCGTAAGGTAGAAAAAATAAGAAGCTTAAAGAGTTTCAGTGCTAAAAAAAAAAAGTGTTGATTAAATGAGGTTTGAACACAAATACACAAACCAACTGGCACACACACAAATGAAATAGATGTTAAACACATTTTTTCTTTCCTTCTTTAATCTTCATCCAGCTTGACTGCGCCTTACTTCCATAAACAAAGAGTTTTTTTTTTACAACAGCATCCCATATCACGCTTCTAAGAACAAGCAAGCGTGAGCAGAATCATACTTCTTCGGTTTCATTCGCGCGCCCGCCCTTTTCCAAAAGGCTAATCTACATCTTTCATTGAATCAAGGATGGAAATTCACAAGAAATGCTTCTTTTTCAATTTCATGCTGAAGTAGCTCAAGTTAGTGGATGTAATTTCTCCTAACAAGAAAATTTATCACTCTGTCGCACTCTTAGGCCAGCTTTGTGAGAAAGACGCAGACGTTTTTTTCTTTTTTTTTAAGTTTTGATAAATGTGCCAAAAGCATGATCACTCCCTTCATAGCACTCCATACAAGGACAGAACAATTACAGTGGTCTATGGTTACAATTTGCATGAAAAGATAAATGATGTATAATTTAAGACTTTGATATAGACATTACTAAATGAAGAAGCTGAGTGGAGGGGCGTTTTTTCATACATGCTGCAAAAAAAAAAAAAAAAAACGTTGAGGTCTAAATCGTGACGGTTTGAAGGCAAAGAAAAAAAAACGGGAAATTTTGTATTTTTGTGAGAAATCCTCTCCTTGCATGTTTAAAACCTGTGCCAACAGAGATGTAGTCCCTCGCTGTGACAGAAAGGAAGACTAACGATGCAAAAACTCCTACAAATCCATTTGAAGTTTTGTGCAAATTAGGATTATCGGGTTCACGGTGAATTGGATGATGAAGTCCAAACAGGTGAAAAGGAATGCATGAAGAATAGTTAACGCAGAAACAATACCACGCTTGGCCAAGCCACCGGGCCAATGTATATTTATCATGTAAACTTCTGATAAATGCATATGCAGAAACAATCAAATCTCTGGGTTTCCATTGGAAGATTTTTTGCACATTGGGCTCAAGCGTGAAACCAATATCAGCTTAGTGTCTGCTCAAGCTTGAAGTGCCATGCAGAGCGTGTTCTGCATATGCTCATGGGCGTCGTTTTTTATCAGGGTGGAACAAGCAGCTTTTCAGTGCTATCACTGATCAATTCGTGCGAGTTAAGTCTCCCGTGTGGGGTAAATAAGCAGCGGTTAAGTCTTGATGAGGAATGGCAGGCTGTTTGAGTGGGAATATAGGCTTGAGAGAGGCGGGCCTGTCTATCTCTGCAGCAATGGACGCCTCGTGTCACTTCCATCATTAACCTCAGACTACAGTACATCTCATTCTCTGCATCTCTTCAAAACAAATGCTCTGTTTACTCTTCAAAAGAACTCAATTTTCTAGACTTTCCACATGCTGGGCTGTTTACAAGATTTCCACACTTTGAGAAACAAACAAAAAAAAAAAGTCTGACAATATTAAAAGATGGCAGTCCACCAGAAAGAACCAGACGCTGGCTGATAAACTAAAGCACCCGGCAGCTTTAGCTCCAAAGCCTGCAGTGAAGAGTGCCAAAGCTAGCACTAAGTGACATGTCAGCGAGTTTGTCTGTTTGAAGCGTTCAATTCCCCCCGGCCTGAGCTTATTTACTGCATTTGTATGAAAAGCTGTGAAGAGGAGAGGGCTGAGAGCCAGTCTGCCTCTCTTACATATGTATATGGTGTTTTGGAGGCAATGCGTAAAGAGCAACTCTCCTTGCGGACGGGTAGCGTTACAACTACAAACAACCTGGGAGAAGGCTGGAGCCATAAATACATTCAAAAATAGGTCAGGGATGAAGGTAATCAGAGCAGCAAAGAGTGTTAACATGTGCAACAACCCCCCCCCCCCCCAAAAAAAAAAAAAAAAGCTACGATACCTGAAATCTGTTAGCAGAGATTCAGGGCGCATTAAAGAAAAGCACCAGTGACATTAAAGATGCTCCTTCCTTTCGCTAGTCATCTTCTTAACCAGATTTGCAGTCATTTTATTATTAGTTAGAGAAGTGGAAGTGGGGTACACACAACAAACCATCGGGCATGCGTTTCAGACTCTGATTTGTTACTATTCATGACTAAAGCAGAGAGGAACTGTAATACTAGACATGCTTGTTAAATTCACAACACTCCAAAGCTGCCTTCTAGCAAATCCTGTCTTTTGGTTGTGAGCTTAAGACACCCCGGCATATGCATATGTAGGATTTTTAAGCTCTGTTAAATGGATAGCGGTGTCGTGGCCTATCAAATGACTATAAGCCACTTGCCTTTTTTGGGAAAGGAAAAAGAAACATTTAGAGAGAACGCAGGCAGCAATGCGTTACCTTTTATGAATTGGAAAGCACCCACCAAATAAGGTTTTTTGGGGCCTTTTTTTCCCTGTTAACTTCATATTAGACTAAAACAGAGGCATCTACATGTCGGCTTCCAGCTTGTGTGTGACAGTAACACCCTGTCCAAGTATATTAATGACTGTTTAAGCTGGTGACAGGGGAGTGGCAACAAACAATGACAGAATGCCTGTTATGGATGATGCACCATTCACCACCAAGTCAGTTTGCAAATAAATTGTTGTGGAGGGTACTGAGGTGAAGCGATTCCTCAGCCCTCTCAGAGAATGTGCAGCGTGTGTGTGTGCCTTTATGCATGTGCTGTGTATGTGCTCGAGCTTTTTGTGAGTGGACGTATAGATCCAGTGCCATTTATTTCCCAGAGCTGGACCAGGGCGGTTAGAGAGGCGTGAAAGGAAATGAGTTGTGAAGTGGCCATTGATCCTGGCCTGCACTAGGTTAGCTCGAAACAGCAAGATTATTGGCCACAGTATGTGCAACTCAATGGCTGCCTCTTATTTACACAAAGGTGGTTAACCCTGACCGGCACATTTATCACTGAGATACTGCACTGCGTGGGACAAAAGGGGAGGACAAAGGCAAAAACACAGTCCAATTAAAGGCCTGGCCTTCTTTGAAGGAATGCATATCACATGGAGTTACATCCAGTTAAGTCAAATCTTTAAAAACGACGTTAACTCGTGTGGTATTGTGAGATTTCTCGTGACGTCAAAAGGCTAAAAGAATACATTCAGAATGGTTTCTAGCTACTACCACACCATTTCTTTTCATCAGTATCTTGATAATTGGCAAAGTTATAGACATTTTTTGTGTTTTTTTTAAGGTCAGTCAACTGTGACGGCCATGTTTAATGGGGTTGACTCCAAAAGTTAATCAGTTTTATATATTTGATATATATTTATATATTTGATATACATCAAATGATTACCTGCTCAAAGTTTCATTAAAATCCATTCAGTGGCTCAGGAGATACTTTGATAATAGACAGGTTGACTTCAACAGTTAAAGCAGGGTTCCTACAGCTTCAGGCAAGTTAAATTTAACATTTTTTAAGACCTCTTTAATGCCACTTGAAATCAAATTTGAGACCAATATCTAAAACCCAGTTAACAACAGTTTTACCCAAATGTTTATTTTTCCGCAAAACAAATAGCTGTGAGAAAATTGGTAAATTATTAAAGATAAACAAATATAATCAATTATTTTACTATTTAAGAGGAATTACAATTATCCAACTTAAAATGTGTTAAAATCTTTAAGACCTCTGAAAGGTTGATTTAAGACTTTTTAAGGCTAATTAAGGCTTTATTTTTGGATTGATAAATTTAATGCCTTTTAAGACTTTAAGGATCTGCTGGAAATCTGTAAAGGCAAACATTTCTAAAAAACTATTTAGCCATTTTTGTGGTTTAGAAGTTTGCTTCGATGTAGCGGTCATCTTAAATAAGGTTAAATTTAAAAATAAATCAACTGTAGAATGACTATTAAAAAATCCACTTATTCATGAACTGGTAATGCCACAGGCAAATGAACATTCCAGCACAAACAGCACTTTGTGAATCCTATTTCTAAGAAAAGTGCTATATAAATAAAATTTTACTTACTTACTTACTTACATGATAACGAAAATATATTAAAAGGCATTTAATAGTAAATATTTTAAAATGATATTGTACATGCGTTTTTTAGGAATCAAATATTTAAACGTTTGTAAAAATAAAATTTGTAATAAAGTTTGCTTTCTTTACCTATGTTACCGTCGACCTGTAATCTGCTCTTCTTTGACGACAGCTCAACAGTAAAATGCCGGTAAGTGTTCATTTTCAACCGATTTCACTCCCCCCCCCCATCCACTCCTCCACCGCTCCCTCTCCCACCGTCTCACTGTCCCTTTCTCCTCGTCTCTCTTTCAAGCCTTTTGCAGCTTGACATTTCGCCATGCTCTCGAGGGACGCCTGTGTGAAATGGAGTTACTGGGAGAGCGCCACTGTAAATTCCAGAAGGCCACATGTAATGTCTCTTAAACATAGATGGACAGCCCAGGTTTCAAGGAGCTGAGAAATAAGATGGGAGACCAAAAAGAAGAAGAAGAAGAAAAAAAAAGGTGGGGAGACAGATGGAGTGCAGGAAGAAGAGGTGGTGTCTGGATAGATAATAGAATAATACTGTGTTTTTGTCTGGGGAAGGGTGAGCAAACAGTAGCTATGCTGTCATTCACATCCTATATCTTTAGTGTCATCGCGATGGGGGGAACTACAGGCCTATATGTCACAGGCCTGTATGTACTATTCTGTTGGGACTGTCTGCTGATAGCTGGGTTGGAAATAAAAAGAAGGATGGCTTTCATTGTAAATAGGTCTGACACTAGGATTGCCAGAGAAGAGCTGTCTTTTTCTCTGAAAGGGGAAATAGTTTTACAAAGACATACAGTACACGCTGCTTTCCTAATGCTCCTCCTGCCTTTACAGGAAAAGCCTTATCTTGGCACAGACAATGATGGTTAACAAAGGACTCCTTTATGAAATCGTTCATATTTCAGCTGAGGTCTTTCTCCTGTCCTGAGAGGTGATTGATGCATCAGGCCAGGGCCGGTGTCTTATTTACACAGTTGAGTGGGGCAATCTCAGGCCTGAAAGATAAACCTAATGAGCTTCTTTGTGTAAGGGTGCAAATGAGAGACACCATCCTCCCACCCTCCTTCCCTGCTCCATCCAAAGGGACAGTCTGGGTGATTAGGCCTTTAAATTATGCTCAAGGGCAAAGCCCAGATTTGCATCTGAGGTGTGCGTGTGTGTGTGTGTGTGTGTGTGTGCAGTGTGTGTGTGGGGTTTCTCAAATATTGTACAAAGAGACAGACAGGAAGGCAGGTGAAGGGCAGACAGAGAAAGATGCTTGAGGCTTGTTTGCTGGAAAGTGATGGTAGGTGAAAACTAGGTGTCAGTATTTTAGAGAGTGCGAACAGTGTAGACTAAACAACAAACTTGAGTTGTTATAAGAGATAGATGAGCTCATATATACGTCAAGTGTGTGCTCAGGCTCGCACATACACAAACACACACAAAAACACACACAGTCATTTTGTCCTTTGTCTGTGGGAGTAACTTTCTCCCTAATGACTTTCATTTTAGGGAGAATTTCATTTGCCCCTAAACCCTAAATACTACCCATCACTTGCTGTCAGATTTCTCATCTTTTTTTTTCCTGCAGCTAAACAGCTAGGAAGGCAGGTTAATTGCTGTCACTCTCAAGTTGGACCACTGCCTACCTCTCGTGTAGCGACAGGGGTAGCCTAGAAGTAAGATGGCACCTTGGTGCACTTATTGTAATTTATGTCAAAATGCTGCAGTCATTTAAATATAGTTGGATCGTTTGCATTTTGCTGCATCATGTGCCTCAGGAAAACAGTAAAATGCATACCTAACCAGCTTACCAATGTGTAAACCCTTTCCTCTGACAGTTCTGCTGGCTGCATTTTATAAGCAAAAGTAAATATGCGTCATAAAACATGCAAATACACCTTTAATATTAAAAAAATAATAATAATAAGTCTTGAATTTCTTGAATGAATTCATATTGCACAAATCTTTAAACTAAGATTGTTTTTTGTTGAGAAATATCAGTTGTAACTGTTTTGGTCAACCTTAAAAATAACACACACAGGCTTTGATTTGCTCTGACTGACTCTGCTAAAATCACACCAAATTCTAAGCTTAATATTTGCAAAAACCACCGAATAATTGAATAATGCCAAGTCAGCCATTTTGAATTTGGTTTAATCCAGGCTTTTAGGATTTTGTAAGTGAGTGTCGACTCTTTAAGCTTCCCCACACCCACGCTTTTACAAAGCTTACGGAAGTTTACGAAATTTAAGTAAAAAACAAAAAATTTACAAACTAACCAGGACCGAAGTTTGTGACAACAACGCTTCCCACCTCCTCTAGCCACGCTGTCGCAATTTATTCTTTGTGTCTTCCTCTAGCTTCATAAAATCATTGCAGTCACCCACACGCTGCTTACAACGTTTGTGGAAGTTTACAAAATCTATGGAGTGCGAACCCAAAGTTTGGCACAGTGCACTGAGGGCGACTGGAGGTGTCGCCACCTAAAAGAAGGTGCAGTAAAACCAAACACCCTGACACCCCTCTAGCAAAAAGCCTGGTATAATCAAAAAGTTAACTGTAAATGTATAGCCAAATATTACATCCTGAAAAGTTCATCAAAAGCTATCAGTAGATGTCACGCCAAGTGTTGGCAAAAATACTCGGCTACTACCCCACCGAGTTTTAGCTCAGTTTCCGTAAAGTTTTGTAAAAATCTCAAGTTTAGTATTTAATTTAAGAAGTCAACACTAATATATTTTTATACGTAATCCCAATGAGCAAATACTTGAGCTGAGTAGTAGAGTTGTCTTCAGGTAAAAAAAACATGACATTAATAGATTAGCCAAAGTTTCCATTGTGCTCATCATATCAATATACTTCTTATGGAAGCAGGGCCATTTACAGGGGGCAGTAGTTCTGAGTATTGGCTCATCAATCCCACTGATAACCCTGGCAGGATTAAGTCTACAGAGCACTGTAATCAACTAACAGGCTCATTATGGGACATTATGGTATAGATCCAAAGATCAATGCATTTCTTCCATCTACAAACATAGCTGCATAAAGTATTAAAACACAATTCTATCTACGGTCAATGACAAATTGATTGAAAATATGAGCTCAGCACTTTTTTTTCCTCCTTGAGAGCTTTTATAGTGATCATTTTGCATAGTAATTACAGCTGTGTAACATTCATCATTTGCTCTGGTACATATCTGCAGCTGGCAAATTGCAATCAGATACAGTAGGTATCTAATCTGTGATCTCAAATCAAATTAGGTCTATTTAGACAACCTAGGGAATGTGGTGATGAAACCCTGTCAGAAATTAGAGACTGGAAATTTAATTGAGACAGTGGTTATTATTATAGAGAGATGTGGATAAAGGAGTGTGTGGCAAACAAACTGACCTGAATATAAAAAAGAAAAAAAAAAAACTGTTTGGCCTAATAAAAACTAATTATGTGTGTAACATTGGGTTATCATGAAAACCGATAATAAAATAAAATTATAATCTAAAAAAATCCACACAATTTATGTATTTTATTTTGATGGTTAACTTGAATGCAAAAGTTGTATATTTGTTTATAATAATTTAGCACCAGATTATGTCTAAACATCATCTGTGAGATTCAACTCATGTCCGATCGCACCATATTTGTTTACCTACAGACGATAATCAGTCTGATGTTTGTGACTCAAGCTTTCATGTAGTTTTATGTGCTTTGTTTACACTGAATGCATACCCGCATTTTAAATGGCTTTGTCGTGGTATTAGAACAACAACCCTTCAGACTTCAATACAGTAAAAGAAAAAAAAAAAGTTTTATTTTATAGTTGGCCATGAATACCTTTGAGAAACATCTCAACTTTAAATATTTGAATATTGTTCGGTGTCCCACAAGCCTTTGGCCGAGTCTAAGGTGATGAGACCTTAAGATGCTGCTTTTCTAATTATAGCTGTAGGAGGTATTTTGGAGCTGCTAGGTAATGGCAGAACCCATAGGGATAGTGGAGAATTCATCAGTGCTTATTATTAATCATCCCCCAGCAGCATGATGAGAGGCTGGAGCTTCTATACCCACTGGACCAGTCAATGTCATTCCAAATATGGGTGGAAAATTAAACCCAACAGCCTTACTTGGAAATGGACTCGCAGCAAATGTGAACAGCATTTTTTATGTTTTTTTTTGAATGCAAGCATATATGAACAGAAAACATCCACTTGCAGAGCAAACGCACCTGTCAAAATCACAGCTGCTTTGTTCCGGCGAGCACATCTGCAAAACAACGCTCTTTAGTCTGGAAAACAATCAACTCCTCCTTGAAATCTGGTTTCTCTCTGAAGACGAGCAGAGTGAAACTCAGGAGGGGAAGTGTGTGTGAATTTAGCAGCACAGGGCCCCCTTGCTTTAAAAAGCCTCCAGAGACCTGTTAGCTGGACTGCTCATTTCAATGTGTCTGTCTCAGGGCTGAGAGAAGGCTGGTCCCTTTATGAGGCGCACACTGTCACCCACCCGGCCAACCCCACCCACCCGACACCACAACTCTCAGCCCGTCCCAGAGTTTTAACTAGATCTTTTATGCTTACATTGCCTTTTTTTTTGGCCATAGCTCTGTGGTATTTTAAAAGCACATTTTCTTTGTATTATTGTAGAGCATACATTTTTCAGTGCACTTTCCACGACTCATTTTAAAACAGAGACATCGAATTTAAGACAAAATTACTCAAAATGTTATAATGCTTTGAATGGGGGGGGGGCAATTTCAACTGCAGTAAAGATATTTTGTACATATTTGTGCAGCATGTGAAGTAATTTACACTGAAACTCTTTTTAGGGGAAAAACTGAACATCTCTACTAAATAAAGTTCTACTGACAAAATATTTATTACTCTTTTTTCTTTATGATCTCGTTAAATTACTTCCATTTCATTCAGGATTAGTTGAGGGCATTGGCACCTACAGAAAGCAGTTCTTCACACACCTACGAATGTAAAATGAGTCGTGACTCAGAGTGCAACAGATGACCCCAGTCAGATGTGTGTGTTGTGCAGGAAGAGCAGACCACTAAGGTTCTGCTGTGGATGGATGGGAGCAAAGGAAGCTCCAGGACCTTCATTTTGCTACACTGTGTAGCAAAACACACACACACACGCACACACACATAAACACACAAATTCATCGGCATCTATTGTACAGCCCTGACCGATCTGACCACAGGGGTTCAGCTGCCTCCAAAAATACACACACACACACACACAGATCTACGCTTCCATGAAAATTCTCATCAGGCAAAAAAAGGGACATCATTACAAACCTGCGGCGCTGTCCCCCCCACCCCCCAATCCACCCAGGAGCATGGCCCTCTGACCTAATCTCCCATTGCTCTTTTGGCAAACTGTCAAAGCCATCATTCACCATGAAAAGACACGAGAGACACTTGACTCCTTTACTCTGACTTTCACAACTCCTGCCCCCCAACCACCACCTCATTCACCCCACGACTTGCCCTGGCTGAGAAGAATACATGGGTTTGAAAACAAAAACATCAAACAGTTGAGAGCATTTAAATAAGCAGGTTATTTTACTGAAAAAAGACAAAGAAAAAAAAAAAGATTTGTTTTTATAAAGTGTCCTAATCAAAGCTTTCCCTCTCAGATGTGCGTCTGTATGTGAGACAACCTAGTGGTGAGTTAGGAGGCCCTCTGGTGGAAACCAAGCTGCCATAACACACACACACACACACACACTGGCCAGAATGGACCGTGCGATGTTTCAACACATTCTTTCCCTTCTTTTTTTTCCTCCCCACACACATCTTTCACGCTCACATGCACACACACGGCCTCACACTGCTGCTGAGAAAGAAAAAAAAAACTTCTACATGTGTAGCAAGTGATAAACAACATAAACAAGCAGTTTGCAGCAGATCCCATCATCTGCAGGTTAACAGCTACAAGCACAGCATGCCAACAGCAGAACAAACTGACGGGGGAAAGTTTACCAACAGCCTATTATATAAACACTGCTGTTTTCCACATCCTAAAAACAACACCACACACACACACAAAACAACATAATAATTCATTTTGCTTCCTGCCTATGTAGAACACCCCGGCAGCGCCTGAGCAGAGAGCACAGCAGAGCGGAGAGGGGGAGCACAACAGAGTGAGAGTGAGGCAGAGCGGCAGAGAGACGAGACGGGGGAGAAACACAACTTACCTGCTGTTGTTGCAGATGCAGCAGCTCGACTGTGCTTACTTCGCTGCTTGTGTCACCAGCGCTTGATCTCCCATCTCTACTGCCAGCCTCTAATTGGCTGCTGCTTAGGGTGCTCATTCCATTTTGACTCATTGAACTGTTGCTTATTGTCTCTGTGGCCGACTCCTGCATCATCATGATTTAAAACCTAGAAGTGATTAAGAGGCACCGGTTAGGGCTCTTCTTGTTACAATTCCCCCCGTTTTCCCTCCTGTTTTTTCTTTTTTTTTCCCCTTCCTCTCTTTGCACGCTTCCATTATCAAGCCCTTGGTCCCCCTTTGCAAATTAAAGCATTTAAAGAAGAGGGAGGGGGGAAGGGAAAAAGGGGGATGCAGGAGGAGCAATTATGCATTCATTGTGTAAATGAAGCAATACAAAGAGATGCGTGGTCCTCCCCCCCAAAGAAGATGGGTTGCTACATATGGCAAATATGCGAATAAATAAATCACAAGGATTTGCTTTTTAAGCTATTACTAAAATCTTAATAAGTAATATTTCTGAATAAATATGTGGCTCAGTTCATTACATCTTTATTTCTCTAACAGGAAAAAAAAGAGATGCCCTCCTAAAATATTGTCCATCTTGAAGCTGTCTGCCTCTGGAAGTTGCCTAATGACGCAAAACTAATCATGCAAAATTAAAAATTTGGTGCTGGGGAGGAGGAGGCACCACATCACATGGTGCAGGGCTGGTGATGAACACCATAATGGGTTTGTCATTCTTGCTCTGGCTTTAAAAAAAAAAAAATCTGACTCGCAGTCTTCCATAGTGAAAAAAGGCTTATATTTCATTTATTTGATTTTTTTTAATCAAATCTTAATAGATGATATTGGTTTGTGACCTTTTTTGGACTAAGATGCCATTAAACTAATATTTTAGTTGTAATCAAAGTTTAAAAGGCAGATATTTTTATAGTAAATACATTAAAAAAAAAGTTAAATGTTTAAATTTCTATTACTCAATGCAAAAGGCCAAAAATGAAGGAAAAAATGGGGGGAAAATATATCTCGAATATTACTAATGATTGTGCTAAAACAGCATAAATTATGCATAAAGCCTCCTGTCTTTCCAGTAATAAATGTTTTATCATTATCCCCAACATTTAACGCTCTCTACCTTCGCCGGGGCAGAGAGGAGCTCCTCCAGCATCAGTCGACATTCTAACAATAAATAATAAAAAAAAAAAAAAAAACGCTCAATAGACTGCAGCTCTGTCAGAAATCCACAATTATAAATTCAACAGTCTCCCTATTTGGAAAAATATTTTTCATATTTGAAAAAAATAAAAAATAAAGATAAATAATAAATTCAATGCAAAGGACTTATGAAGTATTTTCTTTCCTAAAATGTAAAATATGCAAATGATTCAAATCGGATTTCCACAGCTGTTTTTTTTGCCATTTTCACCTTTTTTTATTTTTTTAAACAGTCCGTTTTCCAATCTGCAAAAGCAAACCAACAC
>JAUBOC010000063.1:11936823-11952628 GCA_032275365.1 Anablepsoides cearensis
TAGTGACAAAGTTGCTAAGTTGGTTAGTGAGACAACAGTAGCTCTCAACGAGAGATATCGTGGGAGTTTAATATCGCAAGATCTCGTACAAAATATGATGAAATCTTCATGTGTGGATCATGTGAGGGAGGAGATTTTTTTTTTATTCTGTAGAAGACTATTTCAGCAGGCTCAAAGTTGGGGTTGGTGTTCCGCTATGGGTCACAAAATATCAAATTTGGGGTCCTGAGAGGATTTCCAAAAACTGAATTAAATGATTAAACATTGCCACCTTTTTTCTAAAAAGTTAAAATGTGTTGCAGTAAGTGAATAAAAATAGTCTGATACTGATCATTTCATTATAACTGCAATGTTTGCAAACTTTAAACAAAGAGAGTTGGGTTCATGAGTTTTTGCTGTTCTTATTTTGTGGTTCAGAAGCTGAAACTTTTGTTTCTATCAGAGGTTTGCAACCTGTGGATCATGTAAATGTGACCAAATAACTTTTCATCAGATAATACAAGGAGAATAATCTATTGATCAGATTGCGCTAGTAGTTTGTTAGCCACTTTCTTTCTCTTAACTTCTTTTTTAACACACAAAGCAAAATGTAAAGACAAAGCAAAAGAAACATTTTGCAAACTTATTATAAACTACCACATAGTAGAAATATCTGGAATGAAGCATTTTACAGAAATATGGCAAGTCAGTGTGGCAACAAATACAATAAACAAATGTTTGCTGGTGATAAAAATGGAAACTTTATAGTGAATGATTTATGCTTTTATAACAAAGTCAATTAATTCCCCTACAAAACAGCCTCTAAAACTGCCAATAAATATCAACAATTGATTAAGTTTTTAACGTAATGATAGTATTTATATAAAGTGTTTTTAAAATACTTAAGTATTATCTTTATTTGGCTCTGAATATGTTTTCTTTAGCAACAGAAGGAGCAGAAATGCAAAAAAAACGTACTTTTTAAATAAAAAAACAACTTCTAAAACATTTATTTAACAGCCACAATTTTAAAGAGAAGTGTTCTCCAAGTTAAAGAATACACAAAAACCATCTGAGAAGATCCCACAAACAGCAGATTTATTGGTCACAGACCAATAAATGGAGAATCCACAAAAAAGTTACACACTTTGAATCAAACTGGATCAGAGTCAGAGATAAAAGCATATAGTGTAAATTCTACAAAGATTGATGAGTTTTAAAAATAGGAGCTGGTTTCAGTTGAACATGTGCTGCTGGCTCTGGGGTCAAAACAAATCACAGGTATGAGAATAAGCATCTCATGTTGTTATAGGTGAAACGTACGGCAGCGTTTGTGCTCGTGTGAGTGTGTGTCAGTGTCCACGGTTGACTCGTCTTTCTGTGAAGCTTCTGTCGATGCAGAGGTCTATATTGGAATCTTGGACGTGGAGACACATGCTGCCATCAAGGAAACGTCTGCCCTCGGGGGGTTTTGTGGCTGTTTCTTCAAAACAATGCCAGGTTTCAAACTGGATGACAACCGTGGGGCTTCACAGAAAAACAGAGCCTGAGCTTAACTGTCTTGTCTTGTGTCCAGATCTGTCTCCTATTGAAAATGTTTGGTGCTTCACAGAATAACACCGAGATGACAGGCTGGGCAGCTCAAATAACAAGAACTGACACGTGTTTCCCTTGTAGAACTGCAACATTTAGTTTCCTCAATCCATCAACAACAAGAAAGGGTGATGTCATATAATAGTAAAAATAAACTTTAATTTTGGTGTGATGATGTTCAACTTTTCAAGCGCTAAAAGTTTGTAGCAATTAAAAACTTCCATAGAAAAAAGGAACCAAGTAGGGTTTATATTCAAACGATATTTTTGATTATGTTGAAAGATCTTCCACTAAAAAAAATAAAAAGAAAGAGAGAAAATAAAATAAGTTTTACTCCAAACAGTCAACGCAGGAGGGCATTAACATGTAGAGAAACTTGCCTCAGTGTATTTCACACCAGAACCCCCTGCTCTTCACTTAAATCTTTTGACATCCCTTCAACACTAAATGTGTTTTCCAAATGAAAATAAACGGAGTCCGACTGGTTTGAGGCAGTCGTGCTCTGGAATATGAGATCAAATAAAGGCTTCTGTGGAGGCTGAAAGAAGAAATGAAATGGCTTCTGAGGGGAGATGTACCAAGTAATAAAATTACTCCTTTATATCTACCTAAACAGCATATGTTCCCCTGGAGTGTGTGAGGACTTCACTTTGGTCAAAGACAAGTATGCAAGTGGCAATTTTTCCCTCAGGGAAGATTCCCTGATACACTTCTCTGAGACTTGGGCGCGCGGCAATTTCCTTGAAAACGACAAACTATTTCAGCAACAAGTTAAGCGGAACTTTGGAAATTTCACTTTGATGATGTGCTGCCAGCACATTGTCACTGAAAGGTATGTTCCATTAAATTGGAACAGCAAGATTCATGAGCGTATTGCTTTTGAATGAGTTCGAACCGCGGGGGCTGAAACGTTCGCCCGAACAGTGGCGTTTTATACCAACAAATGCGGCTTACTAAGAACTGACCATGATGCGCGGCAAACACACAAAGTCCCTTTCAGGGATGAGAAATGTTCCTACTTTGAAATTTATTAGCTAATCTAGTTATACAAGCTCCATCCTGTTTGGCATTGGTGAGAATTTACAACAAAAGGATGAGTCTAACTACTTAAAATCATGCAATTGATTTGTATTATTAAAAAGCTGGCCACAATAACATTCAGATGGACTTTTTCACTACAGTGGAAGGCCTGTATTAGAGGGAATTTGCAATCAGAGAGAATACATTATAATTCATTATACAGTAGCTATTAAACCTTCAGTAAAAATGCTTTAGTACGAGGATTGAGCCACTTATCAGAGCGACTCACTACCTTTAAAAGCTGTCCATGTTCAGTGCTCTGAGTGACAAAAAAGCAATCGCTGATGACTTCGAAAATAGGACTAGATGTACAATTTAGCAAAACAGAACTGGCTTTAAAAAAAAATCTAAACTCGTATGTTCAAATTTAAAAAGGGGAAGATTGCAGTTTGTGGAATATAAAAGTAATTCAGTAAATAATTTTTAAACCAATCAGTGTGGGAGGGCTTATAACATTTTTAAAAACTCAAATTTTGTGCAACTTTCCACTACTCTGTTTTCTTTTAGCTCTTTTTTTTTTTTTAAATAAACTCATAAATTACACCCGAGACTGAATGAATTGCTTCCAGATGTTGGACAGATTTTCCTGTTTAAGTTTGTTTTATGGAGTATTGTCATGTAATTAAGCAGCTTGCGCCGCGGCTGGTGTTGTTTGTGATGCGGCTGTAAATTAATTTCTGGTCTGACATGGAATACAGAACTTCTTTTCTCGCTGACAAACTGCATGATTGTTGTTTACAAACAGACGTGAGGAGCGAGCAGACTCATTAGGGATCTCATGACACCGGGCCCTGAAAATAGTAAGCTCGGCGTGCATCGGTAGTTTACGCTTGTCAAGAAATCATCACTGGTGATTTGCAATTTACACGAAGGCACCCAATTAAACTTGGAGGCAACAATTTAAACACTTTGTGAACTAAAGAAAAACTAACTTTTTTTCCACTGCTTTGTCTTTTTGGCTCTGGATTAAAGCTAGTCTTTGTCAACAAATTTAAAAGTGAGAAACAAAATCATAAAAAAATTAAATATAAAATGTTGCTGAACAAAAGTAATAACCAATAATGTCATTTGTTCCACTATTTATGCTGATTTAAAGAAGACATATGCATTTAAATCCGTCTTATCCACATTTAAATCAATAGTTGGGGCCCATTTCTTTTAGACCAACTCATTTTTAGGCTGCCTCTTTAAATCCAAATAAGACTCTTCAAACCCCGCCCCTCTCCAGCTTCCAGACCGGTCCATTCCAGTTTGATAGAGGGGTTTAAGACTATATAGTGCAGAAACTTTTTATCTACAAATGACTTAAAAAGATGTCAACAAGGAAAGACTTGTCCATTGGAGCCAGAGTCTGACCCGGAGCCAGAGGTGAATGAAGACCACCAAACTGGCAGTTCCATCGCAAATAATTTGACGTAAAAGTTCAGGAAACTATAAGTTATATATATCAGATGGATATCGGTGATTCTAGGCTGGTGCTTAATACGTAGTTTTGCAGTATTTCATCACTAACGGCCAAATTAATGTAGGTCAGACTGACTCAAACTTCCACTGATTCAGTCCAACGCTTTGTTGACACTGAGTGTGGACCCGCATTTCACATTTGAATATCTCAAAATCTCCCAAAGTAAACTATTTCAAACTGCACCATCCAAAATAGTTCAGGATAACCTTTTTTATGTTTGATTTCATAGTTTGAAATGAGTACTTTTAATCCTGCTGCTACCTGTTTGAGAAGACAAATGGAAAAGGCTGCTGCTCCTGACAGCTTAAAAGTACCTATCAGCTGCCTCTGAGCCATCTCCCTGCTCACCCATCCCCAAAAACCTCCCCAAACAAACACAAGGCTCCACTTCAAATACATAGCAGGCCTATTAGGTAATCCTCTCCTTTGTTCATTCTCACTGAGCCTTGGTGACTAACCTCAATTTCTCCCTGTTCCACCTTCTGCCTTCAAGCTGACACAAGTACAGGAGCGCCCCAAAATGAATAGCAGAAGAAACACACATATCCAGACCGAATCCGGAGAAGTTATGGTAGTTGTGCTAAAGTGGTTTTAAAAGTGAAAGAGAAGGGGAGGCCCACAGCACAAAGACTCTTTTGTTTTAGAAGGGGACAAATCTGAGGTTTCCTTTAGGATATTCAATTTCCTGCGGGGTACCAAACACAGTTACAGTAGTCCAGTGTCTGGGATTTGCTACGTGTGTCTGTGAATTGTTGTGTGCATTCTGGTTAGTCGCTGTGGTTTGCATGGTTCCTGCAAAGAAATACCTCTTAGGCCAGGTGTGGCACTGGGAAAAAATACTTGACTGTTTCAATCCATTAAAAGGTGCAGCTTTGCTTGAGGGAATGCAATATCACCCAGCTTATGCTTAGATAATTCAGCCTTCAAGTTTCCTGGTAGCCTAATACTTTTGCAGTACTTTAGTTTGAAGTAAAACATACAATGTGCAAAGTAGCATAAAGTAAAAGAGCATATTGATAAGTAGCTAAAAATAGAACTTCCTTACAAATTATAATAAACCAAAAGCATATTATTATAATGATACTAACATATCAAAAGTGCAATGCTTATGAATTTGAAAGACATTAAAAATACAATTCCTTTACAAATATATTGCACTTAATTTACGAATTAAGAATGCTATTAGTACATACAAAGCTATATAAGTGTATTGGGTATACTTGAAGTTGTTCAACTTTAGTATCTAATAGTACACCTAACACACTGCAAATTGTAATTTTGTACAATTACAACTAAACTATATTTAGTACAAAATTAGTTGTTCCAAAATAACATGCTTTAAGTATACTCATGATGAGTCTGGCTTCAAGCATGCTTAAGTTTACTAAGATTTAATATACTTAGTATTTTTGTTTTTCACCTGGGAAATTAAGTTGACTGTAACAGTTAGTTACATAACCCTAACCTAAACACAGACACAGGCAAAAACAACATGATAAATATTTATTATTTATGAATCAATCAAAGTGCTAAAATTCAACTAAGCTTTATTTTTCTTGCAGCTTTTGAAGGCATGGCCTCTTAAACCTGCTGGTGTGTAAACAGCTCACTCTGAAATTTATATTTGCTTTTTTTTTTTACAATTACCAAGAATGAAAGACAAATGTTTCATTAGTTGGTGACTTTTTCTTTATTCTTTAAAAAGCCTTCAGTAGTTCTGCTCCTCGCCACATACACACACTCTTCCATACACTGAGGATAATTATAAATGCAAGACTTGCTATAGGGAGCTGAACTTTTCACACCTTTCAAAGCCACAAAATTGGATGGTTTTGTGGTTGTGCAGCTGCCGCTCCGCGCTAATGCAAGGCGGTGTCATATGAAAAATATTCTCCCCCCCCTCCACACCAAACCACAGGGCTGGTCATTAATGAAACACAGGCCGCGCAGTGAGGTCATGCAGAGTCTAGATTTCAGCAGCCACACTTAAAAACCGCTCAGAGAGAATAAGAGAAACAAGAACACAAATCAGATTCCAGCTCCAAGGACGAGGAAAAATAAATAAATAGAGAAAAGGCGCTGCCTCCCCCCCGCCTCACATTTTCCCCACAGTGCTCTGCAAACAACCGTCAACTGCAGCTCAGAAACAGCCTCACAATGAAAGCAGACTAAACAATCTGGTCCCGGCCAAGGAAAATGCTAAGCAACTCGGCACACAGGATGTCTCACCCTAATTGCTAACTATCAAATCTCACAATGAACTTTATCCATTTGGCAACATCTTCATAGCGATCTTTGCTGCGTCTCTTTAAACTTCTGAGATAAAAACGCTGGACAAATAAATTTTAATTAAAAGGAAGAGATGATGTGTTCAGAGAGTTAAAAAAAAATTATCATTAAAACAAACAAGGTTAAATAAGTCCCCTAAGACTACACACAGGAAGCAAAAGAGAAGGGTCCAAATAAGCAAGTGGGATTGACACAATGTGTTCCGGAGGTGGGCATGGAGGTGTAACTGGAACCTCGGGACTGGTACAAGAAGCAGGGTGAGCAGACGGGACAGGGCTCTGAACAGGAAACTAATGGGAAAGTCTCCCCTCTCCACCATGTGGCATTGTATTTTCCAGCCAGACAAAGCCACACTCACAGAGACCCTATGACTTCAAAAAGCCAAAATAGCAGCACATTCAGGAAACAGAACAGAACTACTGGGAATCCAAAAAAAAAAAAAGAAAAATGGGGGGTGGGGGTGCAGGGGAAAAAGAAAACACACACACATATACACACACACAAAGGTAGCAGACCTCAACAGCAGATGGTAAAATTAACATTTCAACAGTTCCTTCCTTTCATGTAGGTCTCGGCAGAACCTTTTTTCCTTCTTTCTTAAAAAAAAAAGTAAGAGGGGCTTGGGTTTTGGTTAGATATAGTGGTGCAGAAGGCATCTGGAAAAGGGGAAGAGGAATATTGGCTTATTGCTCCTGATGGTCCACCTCTATGAAAAATTAAATAGGTCTGTTTTGCAGCTTTCCCCTCTCTGGAGAACCACAAGATGTGTTATGGAAACATCATCTTGGTCATTTATATGCCAGAGAACACCTGGTGATGAAAGAAAATAAACTAGATCTTATTTCTTTCTCCGTTTAAATTCCAACACTTTGAATTTGTGGAGTTTTTGTTTGATGCTTTTATTTATTTATTTTTTTCAGCTTTTTAATGCCCATCCATTTGCTTATTTTGCAAGAAGTCGGAACCTGAGTCGCTCACAAAACGCTTGTCAGATTTTATTTTTGAAGTCTTGATCTTAAAACTTCAAAAAAGGTGCAGCAGAGATGTTATCATGAAGAGACGAGAGGACTAAAGCGTCTCTA
The DNA here is from genome assembly GCA_032275365.1 of Anablepsoides cearensis. NCBI lineage: Eukaryota > Metazoa > Chordata > Actinopteri > Cyprinodontiformes > Rivulidae > Anablepsoides > Anablepsoides cearensis. Next base: position 11,944,312 of record JAUBOC010000063.1, read on the forward strand.
AGACCCAAACAATGGACAGCCTCTCTCATTTCCAACCCTGTCCAATGGAGCGTCTCAATAGTACCCATTAATTTGGACACAGTTCTGGCTAAATTACATGTGTTCCACCTCTGTGACATTTTAAATGCAATTAAAAGCTGGTTATGGAAGTGTGCGCGGACTTCCCTGTGATGAAGGGAAATCATCGACGTGATTAACATGCAAACGAGCTCATGCTGGCAGACTAGATTGGGGTTTGAAAACCTCAATTACTTTTGTGTGATTATCTATTTACCAGTACACAGATTTCCATTTCTCATCTTCAGCCGAGCTCCTCATGCACGAGCCTCAATTACACATGGCACACCTTTATTTATGACGCTCTGTGTGCTGAAATACAAGCCGGGGTGGTATTTTACTATGATGTATTGTTTCTTTACAGGCTGCTCACTAGGCAGGACCCCCAGACCAACACATTATAACGACAAACCATTAGTTTTTTTGAGGACCTAATATGATGTTGACACCCTCCCCAACCCTGCACTCCCCCAATCCATCCATCCAAACCCTATTTAAAACTCCATTTTATCCTTTTTCTTAGCGCATGGAGTGACTAACGTAAAAACAGTGGTCATTTGTCCCACCAAAAGTATAAGCCATTTAAAGATCGTCTAAGTGAATCTATTAATTCCTAAGAAAGATGTAACTGTTCAACAGCGATGAGCTGTAAGAACCAGCGAGGCCTTCTCTGCTTGCCTAAAAACTCAATCAGAATCAATGACATACATTTTGTTTTCAATGCTTTCCTGTTTATAAAAATGTTTTTAACCATTAATCTTTATTTTGATTGCTTTTTATTTGGTTGTGCAGCTTTATAAAATGTATGTCTATTTTAGAGTTTTTATTATTCATATCATATTTAAACCATCATGGGTTACTTTGGTCCAATAAATCTGCCTCTAGGCCTTCAGAATCCTTAGGGTTAGATTTGGACTTTAGTTTTTTTTGCACAAGCTAAAATATATTGTTAGTTAAAGACTTTTTTTAAACCCATAATGCATAACCTTTATCAAGACTTTTCAAGCAAAGCTGGACATTGTGAGAAAAGGATGGTCAACACTGAAGCTAGCAAACTTGTCCCAACCCAGCAGACGGTTTATCCACCAGTAAAATTAAATTATTTTTCTTTTATCTCAGCACTAAATTTTCAAGTTTCCAGCTAAATTAAAAAGTATATATATTTGTGCATTTAAAGCTTTATCAAACCAGGCAACTCAAGAACATTTATTGCTAGTTATGTTAATGTGTTCAAACTTTAAAAAAAAATACAATATATGTGGCACAGCTATGTGTGACATAAATGGTGACTTAATTATTGATTGAATTGTTTTTTATTTGGGTTCTTGCTTTATTAAGCTGAATATGTATCAAGGGTTGTTTTGTGTTTCTATAATGATGGCCGTAGCTGTGGCATCATAAGAATAATTTAAAAGGTGAATTTATTCAGGTAGTTGTGAATCTGCGACTGCTGTTCAAAAAGAAGTTTTTTAAAAGAAGTTTTTTGTGTGCTTTATTTTTGCAGTGTTTTTTTTTAATCAATTAAATTTAAAAGTACATTTTAAACCTGAAAAGTGATTAGATTTTTTTTTTGTTTCATCTATTTTCATTACATTTTAAATAAAGCATCATGCAAACAGAGAAACAATAAAAACTAAAGTGAATGAATATCTCTCTTTGTCTTGATGTGTTGCATTTGAATCATTTTATCCAATCTATTTTTTAAATAGTGCAGCACATTATTTCATTGTGAGTCTGCAACTTGGGAACAGGAGGAGAAAAGAAAACACACACACACACACACACACGTGTCTGTGGCACAGCCAGGCTTTCCACATTGTGCCCGGCATACATAAAACATGCCCTGTTGCTTCAGTGGGAGCAAAAAGGAAAACAGTGCCATCAAGTGAAATTTTTGAGGATTCCTCAAACACCTTAGCAGCTCAATCCATCATATCATCAACTGAAGGCAACAGATGTCAATAGAAATTTGTAAACCTCAATTTAAAGTATGTAGTTATTCAAAATAAATGTATACCCCATACATTTTATTTTCCTTACAATCTCATGTCACTATTAAGCTAAACAGTTTTTTTTAATGTGTATTTCTACTTTTTAATTCTTTTCAGGTTAAATGATTTTCAAATATCTATTAGTGGGGATTTTAGCCCCTCCTACTCAAGCAGTGAGGCGATAAGACGGAATAAATACGGCGCTTTGCTGATTTCGTGTTCAGACAGGTGTTTAAGTTGTTTCAGGAACAAAGGGAATCATCATTACTGTTTGAACTGAGTTTTCAGGACATAGCTACTGTGTGGTTTTAAGGTTGCTAAAGCGGTGAAAAAACAAAAGGATGCAGCTTTGAATGAGTGAAACTGACAGTGAAGGCTAGAGTCCGGAGTGAGAGCGAATAAAAGAGAAAGAGGGAGAGGGAGAGCTTAGATAATAGTTGATAATGGACAATTAACTCAGGCTAGTAGTGCTCACTGCAGTTAATAGCAGCTTCTGGTGCACCAAGTCCCCAATCACCACTCAGCCTTATTCACACTGGGAATACAGGCGATATCAAGCTTGCGGCTACTTGGTCTCAGAGGTGTACATGCTGTATTAGCAATCTCCACAGTGCCTTCAAACAAAAGCTTGATACCAACAAAGTGTCCCAAAGTGCAAACGCAAGCACTCTGCTGATGGAAAGTCTGTGGTGCCTTAACCTTGTTCATTGTTTCATGTCCTTTTCACTATCAAAATAAACCCAGAAGCTGCAAATCCCCTTTAAAAAGCAGCATACAGCTGCGTGCAGACACAGAAATTAGCATAATTAAAGCGATATAGCAACTAATTGCAAAAATACATGTGGGGATGTCACTGCCGTGCATCACAGAGACAATGCATGTACTCATATGATGGGCCTCAGAAGTGATTTAACTGCCCACACAGCCCCTCCCCCCTCACCCAAGTCCCTTCAAGCTCCATCTAAATCTATTGATCTGTGAAACACGGGGACCCAGGGGAGGCAATTCACTTAATATCATACATCTAATGATGAGATGAATAACGATTAAACCATTTGGTAATTAAACGTCTTACAAACCATTTAACTGACTGCCCGTCAGGAAGGGGGTCGCTGGAGGTCGGCGTGACGGCTTTTCATTTCTCGCTCCACGCAAAAAAAAAAAATGAGGGGATGCACGCAGGAGTTGCAGCTGGGGATTGGTGGTGACGATGGAAGACGGAAGCTGACGAAGTGGTGAAAACACACTAATGATTGTTAGCAGGAACGGGACTGATCTGTAATGCTGTCGAGACTTGGGGGAAAGGAAATGAAGGAAAGTGGAAACATAAAGCAAATTAAAAGGTTTAAATTGTCTCCAAACAAATATTCTGAACAATCTGTGTGAAATGGAAATCATCAGATCAAAAAAGAATAAAAGGTGTGTTTGTAAACTAAAATATGCCCCTTATTGCAGAAAAGTATCTAATCCAGGGATGGACAACAGGCGGCCTGTGGGCCACATCCAACCTGGAGGTGACTTCCATATGGTCCGGCAATCAAAATTTTTTTCACCATTAAAAAAAAAAGACAAGCGCTTAGTATTTTTTTAAGTACGAAAATATCAAAAAAATAAAAATATATATTTTTAGGAGGTAGTCTGCTCAGAGACGACTATCTGCCATGAAAGGTTTTAATATAAGTCGCCACTACAACACGTTGCACAAAGCTAAATATGAGAAGTTTATTGACGTCGCAAGTACATAAACAACAGTGACTTTACCTGAACCATAACTACACAGGAGTCCAACTCAAAGCATCTTATGTACTTTAGCTTGCTGAAGTGTTTAATTTTTGTTTGCTTCAAATATTTTGTTTTCATATTTATTAAAAAGGAGTACAACTTTTACAGACAAACATTTCTAAAATGCCATTTTTTAAATTTGGGTGAGCAGCACTATGTGGCCCCTTCCAAATCCATCATTTAAGTTGTTCATTCCTGACCAAACCTGTTCATACATTTTAGTGCACATCTAATCCCTTCACGTTGACAATAACAATCAAATTGCCATTATTGAATTAATTTCTTTTTACATATATTACAAGGTGTAAGGTAAGCATGGGTAAAGTTACGTAAAGTTTCTGAGATTTTTAGAATTATATCCCTTTTTCTTTGAGAGCTAACAATACCCCTCCACAGCGTAGAGAGATGTGTGTCCAGCTCCTGGCTTCATATTGAACGATGGCTGGTAAACATTGTCACTTCAAAAAGAGACAGGATTAAAACCTGCTTTGGCCATTAAGGGGGACGGTACACGAAAAGAGAACAGGAACAATAGACAAATGGGGGACGATATCACAAGGGTCCAATGTCTGCTGTGATGAATATGTGGGAGATTATAACCAATTCCATCATTTCCATAATGCAAAAGTCTTTTTTTTTCCGCTTTGCCACCCGCAGACCATTCACTAAATAAATGAGAAAACTATCACCCGCGTAGAAATATGTAACAAAAGGCAGAAGGGAAGGAGAGGGAGGTTTGAATGACTCCCTGTGACTTTGACAATACAGCTGCTGTCCGGACACATTCGGAGGCAGTGGAGTGAGTAAGACCTGGTAGAGTATTTATCATTGGGCACAATGCGAATGTATTACCATGTCAGCTATACCACTTTACAGCACAGAATGGAACTTCAGTGAATACAAGAGAGTTTTACATAAAACCAGGTGGAAATATGAGGGCAGAGTTCTTTTGATGTGCCTTATAAATTGGAGGATGCTGGTTTTAAACCATGCAGCCACAAAGAGCACGGCTATTACATTTAACCAGGAAGTTAATAGTTTCGACTAAGGAGTTTCAAAAACTTCTTAAAAGACCAGCAAAGAGAATGTGGACAAAAGGGGCTGTCAAAGTTTTTTGGTTAGGTATGCCTTGCTGGAAATTAAGCAAAAAGAATATATGCTTTGTGTTATGACTTATTTAATTTATTTTTATTTAATTAGGGGTTACAAGTAATTTTAAACTATTTTTCTATGTAAAACCATATGATGATACTCAGGTACATTTAGAATATTTTAATTAAGAGTACCAGATTTTGTTTTTCTGCACTCAGGGCAAATTTCAAACCAATATTGAGAACATGGAGCCTGTTCAAGACATTTATTTCAAAACAGAGACGGCTCCTCTGGTAGACAAGCCATGACTGACTGGGTTATCCGCTGGATAAAAACATAAAACCAAGCAAAAAGTCGATTTTATTGAGCATAAAAGTTTACTCCCCTTGGCTACTGTACACAACTGAATGACGGCTGAGAGCAACAGGTAGGAGAGGGGGGTGTAATGCTCCGTGTTAGTGTGGGAATAAATCTGCCATTTGGAGAAAAGCCAAACCAGTTTTCCCTCTGGGATAGGCAGACTAGCAAACAGTGGGATTTTGCTGAGGAAAATCTTGCATCACCAGAACATAAAGAGCAACAATAAGCCCAACAGACAATCCTAAAATTTCCCCGCCTTTGGCAGATTGTCAACGCGTTATAATCCTTTACAATCTAATATCGTCCCATTGTCCACCCCTAGGCCCGATTTACTACAAGCAGCCTCTATAAACAGTACCCTTACTGCATATTCTGAGTCCACCTGTTACTTTTCTAGAGAGCTCTTCAAAAAACATTAAACTTGTGAAATTCCTGAGCCATATAGAGTATCTGCTCACACCTCAGCATCACTGCCATCTTTTCAGTCTTTCAGTTGCATGTGTTTCTTCGTGTGTGTGTGTCGTCTGCTAGATCAGCGCGGCCTATTCCTAAGATTTCTCCCGTGGTAGTTTATTTACTTTATCTACAATATAATGCTTCAGTGAGCATTAGCAACTTTGAGACACAAGTTTCAATCAGGCATCGAGCGGCGCCGCGTGCAACCCCGTGCGTGTGCCCAGCCAGGTGAAGAGAAAAGATGAAAACCAACGCCAAAGAGATGGCGAGGCTATAAACCGAATGACTGACAAAGAGGTCCCAAAATAATACAAAATAAAAACGGACAGCTGAAGGAGGGGCAGAGAGGGTGGCAAGAAAGGAATAATAGAAAAAGGAGAAGCGGGGGGAAGAAAGCCAGGAAAATAAACTGTACAGGACAGCAGGGAGAGGAACGGAGGGAAAGAGGTGCTGGATGATTTAAAAAGTAAAAGAAACTGTGAAACAGGTAGAAAGAGCATGACGGACAAAGGGAATGATGGAAGAAGACAAAAACAAAGTGAAAGAGAAAGCATGGGAGGAAGGCAGAGAAAAAGAAAAAGGCAGGGAGACAAGATGTTCTCCCAGGGTAGCGTGGAGCAGGTCTTGTCCAATAAACACAGGTGAGCAGCTTGACAGGCATGGACCACCAGGCTGACTGACAGCAGAAAGCTCTCACTGACCGCCAGCTTTATGTTACATGACACCGGGAGTGCAACTCAACTGACAAAGAGAAGCTGCCTGCATCTCCCAGACTGTGGGAGGGAGCGGGTGAATGGCAACCCCCGCACATGCTTGTGCACGGCTGTTTAAAACTGTTTCCACGCGCGGTGGCCACAATGCTGCAAACACAGTCATACACCCTCACGCGCTCAGACAGGAGGAGAGTAATACCACTTTCCTTCACAGGTGAGCAGGAGAAGGAAACACCCTAGTGCCTCAGTTAGTTAGTGCGAGAAAGTGAGGTGGTGTAGGGTTAAGGGGGGGGTGGGATGTATGCTGTGTGCCGACTGAATCTTTTCCACATGACGGGCCTCGGGCTGTTTTTGTCAACTGCACTCTTGAGCAGCAAGGAGTCAGGTAGTGTGACCACATGATTGCCCAAGAGGCACCGTGGTGAGAGGAGGTGGGGGGGGAGATGGGGAAGTGAAGGGCAAAGAGAAAGAAGGGGGTGGGAAGGGAGCGGCGAGGGGGGTTGAGGGACAGGACCGATGCAACACGCATGATGAGGTGTAATCACAAACCCCATTCAGGGTGCAGTGGAGTTTGTCAACATACACACATTCACATTCCACTGTCTGTCAGCTCTATGACCCAAATCGAGCATGCTGGGTGAGTGTGTGTGTGTGTTTTCTCTCCACACACAAATCTGCCCATTTCACCTCCAACCATGAAGTAACAGTTGCACTGTCTAGGCTTGTGGTTTGTGGTGGGGAAGTTGGGTTGTAGGATCTCGCTGCCATCGGTATCCCTTTTCAAGCTGCGATCAAATGTTCATTATGAACAAAGGACTTGGCTTGTTGCCTCTGAAGTAAAAGCTTCTTTTTTTGTAGTGGGTGTAAGTGCTTGGTTTGATTTGAGAAAGCAAAGACATAAAAACACACAACAGGTCCTTTATAACACAGGAATCACAATGTTTTAAAAATAAAACATAAGATAAGTAGTTTTTGACATGATTGTCTAATTAAAACTCAACGTGACATGTACATTTAAAAACCCAAGCACCAAATCCCATTATATACATGACATGTAGCACAACATCCCATCTTTCACATATATGGACAGAAAATACCTTATCTATGTGTCACTGTCATAAACTCTGTTGAGGCTGATGGAGAAACAGAAACTCACTTGTGTGGCTAAAATGAGTGATTTTAAAAATGTAGTCATTGCAAAATAAAAAAAGATAAATAGAAAATCTGTATTGTTTGTTTATCAATCTGTATTATTTTTCTCATATAGATGTGCCATTGAATATAAAATCTTTAATTTCTGAATAAATGCCAACTAATAGGTGTGTTTTTTGATACATGGAAACAGCCAAAGTGACTATAAAAAGCTCAACGATGGGAGAGCAGTTATAATGTATTGGTTTGTATTTATGCACAGATTTGTTGAGTAAAATATGAATATTTGGCTTTTAAAATAATCTAAATAGAAACCGACTTGAAAATATTGTACAGTAAAATACTATATTTTCCAGTCTATAAGTTGTACTTTTTTTCCTGAGATTTATACTCTGGAGCAAGTAATCTATGATATTTTCCTCTGTATGACGCATTTTTTGACTGATGCGTTTAGTTCATACAGATGGACATGAACCAAGGAATAAACATTACCGTCTGCAGCCGTGGGAGGGTGCTCTAGGTTTGTGACAACTATGGTTTATGTTGTTCCTGTAGCCTACTGGTAGGGCTGCACAATATATGGGAAATTTATCATCATCATCGCGATAAATTGCATCACAATGTGCATATCGCAACTACTGCATAAACTGCAATAAATGGTTGACTCAAAAGTTTGCATTTATGCGTTTTGTCATTCAGATGGAAGCTTGAAGT
>JAUBOC010000063.1:11952728-11968299 GCA_032275365.1 Anablepsoides cearensis
ATACTTATTTCACACAATAAAATGGAAATTAATTATTTAAAAATCATACATTGTATTTTTCTGGATTTTTGTTTTAGTTTCCATCACTCACAGTTGAAGAGTACCTATGATAAAAATTACAGTCTTCTACATGCTTTGCAAGTGGGAAAACCTGACAAATCAACAGTATCAAATACTTGTTCTCCCCACTGTAAACACTACATATGTATTTGTTCATTTATCGCAAGTCATATCGTCATCGCAATTTTGCAATAGAGTGTTATCGCACATTGCAGGTTTTCCTAATATCGTGCAGCCTACTGGTTAAAAAAATCATCAGAAAGATATTTTGGAGTGAACGAGAAACTTGCGAGAGGCAGGCGAAAAGCAGACGTTACTCTTACGGCATGGAAGAAAATGAAGAAAGCTGATCACACGATGTAATGAGATGGGTGAACTTACTAGTAATTTGTTTGTTGGAAGGCATTGGGCCCGGCTGAGCAGAGAGCCACCTCGCTGTAGGCGCCAGGGGGAATCAAAATTTTGCTAACTAAAAAATCTTATTTCTTTGAATTTGCAACACACCAAACTTGAAGGAAAAATACCGTAGACTCTACCGGACCATCCAACGGTAGAAAGACGAGAGGGCAGGAAGACAGATAACGATAAGCTAATAATGGTAGCTTGTTGGTACCGCAAATAATTTTTTTGAATCTTGCCATAGATGTTGTTAGCTGAACTTCTGTAAAAAAAAAAAAAGTCAATGCAAACAAGTCACATAAAGTTACTCTTCCTTTGTGTCATCTTTCTATGTTAATAATCGGCATTAATCGGCTATGTTTGATGTGTTTTTACACATTATGTCTGTTAGGCATGGTTTATACTCCAAAGTAACGTATAGTCCATACAATACAGTATCTAGAAAAAATACTTTAAAAATGCACAATTGAATATAATTCAGTTTATTTGTATATAAATTAAATAAACAAACAAGTATTTAAGAAATGCCCAGTATACTACAAATACTGCATTCACTTCTTGGCAACCCAATGTATGTCTATGAACTAACATTTGCAGACCCTGAAATAAACAGAATCCATCAGCAGGTTAGATTACTGTATTTTTAGTTTACATCGTGATGACGATACTCCTATAAAACACTGTACTGTGAAGGGCTAACATAAACTTTACACTATATGTGCAGCCTGAAAAATGAGACTTCGTGACAGTTTAGTGATAACACACAAGTTCATCTGTCAAGACAATCAGCCTTTTAGACCTTGGGGGGAAGAATGCAGGACTGTGTGCGCCTGATCCACTGGACATGATCACCTGCGAGTGAAGCCACTCGTAATTCTTCCCACCTGAAAGACGGGGTTCAACCTAAAGTCAGGCCTCTCTGATGTCATCCCTGCCTCAGGTTGAGTTTCACAATAATCTCGGGCTCTTGGAGAAAAGCTATCCAGTCCAGCTTCCTCAGCCGACATTTCTCCAATTAACTTGCAAGGAAAGAATAACACTTGAAACACTAGCTTTCTGCTTTTTTTTCTTAAAGAAATTAAGTGAGTGTATGCAGAGTGTTTGCAATCACTCATTTCCACAGTATCCGTCATCTCCAGTTTGAGATGTATTTTGGGGCCACCTCTGCGAGCAAGCAAACCTTTTTTCTCTCCTTTTCCAATACTGTTTCTAAAACTACACATCGTTTCTTCCAATGGAATGAACATTTGGCACTTTAATAACAACTAGATGAAAGATAAGAATGAAACAAAAAAAACACCAGTCAGCCACGAGGATCAATAGTCCCAATGAGACTTTTTATCCTCGCTTAAATAATGACGGCAATCCTGATTTTGAGGCTCTTTGCTTCTCTGCTTTTTGCCTTTATTCTCTCAGCAACCGTGCACTCTGGACACTCTTCACAAAATGTATTTTCTTCAGTCCCATCCATCTATCCTGCATCGCAACATACTTGCTTGTTTTTCTACTATGAACCGCAATCATTTTTCTACAGTGAAATTAAAAATGTCTGACAGTTGCAAAGAAAATATACAGCATGAGTGGAAAAAATTAAGGTATCTGAAATGTTTATACAGAGTTGGAAACCTGGGTTGAAATCAGTCTTGTTCTGGATTTTCATACCAGGTCTTAAACAAGACATTCTTATCAGCAAATGTCCAAAGAGGAAAAATAAATAAATAAAACGTTGGGAATATAAATGCCAGGTGTGGAAATAATTTAAGTGCAATTCTGGAGTCAATTTAAAGTGAGTCCAGCTTTTTATCAGACAGATTAGTAAAGGGTTGTTGTCACTCGTCCAACCACTTCTGCTCTACTTTGCTCACAGTATGACACCATTAGACCACAAACTAAACTTTGTTAAATTGAAAAATGGAAACTTCCAAAACTTCCAACTACTCCCCTCCCCGTTGCATAAGCGTGAAGACAAAACAGTGGACCATAGAGAGAGACGGGTGCATGAAGAACAGCAGTAGATCCCAGGGCAAGGGAGAAAAAGTAGAAGGCAAAGAAAGCAGGGAAAGTAAACCTTTGATGAGTAAGACTTTTTTGTTAAGCGTTGGAGCTTAACTTTAAAATATTCTGGGTGGCAGTGAATGGGGGATTGACCAAGGGTCCTGATCTCAGCCACACACTGGGGCACTGGGGTTAATAGTGGATAAAGATTAGGTGAAAAAAAGGGTTGCTTTCCTTGATTTCCATCCACCCCCACAGCCCTGTCTCCCATTTTCACCTTCTCCACCAATCCCAAATGAGCTACACAATGGAGGCTACCAATAGGGAATGATCCAAGTCCCTTTGATTTTTGCCTCTACCCCTTCACTTGCTCTAAGTGCCCAGGGTAAAGACCCGTGGAGGTTTGCCCACTCAGGGATGACAGTTAGCAGGCTCAGAGAAACCATTTGGGGATTGAAAATGGAATGACAAGGAGTCTGATTTACAACAAGAAATTAAATTCAAACTGGAAATGTGAACAGAGGGCAGTTCAGTCCAAACTGCAGCTTTTTTATACATCTAATTGCTGTAGATATTTTTTCTTCTCTATATACAAGGCTAAAATGACTTGGCTGTGTTGGGGCAATTACACTTCTTTTGCAATGATTAAAAAAAGACCTCTTTGGGCCAGAAGATATGCAGTAAGAGTTCATCTTTGAAGATTTAACCGAGTACTAGACACATTAAAAACTAATATTTAAGTCTCTTTTAGGTGAAAAAGGACTATGCTTTTACTCTGAAAAGTCAAACTGTTGGGGAGGTCAACTTGGTTCTACAGCTAACTTACTCTGTATCTTTGTTTCCTACATTTCCCAGTTATGCATTCATCTAAAAAGATGTCATTTTATACATTTTCTGCTTCATAAATAGTAATATTGTGTGCATTAATTATTTAATACCTTCATTTTTGGAAATATTTTATTTTTTTTTTATTTAAAACTTTATTCATTTCAAACCAACAAACAAAATAAAACAAAACTCTATGTACAATAAAAAATACAAATAAAAATGAAATGAAAGGTGGCAGAGAGAAGAAAAAAAATCTTGCAATGAAATCTTGAAATATGCAATGATCACCATGGAGCAAAACTGTGGAACAAAGTCCCAACAAAAACCATTACTCTCTGCCTTTTTGGTTCATACATTTGATTATTTCTCACCATTTTGGGGCAATAAGACTTGTAAACTAGTGCATATCTACTAATACTTGTGTAAGAAATTCACTGACTAGAATAACTAGAATTAGTCACAGTGAACCAAGAATCATGAACACCCATCAAATGACAAACACTGGACTGAGTAAAAATAAAAACTGATAAAGATAATAAATGTATACATTTAAATACCTATTTGCATGTTCATAATATTCAGCTACACTTTAACTTTGTTTAACTTAATTGTGATGGTTTTAAGTTATGTGACAAGTTGTCTACCACAGCTTTTAATAATCTAAACATGTCATCCTCTATATAAAGTATCTATATTACACTAAGGTATCATTGGTTTTGACTGATGCAAACACATTAATCCATGATCATAACATCAGGTTTGCAATGAGAACACTGAAAACTGATTCACTTACCACTTTTGCGCCTCACGCTGAGTGTCGTCTTCTTTTTTCTACGGGCACAGAGTGTGCATATTTCATCCTAGAAGAGAATGAAAGAACAGGAATAGGTCTAAAATATGAACAAAACACTAAAGAATAAAATTGCCTTGGTACTTATTTCCCCTCGCTGCTGTATCTGTATTGTTAAGGATTAGGTTAGAGCTACTATAACCCCCTTTCATTTGAGTTTTGCACAAATCCTAATCAAGACATCAACAAGACAAATACAAAACCTCAAATCTGAGCTTGAGCACATTTGCCCACCAGGGTGCATATCATAACTTCTAAGTGAGAGTAGATTGAAAATCCTTGGGGTGTGAAGACCAAACAGGCACAACTGAGAGGCTGCCCAGTGGAGGGGGAACTCTATCAATGTGGACAAGATGAAGATTTGTTACATCGTCGGAGAAGTGGGAACCCCATGACCCCCAGCAGCCCCAACAGTCACCTAAACGTGTATGACCAAAAACCACTGCGACACCTCCAACCTAAAACAAAGCTAGTTCTACTAGATTTAAGCAACAAAGGCGTTGAACGACTTTCACTATGAATGCTAAACACTTTTCATGTTTGAGATTTGACAGATGGACAAGAAGGGACTGATTCAGATATTTACCCTGAGGGAGAAAACTTGCTGTTGTTGTTCGTCGCAGGGTGGGGTCCAGCGATGTCAGCTCACTAAAAACAAACAAAAAAAAGGAGAGTTTAAAATTAGACCAAATCCAATTTTAATTTCTTCTTATAGCACAGTCACTGCTGTAGCAAACAAGTGTGGGCTAGATGGTGCATTGCATAACTATTTTCTAGGGTGAAAGCAATAAATTTTGAAACAACAAAGTGCACCTGGATTTTGCTGTGAAGCTTGAGTTTGTGTGTGTGTGTGTTTAAGTGCATGCACCAACAGGCAATGTACAATATAAGCACAACACCAACCCCCCAGTCCACACACACACAGCTCCCTCCCTCTAAAGTTTAAAGGTGCCGTGCCTGCAAGGCTCAAGCTCTCAGTGCAAAGTAAATCACACCGTTAACCTGACATGATTGATTTTCTCATGTACTCCCATTCAGCTGCCTTCACTGACACACACGTGCTGCACAGTATGAATGATTTTCTTTCTCTGTATGTGTATGCGTTAATCACAAGAACACAACTGCAGCTACTGATGACTCTGGACATTTTCCCACACATGCATCAAATTTAAAAGAAAAATACCATTAATTTGCTTAAGAGAACGATAGAATCAAAAGTTGTGCTGCTGGGGGTGCAAGGGGCACAAAATGGGCTGGATGTTCTTTTTTTTTAAATGATGTGTGTGTTTCCCTTTTATTCTCCCAGAATTCCAATGACCCCTACAGGCAACCAGCGGCTGCTGAACGCTGAGGAATGTGCTCTCTGAACTGTACAAAAAGCCCTCAGCTCAAAGGGAACAGCTGAAAACAAAACATGCCAACTGCTATAATTTTTCACTGTTGTGAGTTTGTGGAAAATGTTGCACCGACTGCTCAGCAACATTTACTCCAAAACAAAAAAACAAGAATGAGAGGCTTTAAGACGTGGCAGTAGATAGACACCAGTGGACTCCATTAAATGACAAATTGGTTGTGAATTCATCTTAGTGGGACGAACAAAGATTTTTTTGGTGAGTAATAAAAATGTCCTTTAGCACCTATGTAGACTTCAACCCCACTGGGTTGTGCAGATGTCATATTTTATTCAGCAGAAAAGCATTCTGAATGCTATTAGTCCGTATGACCTCCAATTTGTGGGGATTTACAAACACCACACATGTCTTTATGCCAAATATAAAATCATTGGCAAATTCTATCATCTTATAAATATGGCAAAATGCATTCAAGTATTCATGAAGGCCTAATAATGCTATAGGCTAATATTTACATAAAGAACCCACACGCTAAGTCAAGATAAACTATTTAAGACCTAGACCACAAATACCTCCACAGTGCAGAAAAAGGAGGGTCCTGCCATGAAAGAGGACATTATGCTAACAAGTCAGATTACTGTACACAATAACTTTATCTTAAAAGTAAATACCATCCTTGGTGGGGTGTTACGGAAAGTCACAAGCAATATTTCTGTGGGGACCAAATGCTCCTTATCAGCTTTAGTCGAGCAATTCAGGCCTGCCCGAAGAAAGATGAGTCTTCAAACTCATTCTATTCATGGTCAGACGTGTAATTACCCTCAGCTCACAGTCTAGACGTAACCGCTTTCACAGTATTTAAGACCCCCCCCCCCAATGCAACGCACGGACGCTCTCTCCTACCACCAAGCTCTGCACGTTAAATCTGTGGGCAGATAAATTAGCGAAGAATGCAATAAAATAGACACAATGAGGGGAACTTTATCCTCCCCGCTGCTAAATGAGATTTCTTTGAAATGCAGATCAGTGGCTCTAGATTAGTGAATTTTAGCTGCTGTCAACATCATAACAAAATACAAATGCGATTGTTCGCTGCGGCCTTATCTCCTTGCTTCCATCTGCTGGCTGCTTATTTACTCCCACCCCCCCACCTCGATTTACTATGCAGATCTAAATAAGTCGCATCAAAAGGAGGGCTTACTGCACAATGCCTTCTTAAGCTTCTACATCAAGGTATTTGAAAAACCGGTAGTCACATGAAAAGGCTGCCCATCAAAGGCACATCTCTAATGAACTCTCCCATATCAGAGGGGGCTTGTGGGGCCTGGCTTTAATGCCTTCTGTGTGGTGAGAGAGAAGCAGACCTACCAAGCCATGGCAGTGGAGGGAGGAGGAGGAGCAGGAGGAAGGCCTCAGTTATCAGATGGGATTAGCTCAGAACTGGAACTAGTCTTGGGTCTTCCATCCATCTAAATGTTAAATCTAGGCTGATGATGGCCTTAATGAAAGGTGGTACAAGAAACTTACAGGGATGGTGTTTTGTGAGTATGCAGAATCTTTTTATTTTTTTTTTACTGTTTTACTTTCACATGGAAACAAAGTTGAAGGAGCGCCAAAACCTGAATTTTTGAAAACAGGTTTCAGAGTAATAAAGTCTTAAGGTGTATTTACACCAGGAAAGTCCTTTGGTCAACTTGTTTGGTCCAGACCAAGTAGCGGACCTATTTTTTTTTCCTTTGGTGTGGTTTGCAATCACAATGTGCTTTTTGCAAGTGGACTATAATTTATAAACAAAGCCACGCAGGTGACGGTCATTGCTCCCATTGGACAGAAATGGTGCTGGTAATACAACTGACTACTAAGAATATCAAGAGAAGCTCATTTAGTGGTGGTTTTGCGATGATGTACTTGTAATTTTTGGACAGCGTTGTCAAATACGTGCTGCAAACCAAAGGAGACAAGATGCTCTGCGTTCCCTGACCCACAATGAGTCATTGTTTGGACAGCAGTGTTAGCGTTAGCAACACTGAAGGGCTAAAGTTGATTAGCAAGGCTGGCTCATGAAGTCCAAGAAGGTGTATGTTTCCTGTAGTTTGTTTGGTTCGAGGCCAGTCTGTATTCACACCAGAAGCGAACTGCACCAGAGTCCGTTTGGAAGCGGACCAAGACCACCTCAAAAAATGGGTCTCGGGCCCGGTTGTTTAGTCCGTACCAGGGTTTGCATGAGTGTATTCACACCTGTATAAAAGGTCTGGACCAAAGCGAAAAACTTTGGTCCGTTTAAATGTTTCTGGTGAATACACCCTTAAAGGTCCACCATCAAATTTTCATGTAGACAGCCAAAACGCAACCTTTTGAAAACAATAGCGTAGCCCCACCTGCTGCCTGACCTAAAACTCTGAATATGACGGAAAAATAATGACAGAATACATGTTTTTGTTTCAATATTATTTTCAATACAGAGCTCACGGTGCATAACGATTCTCAATACAGTGCAGCTCAATTAAATTTTGTTATTGAAATATTGCTTTCTACTTATGTCTCAATACCACTGATTCAATAAGACCAGCAAAAATTTAAAAATTACATTATATATATTTATATTATAAAAAACAAAATGTGTCGAAACGTCTGTTTTTAAAGGACAAAGGCACTTCCAGAAAACTGCTGGCAGAGGTGTGTAGTAATTAAGTAATTTTTTTTACTAATTTCAACTCTAAACTGAGTTGAGTAAAAGTAAAACAATTTACTCAGCTTGGTTTAGTGGAACCAGTTTGGTTAAGTAAATTCAACTCTTCCACTCTTAGAGTGTGAAGAAAGTACTTTCAGTTTCCCGATCGTCAGCAGTTTTATAACTTTTACTTAAGTACTTTTCTTGTCAGTGAAATTAATTTGAACAAAGTAATTTTCTGCTAAAATATTTTTACTTTTACTTAGTTATTTCTTATAAGTACTTTATATACTTCTGACAGCTGACCATTTCGCTTACTCATCTATCTCACTTGCGGCTTGCTGTTCTTTGCTCTGAACATGCATCGTTATGCTGCCCCCTAAAGGTTGGGAGGGCACAAATAATAATAGTAAGAAAATTGATGCGATATCATTTTTAAAAAATTGATATTATTTGAACAGCCCGAATCATCAGGTATCTGATATGGTGGCTCAATCAAGCGATCAGAGGAAGAAGAGACCCAGAAACAGACTCGTATCAGTCTGCTTCTTCCCAGGACTTCAAGCAGCTTTGATAGTCTTAAAAGAGATTTTGCACCACGCTCCTGCAATAACCTTTAATTTCATGGTGTATTTGTTGCATTCAGCGCACGGGACGGATTACAGCTGACAATCTCCAGACTTATACGGGGGGAAAATCAACTGCACCGAGAGATCATGATTTGTAACACACCCCTCACCGCCGCCGCCTGGATGAAGGGAAGACCCCCACCAACAAGCCTGCAGTTTACCAGTGAACAATTAGCCCTGGAGCAGGAGCAGGCCGAGCGCTGGCACATGTGGTTAAGAGGCGAGCGCTGCGGGAGAGCACCAGATGATGAAGGGATGAGAATGGGAGGAGGGAGAGGACGCTGAGTGGGTGGGGAGGGTGTTGTAGAAGGAGGCGTGCGGCGCGTGGCAGCCACACGTGTGCCAGTTTTTAGTGGCTTTTAAACATCATTTGCTTGCAAGAAGAGATAAAGACACAATAATGAGAAAGGGGGCTGCCCTCCCAAACAGCAACAAAACAATTTCTAGTCAGATTTTGGGACCCCGTCCAAACTGAGCAGCGATGTGAAGGCATTTGATGGCTGAGTCGAAAGCTACAGAAAACCCAACTTCTTCAACCACCCACCCCTGGCCCGCCCCGAGCATCTCTCTCATGTGTGGCATGCCAACTGGGCTCGGTGCCAGTCGCATTTGCAACCACAAGGGACCCTTGTCTTTTTGCCTTGCCTAATGAAATGACAAAACAACAGATTTGCATATGCAGAAACAGGTGTTGTAACAGGTTTGACTCCTCTTGACCCAAGCAGGTTTAAGAGAGTAAGTGCAGGAAAAAAAAAAAAGCTTGGAAAAAAATAATAAATAAAAGAAAGTTTATGACCAACAGCTGCCAGGAGGTATTTAGGCTCTAATGGGCACTCGAGTCTGAACCATCTGCCCTCCTGCTTACCAGAAGTGACAATCTAAATTAAAACCCATTCATCAAATACCATAAAAATAAACCATTGTTTTGCCTGGTCCATATGTTGCGACCGTTTTATTTTTATCTCAGTCACGCTGGAAGCTGAGTGTCACGACCTATAACTGCGATTCAAGGAAAATCCAGGAAACCGCACAGTAGGCTGTAATTACCTTCCCACCGATTTGCTGCCTTCAAACCAAAAGCACTGCGTCATCATCCACATTATCCAAGTCCGTGCAATCCACATCACAAAGACGAAACCCTAGAGGAGCTGTTGTGGTGAAAACATGGCCATTGTTTAGAGCGGGATTAAGGATCTCCAACGAAACGCGCAACATGGGTGTACAGATAACAGAAGATAAAAAACTCCCTCCAGGAATATTTGTTAATTTACAACGGTCGTGCTGGAAATATATAAAAAAAAAAAGCATTGTAAAAAGTGTGGGAGTGACAAAACTCAAAGTTAAAGAGATGCATTTCTGCAAATGTCAAATGCCTCCTCTTTACATTTTGACCATATTAGGTCCTGACACAAATAGGGCATGACTTAGAGCATTCATGTACTAAAATACACAACTAGTGTACAACAGCCCCCGCCTGACCGTTGTTCCCCACTCCGCCCATTTGCATTCCCCCTCCTGTTTTTGTTTAGACGAAAGAGACAGAAGGAACAAACCTGAGACAGCCGTGACCCTGTGCGAGTGTTGTATCCTGGTCTAAAGCTATGCCAGCAGACGGGAGCACCATATGCCCTCAGCCCCGAGCTGGATGCTCTTTCTGCAGCCTAATGTGCCTGTCAAAAACTGTTATTGTCACGACCCACCCCTCCATGATTTCTCTTTTTTTCTCCCCTACACTCACAACATGTTAGAAATAAACATTTTTCTCCCTGTTTATCTGCAACTGTTTGTAAAGAGGACAAATTATTAGGGCTGGAAGTTTTATGGAAACAATGTTTTATTTTCAAGCAGGATAAAACTCACAATCTTAAACTGTTCTGTCAAGTTATAAAACCCACAAGTTCAATAAATGTTTCTATATTCTTTGAGATAATTTGCTTCATTTTGCAAACAGATATCTCTCATTAAATCGAACAGGTACAAGGTATTCTAAAAGATGTGAAACGTGTGTCTCGACACAGACCCTTTAAACAAGAGCCAGATTTAGCCTCACGTGATGTTTATGAGTGACAGGCAGGCGGCTGAATGCAGTCTGAGCAACACTGACCTTGCCTCTTACCACGAGTGACCCTGTGTCTTTTATTCAGGGCACAAGCCCAACACATATACAGTCACACATCTGATCATGCTTTCGACAAAAAGCTGCAAAGTCTTTGCAAACACTCACTGAACGAGGAAGGAGAAAAGGTCTGTGGCTTTTGTTGATGTGCTATGATTTGAGTTTATGGATAAATAGTGACGAGTCGTGCTTATGGTAGCTTTGAAAGGAGAATTATAAGGTCAGGAAAAGTGTTTTAATTGAGAAAATTCAAGCAAACTGATAACTAAATGATTTATTTGTTCATTTCAGAGCTGAAAACAGTTTAAAGTGATACAAAAAATGTTGTTTGTAACTTTTAGAAGCATAAAAGGAATTAAATAAAAGTAAATCTGAATGAGTGAGTTACTCCAGCAGCCTCCTTTGTAATCCACAACCCCTCCTCTGTACAGCTTTCATCCAACCAAGGAGTCGCAATGTTTCTCGTCGACGGCGGCGTCTAGCCGGGCTTAAGGAGTGACCCAGAGCGTAACTAAAAAAGTCTGAGCTGTCTCAAGACTCTTAGGATCTGGGGCACACAAAACATCATTACTGGATAATTACAGAGCAAAAGGGTGGCCTCTTAAGCATGTAACGCACTCTTTTATCTTAAGAAGTCAATCTCTCCGAGGCTGACAGCTCGCAGCGTATGATCCCGGTAAACAAATACTTTGGAGGAAAAGAAAAAGTGCCATTAAAAGGCCAAAACTGTCAACACAAATTCCATCTTTATTGGGGGCAGGGAGAAAAAAAAGTGTGAGCGAGGCAGGGGGAAAGGAGAGGATGGGGAGGGAGGGGGTTAAAAAAAAAAAAAAAAAAGGCTTGATCACTTCAGGGTTGCTTCAACTTGCACAGAGGTTGTCATGGAAACGTTTCTACGAGGTTAACGGAGATAAAAACCTGAGCACATGCCATTTAATTGCCTCCAAGTTCAGCAACAGGGCGAAGTTAGCCGTGAGGTAGCGGCACGGCGGCTTCGTTTTTGCGGGCTCTGGGTTAGGTTTTGGAAAGTGATTCCGGTGCACCGCTCGCTAAATAGTCTTAACCACTTTTACCCCCCCACCAAACGTGGCAACACCTCAAGGGGTTTTAGTAAGCAGTAATTATAGAAAGAGGGGGGGGGGGGGGGGGTATTCAAACACTGATTTGTGAATAAAATGTAGTTCAGCTCTTGATTCAAGCACAAATAATAATAATAAAAAAGCACCCGCCGCTTCACCTCAGCAAGGAGCAATAATTTAAGCTACATTCCTGCAACAAGCGGCGCTCACCGAGCTGAAAGCTGAATCTTAATTTTGATAAATGATTGAAACATATGACAGGGTATACACATTAATCCTGTGGAGGACATTCATTTTCCTATTACCATAATGTAGAGCACGACCACCCGATGATGAATGCAGCAATCAAAAAATGGACGCAGAGAGAGAAAGAGAGAGAGAGAGAGAGAGGAGAGAGAGACCGGGGTAATAAGTGCGCTGTTTCCTGCCACCGTCCACTTTTGGACGGGGAGGACGGGGGGAGACAAATGGCAGCTCCAGCATCCCATTTTTTTGTGCAGGGGTGGACATGTTTAACAAAATTCTCTTGGACACACTTTCCCCCTATAACACCACCCCCTACAACAAGTCAATATGTGTGGGGGGGGGGCTTTGGATATGATTAGGGAGAAGTTGAACAAAGAGGCTGATTGTGACATATTTCACAAGGGGCATTTATAGCTGCCTGGCCCTTTGAAGAGTGAGAGCTGCTGAGTGAGGATGGGGGGGTGGGGGGGTAAAGTTATGGGGGTGGGGGGGACTTGGCCCACACCTGCATGACTGAAGGAAGGAACACCTGTGCACCCTGCAGCCTGAACAAGGAGTTTGGCTGCAGCTGAATCCAAGAGGTTGGAGGTGGGGGTGGAAGCTGATCAGAGGACAGGCCTGGAGAGTTTGTAGCTCCTAATATCTTTAGAGGAGAAAACAAAAAAAGTTACATCAATTGTTTTTTTATAAATAGTTTTTTTTTTTATGTGGGACCATAATGATTGCAAAAGATGGGGAAGGACACAGAGAGGATCTTTGAGGAATGCGTTTAGATTTGAGATGAATTAGCTTTATTCTGTCAGCATCTTTGTTTGACTTGGGAGTTGAGAATTAAAAAAAAATAAAAAAAAAATGGAGCGTGCCACAACGGTAAGGTGTCTGTTGTTGATCATATCTGTTCTGTTTGTCAGTCATGCAATAAAAGAAAAATAAAAGGGGAAAAAAAGAATGAATATCAGAAACAACTCCATTCTAGTCTGGAGGTTTGATTCGATTTGTTTATTGCAACTGTGTGAAGCATGAATAAAAACATGACAAACGTGGCAACTTTTTAAATAAACATAAAAATCTTCAATAAGTAAAAACTATAGAGCTGCAAAATAAAAAAGTTGGAATTTTAATTAAAATTGTTAGAATGAAGTGAAGATATAGTGTGCAAAAACGCTATTTTAAAACTTGTTTTGCAGTGCATTTTGAATTAAAAATAATTTTCAAGTACTTTTTTGACTTTTAGACTAAAAATGTTCATTTAAATAAAAAAATAGCCTAATTATGAAATCAGTGAGCTGTAGGAAACAGCTGGGCGGTAATTACTAAAAAGCACATAAAGTCCACGCGCTAAGTGTAAATAAACAGCACGCGGACGGAACAAAACTGTAAATGACACGGACAGGCGAACCTGCCGTAAACAGAAAATAAAAGAGAGAAGAAAAAAAAAGCTTCAAGGCAGGTTATTTAAAAGCAAAACTTACCACGAAAAAAATGGCAGGTATGTTTTATTTCCCTCCCGGTAAAGTCAAAGGGGACACACCAGGTGAGAAGTCGACGTCCTCTCTCTCTCTCTCTCTATGCTCGCGGAGACCTTTGCACGTGACCGTCCGAGGAGAAGTTCACCATGGCGCAGAGGTAAGGCAACAACAAGCGGAGTAAATATAATTTAATTTAAAAAAAAAAAAAAGGTTAAATATTCCTGTGCTGTCGGGAGACACACACACCGCCTCTCCTCCTCCTGCTGGCTCTCGTCAAACGCCGCTGTTATTAACTAAAGCAACAGAGAGAAAAGCAGTCCTGTTTGAATGACGCGAGGAAGAAGCGCCTTGTTTTTTTTTTTTCTTTTTTTTTTCCTCCTTCGTTACGACTCAAACACACATCACGCCGCATCCCAGCAAGCAAGTATATTTGGAACTAGAAAACCCCCCACCACCTCCACCCATCGTCCTCCACCCCCCACCACCCCCGGGGAGGCACTTCTTTACTTGCGCGCGGAGGTGTGTGTTGTTATTTTTGGGCGTGCTGCGACCCCGTGTGACGTCAGGACCACCTGTAAATAAAAACTTTTTTTTTTATTATTAAAGTTTGTTTGCTCTTTAAAACGTATCGCGGTTTTGGAACCTTACGCGGAGATTCGGCTCCCGTAATCCTCCTAAAATGTTTGTTGTATAGGAACTGCTTTATATTGCGCTTTTATAGAGGTAATGTCGGCACTAATTAATTGTTGATCACTACAAAATAAAAGCCCCCAAACATCCTTTTAAAATGCGCATTAAGATTTTATTTAGTTTCCTCCTCAACGAGCAGCTTAATCCATTTATTATCAATAGTAATCATAGTCTCAGTTCGAAAGCATATTTAAGACTGTTCAGGTTTATTTAAAATTTCATTCATGACATATAGATACAAAGTAATTTACCTTATTTATTCAGATAATAAAAGATAATTTATTGTACAGCTGTTAAAATATATTTTCTGTCTTTGTTTAATATAATGCATCGTGAAAGGTGATTAAATTGATGCAAAGATCTAAAGAAATACTTATTTATTTTGTGTATATTCTATTATCAGCTGTTAAAAATGTTTGATTATATAGCCAATCTTTAATATGTAACTGTTTACAGTTTTGCATGAATTAGTTTTTTTTTTTTTAATTAAAGCAACACATGCCAACATGTATTTAAAACGTCAATGTGGAGTAAAATATTAAAAGTTAATTAAAAAATGTTCTTTTTAATGTTTATGTTAATTTACAATTTAAAGTTTGTGTAAAAACCGTAAACATCTTCTGAAAAATGAAGTGTTTTTAAAATGTGTTTTGAAATCTGTCCTTTGTTTAAGAAACAATAAGTAAAAAGGAAACATCCGTTTTATTTTAAACGGTAAAATTTCATTACATGTTATAAAAAAGATGACAATGTTTTTAATATGTTATACAGCCTTACAATTTTTATGCCTTGTTTATTTAAAAGAAAAACTATTAAATACATTAAATAAGAAGATAAAGTGTATGAGTTGTGGTGGTGGTATGCTGCCATCTAGTGGCCATATTTTTTTAAACATTTATCTCTAAAGAAAACTGTGGCAATGAACTTTAAGTGACACTTAAAACATTATATTTACTTTTACCTATTCTCTGTGTGGAATGAGTTTCTGTGAATCAACTTAATACTTGGAAAAATAAATTCACAAAAAGATTAAAAACGTATTTATTTTGACCTGCATGTTTACATTAGTTTTATTTTAGAATATAATAGAATAGAATAACTTTATTGTCTGTCCCAGATGGTGACAGACATTTTCCTTTGACAGGGCTCCAACAACAGCATCCTTGCATAAAAACACTCAAATACAC
>JAUBOC010000063.1:11968901-11980770 GCA_032275365.1 Anablepsoides cearensis
ACAGGGCTCCAACAACAGCATCCTTGCATAAAAACACTCAAATACACACATAAAAACACATAAAGGGACTGTTAAAAAAAAATTTTTTTTTTGATCTTATAGTGCCATCTACTGATGACTTCTTACATACATATTAAAGCGTATTAACATTTGTAGGCCAAGTTAAACGTTTTTCTTTTTAAACTATTGTATTTAGCAATTAATATGTAATATTTTAACCATGTTATGATGGGATTTGTTTACCAGACTACAGTTTAAACTCAAAACATTTATCTTTATGTTTTAAAAAAGTTGGACAAACTGGCAGATAGTCTAACATTTACGGTCAAATGTAGAAAACAAGATGTAGGATGGGTTGCGAATGACTCTCAGCTACTATTGTGTTAAATTCTAGCTTAACATCTGGTTATAGCCATTGTTGTGTTCTTAAGTTCAGTTTGCCGTGGCATCCATCTTGAATCAGGTTGACTCCAAAAGTTAAGTAGTTGTAGACTAGAGATGCGTCTAACGACAACTTCCTGCAAGTTTTATTAAAGTCCATCAAGTGGTTCATGAGATATTTTGCTGACAGGCATGCAAACATGCACAGACAAACAAAAAGAAACAGGAAGTTCATAATGATAACGATAAAGTCTTCTATCGCGACAATTTCACTAGACAGTTCTTCCAAACGCATCAAGCAAACTAAAAAATTGACATTTTAGTGACGGACATCTCTGTGATGGGGTGGGGGATCTGAGGTCACTATCAGCTCCTCGAAAGAGTGGCTGATGATGCACTATGTAAGTGGACACTTTATATTAATATTTTTTTTATTTACATTGACAGGAGAGATTACCCATAAATTAATTCAGTTTGTTGACAATTTAAGTTAAATTGCAAAGTGAATTAAATTATACTGATTAAGTGACTGTAGGACTATAAAGGGTTTGGAATCGGTGTTTGTTGAGCTGTGTTTCATTCATTTTGTTGCTAGCTGACACACTCTGAGGGACTAACTGAAAGGGTAAACAGTCAGCCCCACCTCACTGGGTCCTATTATTAGGCCTGGCTCAAACCCGTGGTGTTCGGCTGTAACCGAACTCCGTCTGTCAAGTCACGTCCTCTTTCCTGCTCCCCCCCCCCCCCTTTCTCCTGCCCGATACGGTATCATTGTGACCAGGCTGGGGACACTCTGCTGTGTGCCACCCGGTGAGGCGGACAGACAGCCTAACAGCTGCCTCTCAGACCCCCGCACATCATGGACGCTCTCCACGTCCAAGTCTTTGAGGAGGCCGGGCCGATGGCCGAGACGAGGGAGGACGAAAGGGGTGAGGAGCAAGACGCTGAAGGAATGGAGACCTCCTCTCCTGCAGGCTCCACCACGGAGGAGGAAACGGACGAGGACTCCGAACCAGAACCCCCTCTGATCATTCGCAGGAAGGTGTCGTTTGCAGACGCTTTTGGCCTCAACCTGGTTTCGGTGAAGGAGTTCGACAATGCAGATGTGACGGAGCCAGAGGTCAGCTGGGCTAAGGGAAGAGAGGTGACCTGTTTGGCAGAGGAGTTCTATCTGTCCTGTTTGTTCACAGTCCCCTCCACCCCAGAGGAGCTGGATCAGAGGCTGCACGCACAGATGATTGAGCTGGAGAGCATAGAGCTCCTCCCGGGAACCTCCACCCTCCGTGGCATCATCAGGGTGCTCAACCTCTGCTACAGCAAGAGCGTCTACGCCCGGGTGAGCCTGGATCGCTGGAGGAGCTACTTTGACCTGCTGGCAGAGTACGTCCCCGGCTCCAGCGACAGGAAAACCGACAGGTTTACCTTCAGCTACACGCTGGTTCCTCCTTTCGAAACCGGAGGCACCAGACTCGAGTTTTGTCTCCGCTACGAAACTCCAGAGGGCACGTTCTGGGCTAATAACCAAGAAATGAACTACGTGCTGTTCTGCCACCAGAAGGGCCAAACGAGCCTGGCCCAAACAGACGAGGAGAGCAGCTACAGGAGCAAGAGGAGCTGTCTCAAAGCTAACAGGTAATAAAACTATGCTCAAGGGCCCTTAAATTTATCCTAAAAACAAGCAGAAGTAAAGAAAAGACCCCCAAGCTGTAATCTGAGTGCTCTGTTTCCACTGTGCTGTTCTTCTCATTAGATGAAGGTGAAAGCAATAAACCCTGCTGCTTGACCCATTGTGTGTTTACACTACACCGTTATGTAACAACTCAGTAAGAGAAGTTTGGCCCTCGGGACACAAGATCCCCTTTTATGGTCAGGTTTCTGTGCAGGTTTCCATGACGCATCACTGCAGCTGCAGCAGAAAAAAACACATTTCCCCCCCAATTTGGCCAAACATCATGATACAGGAAGTGCACAAGGTTGCACTCACAGTGCCACTGCTAGCTGCTAACCATAGATATCAATCCAAATAATTTAGCATTTAGCATGAAATGTTTGAGACTGATGTTTTAAAATGGCACCAATTTAAGTTTGGTAGCCTTCAGCTTGTTAAAGCACTCAGAATTAAAATAACTGAGAATATTCAAAGAGATATGGTATTAATAGCGCATAACCTTTTTGCTGATCCCCACTTTAAAAGATCTGAACTATTTTTTGAATGCCTATTCCATTCATACCACTGGTCATGCAGCAGTATACAGAAGCAGGGACATTCTTGGGTCAGTTAATGTCAAGGTCAGTCAGTTTATTTTTAAAACCCATTTACCCAATAAAGTAAGAACCAAAATTAATAATAAAAAAATTAAATAATTTCTATAAAAATAAAACCATCTGAAATTTATCATTTATCATTTTTCAACAGGAATGAAGATTCAGAAGAGAAGAACAAGGGGACAATTAACACTAATCTGGCTGGTGTGTATGAAGCACCTATATATGTTTGAATATGCAAATCTGCATGAAAACGTGTGTTTTTAGGGGTGCTAAAGTGTGCAAAACAGTTCTGCCCCATTTTTTTTTTAGCAGATGTAGAGGCAGCGCCTAAACTGGAAAAGTCTGGCAGAGAGACGACGATTTCTGCAGAGACGCTACTTCATAATGAAGAACCTAAACCTTTGGTAAAGTTCATGCCTCACCCTTCAAAATAAAAGCACCTTTTAACAAAAAGCTAGAAGCATAATCAGCCAGTTATAGCTATTTATCACGATGCAAATCAGGTTCATATGTTCTTTTTATGTGGGCACGAGTGACAACAGAGATGTATGTCATGTAAACGTGTTGAGTTATTCACAGGCAGGTATGGAAAGTCATTTAACCTGACACTTGAGAGGAGGCCTAAAAACACTCACGTGTAAACATCTATTAATAAATGCAACCTGCTTGTACACATGCAGGAAAACCGATGTGCTTCAACATGCAGTTATGAAGAGGTTTCAGCAGTGTTGCACTGTGTTGCATCATAATAACAATGTACCATGGCAAATAATAATAATCAGTGACTGCCAATGCTTTTTGAAACTGCCGACCTTAAAGATGAGCTAGATTTTGGTTTGTTAGTCGAGTAAACACCAAACTTGAACTCTGACTTCTGTTTTTTGTGACAGGTGGAAAGCGTGAAAAGCAGGCGCAGAGCGACGCGTTTGGCCCGCGTGCAGGACTACCTTTCCAAGACGATGCAACGACTAAATGACTCAACCCACGATCAGAGAGGTTCCCAGCCTGTTCCAGCTCCATGGGGTGACTCTGGCAGCCTTCCCTATAAATGCCAGAAGATCCAATCGAGCGAGAGTCCTCAGGTGCTCACCTACCATCAGATTCCTTTGCTTCCATTAGACTGGAACAATGATCCACCTCAGAGGTGTGAGACTGCTGATGTAGGTGACATCTTGGCTGGAAGAGCTAAAATGACTTTGTCAAACACATCAGAAGAAAAGCCTGCTAATGATACGTGGGAAACTACAGATGAAGCCAAGAGGAAAGAAGCCTCGGTGAGTGATGTATGGCAGGCTTTTCTTAATGGGCCCAGCTGCGAGGACCGCTCCGATCTTCCAGAGTCAGAATGGCTCCAGACAGCAGCGCTGGTATCTCCCTCAAATGATAGGAAGCCACAAATTCAATATTCAGCAGAAAGTCAAGAGTTTCAAGAATTGCAGGTGGGGACCGTTACGGCTACTGCCACACACCCCTTAGCTGCATGTCAGCCGCTGTCAGACACTTGTGAGCCGTTGTCGGCTGTTGTTGCCTTAAACACTAAAGATCATCAGCCAGAGGAGGCATGTGTCAGCAGCTTAGGAGATGATAACGCAGCGACACAAGCTGCATCCCAAAGGTCACAGACTAACTCCGTAACAGACACTCCACTGGAATTTAGCCTCGAGAGGGCGCCGCCTGTGTCCGTGGACGCTGACAGCACAAGTGAGTGTCACGAGCAGGAGGTCTGGGAGCAGGAATGCGGGGGAATAATAGCGGCAGGAACAGGAGTCGTAGAGCCCTTCGCTTTGCACACAGCTGACTTGGTAACGAGCTCAAGGGAGTCGGAGACAACAGATATGATCTCAGAAGGAGCAAGGCAGGATGAGGGTCTTTCTTCCAGCAGGGAGCGAGAGGTTACAGCCACTGCACACAATGCAGCCGATGACATGCTGGCATTTGGGGAGACAATCGGGCTGGAGACAAAGGATGTCTTTTCTGCATCCAGACAAGAAGTGGAGGAGGGAATCGTGACAGATTATACAGAAAATAAAGCGTCTATAGGTGAGGAGATATTCAGGCTGGAGGAAACCAAAGATGAGGTAGAAAGTCAAGAGGCAAGACTAACAGGTGAAGGTAAAGAAATTATAAAAATATCACACCAGCAAATATGTCAAAATGAAGTTTTACAAGACAGTTGTTCTGAGCAAATTGAGAAAATATTAATTTTGGAGGCCCGTGGTACAAGTGTTCAAAACAAGGAGGACTTAGTAAAAGAAATGGAGAAAAGTGCTGATCTGAAATGTGAAACAGGTAAACATGTATTGGAGTCCATTCAGTTAGGGGATGGAAACAGGTTGAGTTGTGATGGAAAAGCAATGGAGCAAAAGGAAATAAACCTTTCAGCAAACTTCAGACCCACAGTGGATACAACAGAATCGAACAAGATTTTCCAAATTAGCCAAGATACGCCAATTGGTTCAACGGACAAATGCAACCCAAACCCTTTAGAGGTGGTTGAAATGAGATGGAGCCACTCCCAGCAAGAATTGAAGAGCCAAAATGGCAATTCAAGAAGCGAAATAAGCCCAGAAGATGATACGGCCAAGAAGAATGGTCCAATGAAAGCCACTTCAACAGAACACCAACCTGAAGAGTCGGGTAGAACTGAAGATCTGAGTCTGGAAAATAAGAGCATCGGTATTGGAAAGCTTCAAATAGAGGCATCGAGGGAGATGATGGGCAATGCAGAAAGCCCTCAAATAGAAAAGTGTACAAGTGCACAACTGTCAGCACAAGTTGAGAGCTCTTCAATTGGTGAATATGAAAAACCATCTATTGGAACAAAAGACCCAGTTACAGCAGTAAATAGTGCTGTACTTAAAGTGTTGGAGCCAAGAAAGAAGAAGATGGTTATAGAAAGGTTTGGAGAAGGTTTCGTGAGCAAGATCTGGGAAGAGATTTTCATTCGAGAGGTCCAACCTTCCAGTAGACAAACAAATCCAGTTGATGAAATGAGAAATCTGGCGACAGATGCTATACACAGCTGCCATTTTCTTTCAGAGTACAGCGCTTTTGATTCTGGCATGGTTTCCATGACAGAATTACCAACAAATTTAAACTTAAGTCTTGGTCAAGCCTCAGAGCAAACCTCAGTGCCTGAAAGCGAAAACAAAAGCCAAAGAGAGGCAACACAGAAAACTCACCTTCTCTTTAAACTGCAAACCAATTTCAACCCAAATCTCACAACCACTTCAGATGCCCAGATCGCTGCACCGTTGTTTCAGTCAACCCAAGTGCTCACCTCACCAAAAGATCAGGAAAACTGCTCCCAAATTAAAGCCAGATCAGGCACTCGACAGGAGACAGATAGTCAAACAGAAGACCATGTATTCACTCGCAAAAGGAGCTTAGATCCATCGTCTAACCTGTCGAACAAACACCTGAACTCCTCTGAGAAATTAAAGGAGTCCGATGCCCTTTTATGGTGGACGATACTCTACACCATCAGCCACTTAACCAGACTTCTAATCTGCACCGTCTTGGTCGGTGGGTTCTTCGTGGTGGTCTTTCTCTACGATTTCCCAGCGTTCTTTGCTTTCTACTTGTTTTCTATGTGTTGGTGGGTTTATACGTGGAAGAGGCACAGGGTGACGGCGGACAACAGGATAACGGGATAGGCAGGTGTGGTTGTTGCTGTGCACAGCGTTGCAGCATTTTGAAAGACAAATCCAGCAAAAAACTCATGACCTCTCAAACTAGCAAGATGACGATTAATTTACACACTTTGCTGAAAGTGTGTGTGTGTCCGTGTGATTGTAGCTTTTGAAACCTCCTGAGACCTGTGTCCTCATATGGGGACATTGATTTCTCTGCATTGTATTGTTAAACATAGACTTTTGGACTCTTGATCCAGCTACAGAGCTTCACAATCACAATGTTTTCTTTCTTCCTGGTGTGTGTTAATGTTGACACATTAGAAATACATGTTAAGTTGCGGTCTTTTTTTTTTTTTTAGTGCTATGGCCTTTTAAAATTAGTTAAAAAGCCTTACAGCAACCCTAACACTCAGGTTAGGAACTTCTGAATGGCGTTGAGCTAATCAAATAAGCAGATTAACAAATATTGTACATGGTAGAGCATTAACTTCATAGAGAAGTACAGATTATTCTTACTGAATTTGTTTTAAAATTGATAAATGCATTGTCTCATTATAAATAAGGTTGGGCATCGTTTGATTTGAACAATTCCGGTTCCTCATTTGGATTCCACGATTCCCAATTTCGATTCTTTTTTCATCTTCTTTTGAGATGATACACTAAGCAAGAGCAGAATGTGTTTGATTATTAATCTTGTTAGCCTGGAAATGTTTTCTTCGTTTCAAGTCTTATCAAGCACAACTGTCATACTACACTTAATTTGACAATTTGAATCTGAACACCAATTCAAATTGGCGTTCGTCGGCTCACCAGGGTTTTTTTCTTTGTTGTTGTTGAGCTGTTTCCTCATACAGTTGGAGGAATAGGTATTGAAACTAGGCATCGAAATTTAAAAGTATGAACGATTCCGGGAGAATTGAAACATTAGTCCCGGTTCCAATTGATTCTTGATGCCCAACCCTAATTATAAAGCACTTAGCAGAAATAACGTTAGAACATTTATATGTACAATGTGTGTATATTTGCTGTGTTTTATGGGCCCAATGTGACTTCACAGTGTACCAAACTAACCAAAGTGTCTTTCTGAGATTTTCTTCAATAAAGAAAATTCATGTGTATTTAAAATAAAATGTCTTCAGGCGTTTTTGTGTGTTTTTCTTAGATTTACCAATTTGTTTACAAGTTTGGTAATTCCTGATGACGTTTTAAGTTTGACTGAACAAAGAAAAGAGTGTCAAATATATTTGTTGTTTCAATCTTTGTGATAGACTTTAGGTTCTGGGAAGAAGGTGCAGAGATTTCTGCAGCCCCCCCTGATAGATACTAGGGATCATGCAACAACTTAATGCATAGTTAAAGGGTTAATTAAAAAAATGACCATTTAAGACTTATGAAGAATTGAGCAGATAGGAATTTGGTCATGATTGCAGTTTTACATTTATTTTTTGTAACTGTTCAACATTAGGTTATGTTTTAATGTCCACATTCAGATAAGATAATATGCTCTGTTTATTTCACCACATATTTTTAGTATCATGAGTGTTTTAGTTCTTATAAATTCAGACATGTTCAAAGTACCCTCTGGCTGAAATGTGTTCCTCTTAAAAACAAAGCCTTAATTTAAAATCATTATGAATAAAAAGTAAAATATAAAAATAAAAGCCAGTTATGTAAGAATGTGATGATGTGTCATATCAGGTCATTCTAGAAAGAATATATTCGAACATGTCCTTGCCTAACTTCTTTCTCTGAGCGCTCACTCCTCAAAGAAAGTTCAGGTGAGGTGAACAAAACAGCTCATTTGTCTCAAAGCTGTTTTTTGTTGCGATACCCTGAGTCTGTGAGCACAAAATGTGAACGCCACGACCCTCCTTGCTCAGGACAACGTGTCCCTTCAAAAAATTTTGCTCGGGAATGGCTCGAAGAACAAGAGAAAGTGGCTGAAATGTTGACCGGGTCTCAGGTTTCCCCTTACCCTTCTCTGAACCCGCATCCGTGGGTTACGCTGGGACAAACTGTAACCATGCCGTGTCAAGTCAGAGGAACAGGACAGCGGGGACGTCCAGATATCCAGTTTGTTGTTTGTGCTGAGGAGGAGAGAAGCAGCCCTCCATTTCAAGTCTGGGTACATGGCCGGACTAAGTTTTCAGTTTAACATACAGGCATAGAGTTTTAAGGCTTTTGATGGGGAAAATGCCCCCCGAGTGACAATGCATTTCAGCACTAGTTACTTGGTTTGGTCGAAGGCACGCTGACCTTTTGTAAACTGGCTTCAGTTCCATGCTGGCTCTTTTATCTGACTGGCAACGAGCCAGTGCTGGCAGCGTGGAGTGCTACTCTTCTTAGACCACAGTTCTGAGCAGGCACAGTGCAAACCTGGCACGTCGACTGTGACGTGTGCAGAATTAAAAGCTGCAGTGATGGAAAGAAACCAAGAAACCTCAGAAACCTGGAAAGTATCTAAACTCTGAGGCCTTCTTGTAATTTTGCTGGAAAAAAATAAACCTTTTAAAGAAATGTCTACACTGTTTTTTTTATCTTACCCATTTTAAGATTGACAGAGTAAAGGATGTAAAATCAAACTATTAAATTAAAAACAGCAGGAAGTTGAAGCCACAATTAATGAGTGCCCTCTAGTGGCTGGATTCAGTCCCTCTCATGTTTAATTTTTGTGTCCCTGTGGTGGACGTGTGACCTGTCCAGGGTCAGCCTGGGGATGGGCACCAGCTCCTTGTGAGCCTGCATGGGAAAAAAGAAGATAAAGATAATGAAAAAATGTTACATTGTGGCTGGGCTTGGACTTTTCTTTCAAGGGGTACAGCCTCGCATACCTAGATAGCAGACTTGGGCTCAAAAATACAACATAGTAGCACCCGAAACACTGACATTTTGGCCTCAGTTTTAGACACATCTTCATTTATATCCATAGGGGAGGTGCAAACACAGCATAAAATCTCTGTTTTCCCAACTATCAGATGAGGCCTAAAGATTGTAGATGAATCCATCCTCCACAGAGAAGCACAAAAAACAGGACATTTTGACATAGGTAACAGTGAGTCATATAGCTATCCAAAGGAACAATAAAAATACTTAATGTATTGTAATGTTCTACGTTTTTGTCCATATCATATTTAAATGACTACATTGCTTTGGTATATTACCGTTAATTAACTCAGATGGACTTTTAAAACTAAATAGAAATAAAAAATCTGTTGTGCAGAGTTCACCTCGGGCTGCTGAGGACTCCTGAGGTGAACGTGGATAGCTGACTCCCAGGATCACACCCGGCACCTTGTGATACAAGACTAAAATGAGAGCCTGCCCTTGACATTTGTCTTCTCACATTACAAAGCGTACACTGGATTAAATCAGTGGGGTCTCGGAGCCCGATATATTTGTGGGCTTTGGCAGTTGTCCAAATGCCAGAGAGCTGGATGGCTTATTGGGCCATCAGCACTAGGGTTTGGGGTTCAGGTCAGGAATTCAAGGGGTAGAGGACTGCATTGTGCTTATGCTGGCACCCCACAAAAATAGTAGTATCTGTATCTGTGTGTGTGTTAGTTGGTATTATTTGGGGATATGAGGGCAAAGACACAAGCTATAATAAGGAATGCACCATCATGTGAGTGATATACTCAGGGGGCGTTCCACTTGCATTCAACACAAGCCTCTGGAGTCCAATATCCAATATCATAGTTATGTTAAGACGACAATAAATGTTCTTCCACTCTCTAATGATACTTTGAGGAACTACAACAAGCAGAAATCAAAGAATAAAGGAAACATCTTACATACTTTTAAAAAATGATTTAGTGACATTGAAGTTAAAAATACACATGTATATTCCCTATTTTTCTTATGAACTATATGCAACACCACCATTCCTCCAGCAGAGGTCTGTGCAGTTCCACTTTTCATATGATTAATGTCAAACCAGATTGTTTTGGTTAGGTCAAAATAATTGTACGCATAAAGTACACAAAGATAATACATAATGACTTTATTATCCTGCCTTATTAAGCATTAAACTTTGGGTGAATGAACTCAAGAGTTGCCAAAGAAACCCAGAGAAGAACTAAAAATGTGATTATTTCCTCCCTGTGGCGGAAACACGCCGCAGTGAAGTGCAGTGTTGGGGCCAAGAGGGTGCATGAGGACAGCCTGTGAATGAAGGGAGAGTGAGAAGACCCGAAGCTCTCTGCTGACACACTGGAGAATTATTTGAATGACGGGTGAAACATAAAGTAAATATTTGAAGCATGAATAAAATTTCTAAAAAAAAAATTTAAAAAAAGTGTTTTTTTTAATCATCATCAAAAACATTCTAAACCTGAGCAGATGAGATGTCTTTTTTTAGCCATCATTCTGACCTTTTCTGCTATTCTGCTAATTTTAACTTTCAGCTGTTTTTAGCTACTTTTTTAGGTAAATTTGTCTATTTGTGATAGTTTCAGCTTCTTAATGCTTAATTAAGCAAACATGTTCTGTTTCTTTATGCTAATTTCAGCTATTTTGGCTGTTTTTCTGTGTTTTTAGCAACTTTTCAGCGCAATTTGGCTTTTTGTGATAATTTCAGCTTCTTATGCTAAATTTAGCAAACATGCTCTTTCTGTTTCTTTGTGCTAATTTCAGCACAAAAACAACAACAACAATTAGCTGAAAGACGCACAAAAAGTTCAGTTAATTTTATTTCCCGCTATTTTTAGGTTAGTTTCAGTTTTGTTTTTCTATTCAGCAAGAATATTCACACAGCATTTTCATGAGAAAAGCAATGTCTAATTTTGGATTATTTTACGTTTTATTAAAGGTAATATGGATCACGAATATGTTATTGATATTTTTGCTGGAAAGCATCAGTTCTTCTACAAAGAAATGTGAATTTAAAGAAATTCCAGGACGATATGACCCATGTTTCTATACTTTTAGGAGCCATCACAGATGATTGATACCTGAAACCTGCCTGTAGCTGCCAGTAAAATATAATGACAGTTTCAAACATTTGTACCTTGGCCATAAGTACATAGTTTAAGGCCTGGCAAGATGGATTGTTTCACCCTGTTGTGATGATGTGAAATTTCACAATAATTCATTTGTTCTGAAAGATAAATCAGGCATTACACTGGCTGTAAACGACTTAGCGATTTTCCCTCATTTGCATCGGTCTTTAAGAAGCTCCTGATTGCTTTGCCTCCATTTGAGGTATTACTGAAAGATGACAGAACTGTTTGTCATCTTTACCACTGTCGGTCCGGCCTTTTTGGTCATCACAGCGAGGAGGTGCAAGAAAAGAATGAGGAGGAGGATGAGCAGGACAGGATGAGGAGGAGGAGAAGGAGGTGCAGAGTTTTCCCACGTAGGGAATGCTGTTTAGACATAAGCCATATTAGTCACAGTTTTCTTGCCCAAAACAAAAACAGTGAGAAGATAATTAGCAGTAAAGATGTGAGTGTATTTGGTTCAAAACTAGCATTCTGAAAAGAATGCATATCAGCCACTAGATTCAACATTTTGTAGGGGTCACCCTGAGGGGGAAAAAACATTTCCACCTGTCTTTGACCCTGGTCTCCAAAGACCTCCCTCAAAAG
>JAUBOC010000063.1:11999599-12020611 GCA_032275365.1 Anablepsoides cearensis
GGTAGGTAGGTAGGTAGGTAGGTAGGTAGGTAGGTAGGTAGGTAGGTAGGTATGTGGTAGATACATTGATAGGAAGATAGATGGTCAATAGATGGGTAAATAGATAGATGGGTAGATAGATGGGTAAATAGATAGATGGGTAGATAGATTGATAGGTAGACTGACTGATAGATAGATGGTAGATAGATTAATAGATAGATAGATGTGTAGGTAGATAAATGGGCAGATGGGTAGATGGATGGGTAGATATATCAGTCAAGATCAGGTCTGGATATATGCAATTTGTAAAAAGACAAATTCGAAGAATATTATTTTCTGCCAATATACTATAGAAGAATTCATAAGCCTCTTAAAACTAAATGTTGTTTACTGAGCTTTGATTGGAGAGTAGCTTATAGTGAAAGCTTGGAGAGCAGTGACTAATGCACAAAGAACTGAGTCACAGTACAAAAATATATATGATAGGTCCATCCCTCTAATTTATATTTATGTAGTCCCAGTCATTATCACGTAATGCTTGGATTGCCTTCTAGAATGTCATAAGCTTAGATCATTTAGTTATATGAAGCTAATAATAAACGTTATAGTAATATTCTTTTTTTAACATTCACTGACAATAGTCCACATTAAACATCTTATATTTATAAAAGCTTTGGTCTAAACTAAGCTAAACTTAAAGAATACTTTGTCACAATACAGGCCCTCTGGAGACAAAATGTTGCCCACTACTATCCTCGAAACCCTTGATTTGACATATATTAGTTGTCAAATAAACTGAGGTTCATTTTAATTAATAGCACAAAAATACCTGCAGACAATTTTTAGTGTCATGTTGAAGGACACTGACAGAAACTACTGCCGGAAATAAATCTGCTTTTAACCAGTAAAAGCTCTACTATAGCTTACAGACATGTTCTTTAGTCACTCAAGACCCCCCACACACACATGCTTTATTTTATTTGTTTTTCTCATTCTGTGCAGAAGCATTACTTGACCTGGCTGCTGGGAGAAAAGGACTGACGTAAGCTTAAAATACCTCCCAGGCTTGACACAGCACTGCTCCAGCTGCACTCTGTAATTACCAGCAGCACAATCAGCACACTCATTAATTTCACCTGACTGACAGCCACTGACGGCTCAATAGCGGAAAATGCACCAGTACGACTTCATAAGTAAATGGAACTGACATCCTAAAGCTTTCTTCCAGCTGGAAGGCTGCACTCAGAAAAGGCTATAATATGATGTGACCCAGGAAGACTGTTCCAATGTTCTGTTTTGGTCCTATACGCGATCAAAAAGCAGCAGGAAGAAAACAAACACAACAAAACTCAAAGGTGCTCAAAGTATCAGGTGCTCTTCTTGCTAATCCTGTGCATTATGTAATATAAGTTGCAATGGGGGGGAGGGGGTGCTGCTGGGATTGGAACAGCTCTCTGGCTCCGTAGAAGTATTGATTTAATCATAAAAGAATGTGAAGGAGTACAAACTGGACTCCACAGGCAAAGTAATTGGTCTGAGTGAGCCAGCAAAATTGGCCCAGATAAATAGGTCACATAATAGGTTGTTTGTTGCTGCAATTTTACATGAAGCTTTCAGTGGTTCATTCCACAGTATAACAACAATGCAACAAATATATTTAAAAGAAAATGTACAGTGCTGATTGTTAGTCAAGTTTTGTGCAATCAAAGTGGGGAAAGCAAACATTATATTTGCTCTATAGTAGGACTAATGCCCCCAGTGACCCTCTGAGAAGCCTTATGAGTGTTTGAATCCAAAATACCCACAGCCCCAATCAGTTGCATTCAGTTTATCCTGTTTCTAGCACCACTCACCTGTCCTTCACATGTAATCAGCTCACCTGGTTCTCATTCACTCATCACCTTTCTCCATACTTAAACTCCTTGCCTCCTGCTAATCAGCGAAATTGCAGTAAAACCATAAAATGTCCAGACTACAGAGGTGACATTTACACCACCGTACGCTTATTTGTTTGAAATAAAGGAAATGAGCTCATATAGTCATTTTGGGTTTGGTGCATGGCAGTTTATTGTGCTCTTTCTGCTATGGAAGCTAAACAGCCAAAGGCAATTGAGCACAAAGCTTTAATGAATGCATTTATTAACAGTCGTAAACTTGAAAAGACTGAAATGAATTTGCCAAGGAGGTACAATTAATTTATTTTTGCTTCACTTCTTCCAAAATGTCATAACTGGGAAAGCTTAACTAATTTAATTTTTATGCCAAATGTGTTTTCGAGCTGCCAAATGGGTTGGATTAAATCACACAGTCTAACCTCTGCAACAACAGGCCTTTTACACAGTTTTGCTTTGCTTCTTTATCAGGATTTGAGAAATTTTACTTGATAGTTTTCCCCTAATCTTGTGGACAAATAAGGACACAAGTATAGGCTGAGACAGTGGAAAACACACTGATTTGTTGATAAAATGTAGATGAGAATATCAAAGCATCAGATTAGAGACAGAAGGCAATTAGAGCTGCACAGCTTGAAGCATTAACACGTTTTAGATTCAGCCAGCATGTGGACCAAGGAAAAAAAAATCTGTTGGTGTGTTTGGAAGTAAATTAACAAATAACAGAGAGATGGATGAGTTGAAATAATGTTAATTGTTTCTTAAGGTTATTGTGATGGAACAAATTGTTACCCTAATAATATATTTTATTCTAACACACTGTAGAATATAAACTGTGTCAATAGAAGCTACTGTTTCCGATTACATTGATGTTTCTGTTCTTGGAAACAGTACATTTGTTCTCTTTTCTCCGTGTGAACATGTAAGATCTGACAAACATGGAAATGAACACTTCAGGATGACGAGCCACGCACACGATCGTGTTCATCATTGCGAGCTACAGAGGTGACATTTACACCATGAAAGGAAATGTGATGAGCTATCAGTCTCCCAGGCGTGCACACAAACATTCGCATGCCATAAATGAGCGTGATGAACTCAGATGTCGGCCATATTTGACACAAGCTTTGCATTGGTGTGCATCTGGGGAACGCGCCGTCACCTTTGGGTAAATATTCTTTGAGTATTTCCAATTTTGGGAGAAACTCAATAGGGAAGCTGTTATTAGTGAAATGGCAATTATCTATTTATTGGCTTCCACTAATTTTAGGTCTGGTTGAGGTTAGCCTCAACCAGACCTTCATTAGGACGGCGTCCTAATGAAAAGCCTGAGTGACCTCATCTGGCTCATTTTGGTGCCGAGGAGCAGTGGATCTACTCTGAGATCCCCCCCTAACAACTACCTCATCCCATGTCTACAACCGAGCTTAGCCACCCTACAGGAGGCGCTCAATACAGCCACTTACCTGAAAACTCAATCTTTCAGTCATGATCAAATTCTCACAACCATAGTTGAGAGTTGAAACACAGATGGGCAAAACGGACCTCTTTCTTTACACTTACAGATCTAAGAAATGCCCTTATCCATTTCTCTCTCCATCCTGCCATCACTCTTGACCAAGACTCCATGATACTTGGACTCTTTTGCTTGGCAGAAAGACTCACCTCCAAACCCAGTATGGGTAATCCACCTTTTTCTGGTTGAGAACCTTGGTGTCAGACTTGATGACATGCTGAAGGTTCCACACCAACACCATCTCCAGTGGTTGTGTCCAAGACACTTCACCCCCCGTCTTGGTCTACACTTCAGCATGGTTTTCCAAATTTGCTGCATTGATTCGATTGATGCCACATTTTTCAGGAAACCAATATTGTCCGTCCATTTCAGGTTTTGTGATTTTGAGATGCCTGTCAGTGTCATCCAACAGTTGTAGTTTGTCTTTTGGTGTTTTCTATAGTCTGGTGCTTTCACTAAGTGGAATCGCAGATTTGCCATTCAGTAACTGAGCGTATGATAAAACCAAAGCAGCCGTTCATTGTATTTCAAGATTCATTATCTGACTCCTAAAAGGCAAACTGTTCAGAAGGGTGTAGTATGAGGATGACTCAGCATGTGCCATGATAGTGAATAAATGACTAAATATTTCCGGTGATGAAAGTCCTCAGGCAGAATTCAAGTGTGTGCTAAAACAAAGGAAGAACATAGGGATGAATTCATTACCCTTTGAAGCCTCACACAACTGTCAGAGTAACACAGAGAAGCGTGATTGTCAAGCATCCACCCTCACACTCCCTCTCAGCTTCCAATATGAAAAGATAAAAACACAGACACACACACACACACACACAGTGGGTCATTCGTCTTTTTGCAGGTTTGTGGAGCGTTTCAATTCATTCCACGTTCCCAACAGCATGTGAGTCAATCTGGTCCAACACTATGTCGTGCAGAGCCAATTCCCCGGCTTTTCTTCTCCGCTGTTGATTCTTAAACATTTAACATCACGAACACAAAAGACACTGAATAATCTATTCGTCATGTCCCTCAGAGTACGTGTTGTTACGGATCGTGCGCTGAACCGCAGCAAAAATAAAACATTTGCTTTGCTTTGAATGGGTCGTTTTTTTTTTTTTAAGTGCTTTCTGAGAAACCAGTTTCTGAAATTAATTAATCCAAAGGGAGAGATGTTTTGTGTTGTTTGACAAAAGAGGAACTCGGTCGTCATTGTTGTGTAAAGTAGCACAGAATGGATGGCAGGGGCATTCAACACTTGTCTCTTCAGATTTAAACAATAAAGGAGATAAAATAAATACAATCACGTAGGAAGGTACACTGGATTTTATCAGGGAGTGGATGCAGATGTCACATAGTAAAGTCTGCATTTCTTTAACATGTCAAATCATTAACATTTTAAGCTTTGTTAACTAATGAGGTCAAATCTGGTCACACTTGTTTACTAGTGACTTTCTTTGTTCTTACTTGTTAACTATCTAAGATTTTTGTGCGCTAGTTGATTCTTTATTTTTTAGCATAGCTATCTGTTAAGAACAAAAATGTGTCAACAAGTTGACTAGTGAGCATCTTTACTAGTACTGGCACTATTAGACTAGAACACCCATTTGACAGACAGTTACTATATAATTAGCTACACATAAAGGTGTTTGATGCTTATTAGTTAACTTGTACTGTATAGTTGTTGATTAGTTGTGAGTTAAAAAGACAAATTGTTGGGACTTTTGGGTTTCCAGTGTGACTAGTATGGCTTCTGCTCCAACTAGTTGGACGAAAGAGCCACTGGTTGGCAAAAAGATGTTATTATAGTAAGAGTGTTTAACTAGTGTGCTGTGTTGATTCAAGGCAACCAAATGTGCAACCATTGCAGTGTAGTTCTGGATTAAATCAGCAGCTCTTTATAGCTTTGACCAAAACTAACATGACAATGAATATTTACTTTTATAACAAAAAAAACTTGTTTTAGTAGTTCTTTTAGTTTTTTTCTAATGTGTGGATATCATTTTTTTCAACAGTAGGCTATGATAGAATTACATCCAAAAACAAACATTATTTAGTTTAATTTGTTTTATTAGTCAATTTCATGCTTTAATAATTTAACTTCCAGCTGATCAGTTCAGTCATCCTGTGAATTTCACCAATAAACACATTAAGACTTGTACATCAAGTAGCTGATAGTTGTTCTCCTTATTTAAATCTTCAAGTAGTGGTTCCAGACAAATTTTATTTAGTGGAAAAATGACAAAATGTATCTTATGGTTGCAAAGTTTGCAGACCTGTGGATTAAATACACAAACAACTTGCCATAATTGCCTGTTGCTTTAGCAGTGAGGGTGATATTTTGTTCACCACCTTTGACATAGCGAGGCAAATTGTCATCCATTTATGAATGCAAAACCTGAAATTAACCGAACAGATCAGATGTATTTGTCAGAACAAGAGCTGATCAAAAGCTGACCAGTGCACTGATTTAAACAATTTAAACCCTCAGTCCAGTTTCAGACGAAGCAGTAAACCAACAAAGGCCAAGCACAAAATTTACTGACATCCCAAAACATCTTTTTAAAAAATGTAGGAATATTTTTGCATCGTTAGAAAATATCGTTGCGCTACATTCTGCACTCATACAACAATATGCCGCCTAAAGTTTACATTGCTTGCAAAGCATCATTAAAATTCCATTTCCAGTTTGCAGTAGGAAACATGATTGAACCTTTCAAATAGCGAACAAAGATCAAATCAGAAGCAAATAAGCTAGTCTTCCTGATTAGCAGTATGCTTTCTATGAAAAGCGCTTTGAAGCGCTCGTTCCAAACCATGTGTTTAGCTGAAGGCCGGGGACGCAGATCAGAGAGAAACTCCCAGAAACTCGTAGGGTTCCATGAGAGATAAACTGCCAAACAGACAGCAGGAGCAGGCGAGCGAGCGTATGATTTAACAGGCCGGAACAGCGTGCCGAGACAGTGTGTGCCCGCATCGTCTCATCAGTCAGAGCAGCCAGGTACAGACGTACAGCGGCTTTACAAGGTCAGTGTTTTACTTTGGCTTGTGCTCGCTAATTTAATTACAGGCAGAGCGCCACAGAAGAGCGCGCGGAGGCAAACAGATGCTGCAAACCTCAAACCCCCACTGTTCTACAAGTCGTACAATTTGTATCTGGATGGAGGATGCTGAGTGATTTAAAGGCGTTCCCGGTGGCTGAGATCTCTGACATTAACCAACAAGTGTCACGTATACAGGACACACCAACCTACGGAGGCCACGCACAGGATGGAAATGGAAGCTTTTCTAAACCTGGTCACACCTCTATACCCCCGGGAGCTCTTTGTAAAACAAAGAGACGTATAAAATGTGGGAAAAAATGTAAAATCTTCTTCCTAGATTGTCTAAATTAACCAAAAAAAAGATAAAAAAAAATAACAGTAAGAACTTGGCAAGAAAAAAGTAATTAAGCAGAAAATGTCCATTTCAAAACCAACTATCTGCCAACAAGTGATAATACAGCTTTCTCTCTGAGAGCAAAATAGCTCATGAATTTCTGAATAGACCCATCATTACAACAACAACAACAAAAAAAAAAAAACAGATTTTAGTTTAAAACTCTGGCATAAAGGTGGCAGGCTGTCATGTATTTCCATCAAATACAAAAGGTCAAATAAAACATCTTTATATTCGAGAAACTTACACAATTTTACCCATTTTCTCACATAACTGTCAGATTTCCTTTTAACCTTCCTCAGCCAAAGTGAACATTCAATCAGCCACATTCAATTATTCTCTACAGGGTTGTTAGCCATTTTAGCACTGCTCTGTTTACATTCAGACATTCCTCTTTGACATCACTTCCTGTTACTTTACAAATATCTCAACTGTTCATCTCAGCAGCGTAGAATTTCTTTTGCAATATGTTGTCTTAAAAAAAAATGCATCCATATGTATAAAATATATCACAGACACTTTAAGAATTACCAGGCCTTTAATTCCACATGTTTGAAACAGGGCTTAATGATGCCATACATAAAAAACACATTTTTATTTACTATGATTTAGTAAATTATTATTATTAAAATATTTTAAATAAAAAAAACGGATATTTATATGGAGAAAAGAGGGGAGGGGAATGCTTCGACGCTATTGGCTGAGGCTGAGCGCACCAGGAAGTCATCTGACATTTTGACGCAGGCGCTCCAGCAGCTTCCCTAAAGTCAACAACTGGAAGGGGTGGGCGGACCAAAATAATAATAATAAAAAAATAGCTCAAAGCTCAACATGGCTCCCGGACAGGAGCAACTGAACGTGGCCGTGGTCGCGTGGCTGGTGTTTTCCTCCCTGATCCCCCCGGTTGAGGCTTACGACGCGGGCGACGCTTTGGCCCTGCTGCTGTGCTCCATCCTGACCGGGGTGGGCTTCTGCGCCTGCCTCGGCTGGTACGCACGGAGGCGCAACGGCCAGATGTGACGAGGAGGACATGAGTGGGGCTTCTCGGACACGTCTCGTCCTGTCACCACGAGCTGCTGCGTCCTGATGCGGTCCCACGCGGAACTTTTTGGACCCCTTAAAGAAACGTGCCTTAATGGAGATGTTTACGCAGGACGCGTTGAGCCGGAGGAGGAAGAACCAACCAGGAAGTGTAAAAGAATGAACTGCGCCGAGATCCTAAACCAAAAATTGTTGCCTTTTTACACACATAAGGGTTCTGCTGCAGTTTTTTTGTTCTATAGTTTTAAAATTCCTGCTCATGTTTGTGTTTTAAAGCGTCTGATTTCAACACGACACTTATTTGGAGCACGGTGTCACGTGAGAGACGTTTCCGGTGTGAGCTGAACGCATGACTGCAGTCTTGTTTTGTTTTGTTTTGTTTTGTAAAGAATAAATGAATTCATCTCTTAAAACATGTCACGTTTCAACATTTTTGGCTTTTGTCTCTACTTTAAACATTCTAATCTTTCTTTAAATGTAAAGTAAGTGGGAAGTTTATTGAAAAAAACATTTCCTATTTAAAAAGCTGTAAAAAGTAAAATATAAAAATATAAATATCCACTGTGGATTCTCGTTTATAAGTATGAAATACTAAAATAAGATGATAAATTGTTTTTCAAGCTGCCTTATAATAACGTTGCTTAAGAAAAGTGTAGAAAATCAGTAAGTTTTAGGCAAAAATAATTGTGTGATCTTGTTGCACTCTGAATTTGTAATGAAGATAAACCTCAGCTACTACCACAACAAATATGAGCTCATTATCTGTAAATATAACAGGGTTGTAATAATATATACATTATTATGTTGTCTAAGGTTGATTAGCTGTGGCGGCCATCTTAAATAAAAATGCCTCCAAAAGTGGATCATTTCTAAATATACCTCCAATGATTACTGTCTGCAAGTTTTATTAACATCTGTTTAGTGGTTCAGGAGATATTTTGCAAACAGACAGACTTGATGCCAACATAAAAAAACATTATTTCCCCATTGGGATGACGTTTTCAGCATATTGCTTATTTAACCTCAACTACTGTAAAAGTGATTGAATAGCTATGTATGTGGCAGCCATTTTGAGTCCGTTCAGGCAAGCAGCAGCAGCTAGCTATAGCACTTCCAGTATCATGTTTCTTCTACAAACTCAAGGATGTGCTAAAGTTTGCATAAACCACTTTAGATCTTTTTAAAATGAGAGTTTGTTTATCTTGTGTTTGGTAAATTTCCATTGATCATCTTTAGATGCGCTTCACCCATTTCTATTTTTTTTTATTCCAGAACAATAAAAACAATGACCCACACCTGTT
Source organism: Anablepsoides cearensis (assembly GCA_032275365.1). Taxonomy (NCBI): domain Eukaryota; kingdom Metazoa; phylum Chordata; class Actinopteri; order Cyprinodontiformes; family Rivulidae; genus Anablepsoides; species Anablepsoides cearensis. The sequence goes on from JAUBOC010000063.1 coordinate 12,008,761, forward strand.
TCCATGAGCATCATTAATTAATGGCCCTCAGAGGATGCTGAGACACATTCTCTCTGATGCTCGAGCGTGTGCACGTGGCCCGATTGTTCAACGGTGACACTGCTCGTGACATCACAGAGCAGAGCCCCCCCACCCCAATACACACACACATACACGGCTGAGGGATCAAATCCCAAGAATTTCTCATGCTGAGCAGACAGAATGAACAGCAGAGAGCAAAGTGCTTGTCAATTATGTATACAGCCTACAGTACCCGGTGGGGGGGTCGGTTTACCCTGACGGGAGCAACCTGGTTTAACCCCCCACCCTTCCATTCCACACACATGCACACTTTGAAAATCAAGAAATATTGGTCCTCATCCAGCTTTATGCCTAACTTCTCGCTGTAATTTCGGTTTAAAACTGCAGCTGAAGCAGTTTGTTTGGATTGAACCCGGGCAGCAGGGCAGTAATCCGGTTCCACTACCGGCTGTAGTAACGCGTTACCGGCCAGCAGTGGCCCTGTTGAGCAGATGTTACCGTCAGAGAGACAGAGTTGCTGCTGCTGCAACAAGAGACAAGACGCGTCTTGGATCACAAATAGGGGGGATGCAGAGCGCATGCGCAGTGCGCTCCGTTTACTGTAGGATATTCGCCGTAGAGAGGAGGCGAGAAAAAAAAGGGAAGAAGGAGAGGAGGACAGGCATCAAATCTGGCTTTTTTCAAAAGCGGGGGATAATAAAAACGACTTGTGTAATGTAAACAGGAGGGATAGGAATTATCAACAGGTAGGAGTTTGATTTATCGACTGATCGGATTTGTCTTTTTTTTTTTTCTCTCAGTTTTTCCTTTTTTTTCCCCCCCTTCCTTCTCCGGCCTTGTTTTATGTGGCGGCTGCGATTCTGGGCAATTCATATAAAGGGGAGCCAAATGAATCTAGTCTAATGGACGATCCGGATCCGGTCGGTGCTTCATCCGGGCCGACTGGGCTGCGGAGGCGATTATATTTTCATTCTGTTGTGTTTTTGTAACGGGATCCAGTCGGATTAAAACGCACGGTAAAGATTAGGAGGACGCTCTTATACGCGTAAGTAAATACAAATAATAATAATAAAAATCAACATGTATAAGAACATTATATAATAGGCTTGTTTTTGTTTGTGTTTTGATCTATCGCGCCTGTAAAAGCTAAATTATAAGGCGAATTTTGAAACAGAAAATGTCAGCAGCCATAATTAATTAGGGCTACGTGGAAAATGATGTTTTTTTTATAATGCACTCCAGATAATGAAGCAAAAACAAAGATGCTTCAGTGCGTTTTTGCACAAAAGGTACAGCCTGGGCGATTTCCTCTCCTGCAATGTGTGCAGGGTGTGATCAAGAGAAGCTTTATTCTCCCTCTGCATTTGTCTTCTTTATTTTTTTATTTTATTTATTTTTTCCACAGTGCGCCGAATATGCTCCTCTCCTCCTCCCCCCATTATAAAATAAATAAATAAATAAATAAATGGGGGTGAAAAGAAAATCCAGCCCGAACCTTGGCTACTGTGGAACTCGCTTCCATTTGACGCGTAAAAATGCGTCGTTTGTCAAATGAAGGCTGCTGCTGCTGCTGTTTTTTTCTCTCCATGCTTTTCCCTTTTGATCCAGTAAAATTCCGAGGCAACCTAAAAGAAAAAATCAGGTCTAATCAAGCCGCATATGTCTGTGTTCAGAGACGGAGAGCTCTCAGCCTCCCGAGCCGCTCCAAATGTTCCAGCGTAAAAAAAAAAGCAAATAAGTCATTAAATGACTGCCAGAGGAGAAGAAGTGCTTATTAAATTCTAGCTCGAGTTAAGTGCTGTTGTTTAGGACACTGATGAGTAAATGAGAGGGTTTTTTTTTTCAGAGTTTTTATTTTTATTTTTTTCTCTATAGGTGTGATGAGACAAAGAGACAAAGGATGCCTTAGAGAAGAGGTTGCCTGTAAGCCTGGAAACCTCTTCAAAGCACACCACCAAATGGATCAGACACCTCCCCCCGCCACCTCTAGATCATGATACTTGGCTGAAGCTATTCCGCTACATTTATGATCCCTCCTCCATCTATGGCGAACTATAGCCATGCAGGGGACCACACCATCTTGCAGAATGTCTCTCCTCTCGCCACATTCTTGAAACTGACCTCCCTGGGTTTTATCATTGGAGTCGGCGTGGTTGGGAACCTCCTGATCTCCATCCTGCTGGTCAAAGACAAGAGCCTGCACCGGGCGCCTTACTATTTCCTCCTGGACCTGTGCGCCTCCGACATCCTGCGCTCCGCCATCTGCTTCCCCTTTGTCTTCACCTCAGTAAAGAATGGGTCTGCCTGGACCTACGGCACGCTGACCTGCAAAGTCATCGCCTTCCTGGGGGTGCTCTCCTGTTTCCACACGGCGTTCATGCTGTTCTGCGTCAGCGTCACGCGCTACCTGGCCATCGCCCACCACCGCTTCTACACCAAGAGGCTGACGTTCTGGACGTGCCTGGCGGTCATCTGCATGGTGTGGACGTTGTCGGTGGCCATGGCGTTCCCCCCGGTGCTGGACGTCGGGACGTACTCCTTCATCCGGGAGGAGGACCAGTGCACGTTTCAGCACCGCTCCTTCCGGGCAAACGACTCCTTGGGCTTCATGCTCCTGCTGGCGCTCATCCTCCTGGCCACGCAGCTGGTTTACCTCAAGCTCATTTTCTTCGTCCACGACCGCCGGAAGATGAAGCCCGTCCAGTTCGTGCCGGCCGTCAGCCAGAACTGGACCTTCCACGGGCCGGGCGCCAGCGGGCAGGCGGCGGCGAACTGGCTGGCGGGATTCGGCCGCGGCCCCACCCCGCCTACCTTGCTGGGCATCCGGCAGAACAGCAACGCCGCGGGCCGCAGGCGCCTCCTAGTGTTGGATGAGTTCAAAACGGAGAAGAGGATTAGTAGGATGTTCTACATAATGACATTTTTCTTCCTGGCGTTATGGGGGCCCTACCTGGTCGCCTGCTACTGGCGGGTGTTTGCAAGGGGACCCGTAGTCCCCGGAGGCTACCTGACAGCAGCCGTGTGGATGAGCTTCGCCCAGGCTGGGGTCAACCCTTTCATCTGCATCTTCTCCAACAGGGAGCTGCGGCGCTGCTTTAGCACCACGCTCCTCTACTGCAGAAAATCCAGGTTACCAAGGGAACCCTACTGCGTTATATGATGGTTTTGCTGGAGTTTTTTTAATCATCTATGTCTCTAATACCCTGATTGATCTTGATCTGGGCTTGTTCCTGTTGTACAGCGCACTCTCTCTTTCTCTTTCAGTATCCTTTCTCTTTATCCCCCAGTTTACCCCTCCTCCCCACTACTCTTTTCTCGTGGCCCTTCTCATGGCTGGACTGCCAGTCTCGTGGCTCTGTTGGGGTGATTAATTACAAAAAGAAAAAAGAAAAGTCCATCAAACGTGGAAAAGGAATGGGAATACGTAGAAGGCGTGGATCCCCTCCTGCGTTTATGTTCTAGTAAACACACTTTGGAAGGCCATGCCAATGCAGAAAAGCAAAAAGTTTCCTTTTTTTTTTGACAAAACACTGACAAGAAAACCTCTTGCTTTGGATAATTTGAAGATGCTTTACCTTGTGATGTGTGAAATACAAAAAAAGATGAAAAAAAAAAAGAGTATAAAACAAAGAAACAATACCTCTCAAGGAATTAATGGAAATGTTTTACAGTTTAAGAGTTGCACTAAAAAGAAGATGTAAAGATGCTTTTTTTTTTTTTTGGGTTGTTTTTCTTTTTCGGGTATTTTTTGGTCAACGGTTGCCAGCTGCGTATTGCAAGGACAACTTTTTTTTTTCCCCTCCTTTTTTTTTCTTTTTCTCAAAATAAAACAATGAATGCTTTAATTTGCAACAGACAACACAATCGCTGTAAGTAAAAGCAAAACTTGTTGGGATTACAACATCACTGGAGGATAGGATGGTTTTAATGTAAGTGATATCTTTTTCATTTCCTGGGCGGGGCGGGCGGGAGCGGCGGGCGGAACGATAGGGGCGGGGTTTGTGGTTTTTTCCTGAAGTTGCAACTTAAAACTAGAGTTGATTTCTTGTAGTTTTACAATCCATATGTCTCTATAGTGTCTGGCATTGTTATTTTCCTAACACGTTTTGCAAAAAAAAAAAAAAAAAAAAAAAAAAAAAAAAAAAAAAAAAAAAAGAAGGGGTAAAAGATGAATTGATGTAAGGGTTTGGGGGGTAAAATTTCAAATGAACTTTGTGCTTAAGAAAAAAAAAAGACATTGAAGAAGTAGTTAAATGTTTCATCATATCCATTTACCTGAACACTACCATGTTACAGTGTTGCTGATGCCACTCCTGGTTTTTATTTTTGCCTTAACGGTGATGATATCGTCATTTTTGGTTGTTTTTTTCTTTTAACTGTTGTCATTCAGTCTTAAAAAGATTCTTTAGATGCAAGGAGAGTTTTCGTTTTCTTTGTCACATCAGCGTGAAAATGCATGTTTTTTTTATTATTATTTAGTTTATTTTTAAAGCTGGCCCCACTCCTGTGAGCATCACAGGCCCATACACCGAGCAGCCCATTTTTTTTTTTATTCTGCAACGGTTTGCTACACCCCACAGAGTGCGCCGAGCACACGGAGTGTGTGTGCGTTGTGTGTGTGTGTGCGCGCGTGTGTGTGTTTCAGTGGATGCAAGGATGTGTGTGAATCAGACAACTGTCACTTCAAGACCAGAGCCTTAGTATCAAATCTTGCACAATTTGTAAAAAATGTAAAAGAGAAAAAAAAGGACATTTAAGGCACACTTGTCTTGTTTCTACTTTCCCTACATTTGCTCTCTACTGATTGTTTTCAATGACTCTCTCTCTCTCTCTCTCTCTCTCTCTCTCTCTCTCTCTCTCTCTCTCTCTCTCTCTCTCTCGCTCTCTCTCTCTCTCTCTCTCTCTCTCTCGTGGCCATTTTAATATTTATTATGTATTCATTTTTGTATATTATAGATAGCGTGTAAGTATGTGAGTCTTTCATTTTGAAGTCCCGAATGTGAGTACAGTTTCAGTTTTTAGGATTGCATTTGCTGAAAGTTACCTGTGTAATCTGTTGCTTTTTTTGAAAATAAAAAAAATAATTCAATTTTGCATAATTTGTTAATTTTGTTTATTTATATATTTATTTGGAAGCATGCCATTTTGCTAAGGATGTGGTATGTAAAGATCAACCCAAAAAAAATATTATTATTATTTTGTGGTCTAATGTTTAATTTTAGAAATCCCAATTTAAGCTTTCCTTAAGTACAGCTAATATATTAAATATAGACCATTTAAATCTATTTCCTTATGCTGGATGAAGACCCAGCTATTGTAAAACAATGTGATGGTTTTTGTAAGAGAGGTCTTCAGGGGTGTATCAAAAGAAAAGTGATTTTTTTTTCTGTAATATTTGCTTGTTGAATGCCTTTGTTTGGTGGAATAGAGTGACTATGTCTGAATGCAGCTAAATCCAGTGTTTAAAGCTACTCCAATATCCAGATTTTATGAAAACTTCCTTTTACACATCAAATCTTTTGATTATTTAAATGCATAAATATCCACTGATAATATTCAGCTCAAACTTGTATTTTTGCCAAAATAATTGGTTTTTGCACCATTGTTGTTGGCGTAAAAGTGTAAAAGTAGCATTAGCGTGAAATGCTGTGGGAATTTTGAACACTGGAGCTGTTTTAAAATGGCTTTGAAAATCCATTTTGGAAGTGTGTCCTTTGGGACGGTATTGAGCTAATAATGACCGGTCCTAATAGACCCACTAGCCATTAGCTCATCAGTCTTTTCGGACACAAACTATTTCTTCAAACTGAGGTCATTCAAGAAGATTTCTATGAGCAAAATACAAATTATTTCTTAGTTTTCCATTCAGTAAGGCCAAAACAACACATTACATGTGACAGAGCCTGACACAGGCTTGGTTTTCAAAGAGGACCACGCTGGCCTCACAACTAAACTATGACTGTAATCATCATGGAAACAAGCTGAATCAGATGTAACGTAATCATGGCGTGGCATTGCATTTGCATGGCGTGGTCTAGTCATCCTGTGTAGGTGGTCTTTTTGCATTCTAAAGCTGGTGTTTAAAGGTTACCATGTACGTTTTTTTCTTCTTTTTTTTATTTTTTTGCTTTCAGGTGACCAGTTATTCATTCTGCAAGGTTTTACATAATATAATTTCTGGACTGCTTTTCAAACTTGCCCTTTTAGAAAATTACTCGTACCATTTTGCGAGAACCGAGTATTTGTCAAGGCTCGTCACTAAAAACGACGAGTATTCAGCCTTTAATGGAAACAACATTAAATAGATCCTTGGGTTTCATCATTTTTGCAGGTTGTCATTCTGTGTTATATTGGAATACCACTGATAAAATATATACATCGCCGCCATATGGAATAATGGCAAACGGTGACCCTCCGCTGTGCCCTGAAGCAGCAAATGACACGGCGGGTTGTTCACTTCTTTCATTTTTAAGGTCACATTGATGTGCAGCTGCACTGAAAATGAGCTGTAAAATATGGAAATGAAAACTGAGCAAATGAGAGCAAATCACCTTTATTTTTTCCCCTTTTAAAACGACTTTGCAGAGAAAATTTGTCACCTCAGATGGTTTTTATCAATTACCAAATCTAACCAAATCAGAAGGGAAAGTTTCTTATTCTGTTAAATTATCTACTCACATTTTTTATTCATATGTAAAGGATTGAGTTTTTTCTCTTTTTAATGAAGAGCTCCTTTTGATGAACATGATTAAATAAAGCTGGCTTAAGACACTGTTTAGTTTTTAATGGAGTGGTATTTCTCTATAAAAGACGGTGCAATTTAAATATTATAAACTGAGACAAGTTTACCAAATATTTAGTAAAGAAAAACATGCTGGACTGAATTGCTCTTGTTTCCACACAACCCCACCTCAAAAAAGAACTGACCTATCCCTTTAAGATCGTGGCCTGGGTGAAAACTTTAATAATCCACACAAACGGGGTCATCTCTGAGCTCCGTTCTCATGTTTTTGCACGCTGCTTTAAGTGTCCCAGTATTTTTTTTATTTTTTTCCCCTCTCTCTTGTCGTTTGAGGACAGATGACAGGCAAAGATGGCCGGAGTCAAAGTTGTTTGGCAGACGGGCTCTGAACCATTTATATTCATAATCAAAGTAAATACCATCTGACTGGCTCTGGTTCTGTGCATATGTGTCATGGAAGACAGAACAAAGGAGGATAATTACTGTGAGACAATTGTAATGCTTTACTGGAGATCTTTTTAGTTAATGATCAGAAGACTTTATGATGGGGGTTTTAGCTGCCAGTAAATATTTTTGCTTCGCTCTCATTTGCTTAAGTAGAATTTGTTTACTGAAAAACAGTGATTCTTTATTTTTTTAAATGAGGGGTGTGGGGGAAAGGCCTGATTCAGTATCAGCCTTTCTGTGCACTTAAGCTCTTTCTGTATATAATGCACAGCAAACCTTAATGAAAGTGCAGTAAGTGTTAACGCCAAGAAGCTTTCAGAAAAGCAACGATGAATGGAACGAAGTGAAGGACTTAATCTTCTGACAAGCAGCTCAGGAAAAAAAAAAAAAAAGAAAAACCGCCATCACTCCATCTCTTCATATGTTTGAACATATGCTCTGCTCTTTGAAAAAAATGCAATATTTATAGTTTGGTGTTGAGAAATGGTAAAGAAAATGAATTCTTTTGTTTATTTTTGCCAAATGACCAACCCTGTCACCATGTGGAAGTCTGTGCTCTCAGATTGTATGCACTTGTTCGCTTTCATGTGCGCAAATTGCAAATGTGTCGATTTGTTACGGAAAATGTCATCATTTTTTTATTTTTATTTTTTTGTGCACTGTTTTGTCAACCTTCATTATTCCGAAGAAATTCTATTAGATGCGATGACAGGACGTTAAAAGGTGTAGCGACACAGGCAAATTCTCTCCTAAAATGGCAAAAATCAAATTTAAATGTCGAACTACATCTGAATTTAAAGGTGCGAAGCCGAGAGGCTTGACATTACATGAAGACTGCGAGGTGAAGAAAAGAAGGAAAATGGTGGGCGTTGGTTTTTCTAAGTGTTGTGTTGCAAGCGGTGCTGCGCTCTGAATATCAATGACAAACGGTTGTTCCTCAGAAAACGAAGAGGAAAAATTCATTATCATTTCTCCATCTAATAATTTTCACATCTTCGTTTCCAACAACCATTCTCCTCTAAGTTCTGCAACCCATCGTGGGAAGGCCTTATGCAAAGATTTCCCCTGTTTTAAATATTAACTGATTAAACTGCAGGATGGAGCTTCAAAGCTTTCATCCTGCATATTTAAGCTTTTTTTCCCTCCCTTGTAATGTGAGATGTATTAGTTGGAAGATTTCCCTGGAAATGTGCTTGGAGCATCTTTTTTAAAATCTATAAAAGCAACTTAGTCTTATGCTTATTTATGGCATCAATCTAAACTAAAAGGTGTCACAGAGGGATGTCTGGTGATAACAGCCGACATGAGCTGGCATTTTAGGGCCAGAGTATACTATTTCATGGAACAAGACTTAATGAGATTTATGTGACATGTTCTTCGAAAACTAAACAGCTTGTGGTTTCAACCCTTCTGGTGTCTAAAAGTTTCTAACTGAGCTCATGAGAACTTTGTTGTTGACTTTGAAGACGTGGCTTTGAATTCATGTTACTTTTGAAAAAGCAAAGATCAGATATTTTACAAAATCAACGGAAGAATGTGTTTTATTTATAACCCTAACCAAGTAGGGTTCCATATCTGTGTTCCCTGTTAACTATATTTCCTAGTACCTTTATTTCAGGGTACCTATGTTAACTTGTACTGTACATATGTTTCCTGGGACCTATGTTTACTTGTACTGATGTTTCAGGGTACCTATGTTTCCCAGTACATATGTTTCACGGTACCTATGTTTCCCGGTGTATATGTTTCCCAGTACTTATGTTTCCTTGTACATATGTTTCCTGATACATACATTTCAGGGTACCTATGTTTCCTGGTACATACGTTTAAGGCTACCTATGTTTCCTGGTACATACGTTTCAGGGTACCTAAGTTCTCTGGTACCCATGCTCCCTTGTACCTATGTTCCATGGTACCTAGGTTTCCTGGGACCCATGTTTTCTGGTACCTATGCTCTCTTGTACCTATGTTTTAGGGTACTTATGTTATGTTTCATGGCACCTATGTTCCGTGGTACTTATGTTCTCTTGTACCTATGTTTCCTGGCTTTATGTTTTCAGGTACCTATGTTCCCTAGTACCTAAATTTCTCTATACCTTTTGTACCCTGGTACATAGGTTTCTTGGTACCTATGTTACCTAGTTTCTTTGTTCCCTTGTACCTATAGGAACCAATGTTTAAGGGTACCTTTGTTCCCTGATACCTACAGTGTACCTTTATTTCAGGGTACCTATGTTAACTTGTACAGTACATATGTTTCCTGGGACTTATGTTTACTTTTACTAATGTTTCAGGGTACCTATGTTTCCTGGTACCTAAATTTCTCTATACCTTTGTTCCCTGGTACATAGGTTTCTTGGTACCTATGTTCCCTAATTTGTATGTTCCCTTGTACCGATAGGTACCAATGTTTCAGGGTACATATGTTCCCTGATACCTACAGTATGTTCCTTTTGTAACTATGTTTCCTGGTATCTATGTTCCTTGATACCTATTTGTTCTGGTACCTACGTATGTTTCCTAGTTTCCATGTTCCCTGGTAACAATGTTTCAAGTTACCTATGTTCCCTGTTACCCGATAATGTTCTTTTGTACCTATGTTTCCTGGGACCTTTGTTTTCTGGAACCATTGTTCCCCAGTATCTATGTTTCATGGTACATTTGTTCTCTGGTATCTATGTTCCCTGGTACCTATGTTCCTGGTGTTAATAATGAAAGCTATAGAAGATGTTTGACTCTCCCTTCAAATATCTAAAGAACAAATAAAAAATACTGAGTTACAGGGCAGGATCCATGGAACAAAAAGGTGTCTGGGGAACCATCTTGGTAACACAAGTGTACCGGGGAACATAGGAATGATACCAACTAGACTAGGGAGCAACAAAGTGTTTTTATTGTATATTTAAATCTTATTTTATTGTTAAGCGCAACCATAAGTTGAAAAACTGTTTTATTTGCCTGCACCTGCTCATCTGACACAATTCAGCTTGACTTTTAGCTTTCGTGTTGTATTCGAGAATGAAACAAATGTCTAACATGATTGTTTACTGCGTGTGATACCATTAGCTTAACAAGTAATGAGAATGAATATATTTTGCTTTCACCAACAACTGGATGTTTTTCTTATGTATTTGTGAAACAAAAACCAAATGACCTTAATAAAGGGTCTTTTCTTCAGTGGAGCAGGTGGTTGCTGCCCTGAAAATGACAAAACAAGAGTAAAAAATGGACCAAATTTAAAGGTGTTTTGTGCTTACGTAGAGAAAACCCAAATTGTCTTGACACAATCCACCAATTAAATAAAACAAATTGCTCTGGATATGCTTGATGTCGCATCCCAAGTAATTTTAAAGCATTTTTTAAAAAATGAAATCCTTTCTTACATTTATATCACAGCTAATGACATTCACAGTGAGTTATATGTGAATGCACGTTGCTTCAGCTACTTGTCACTCTCAGCTTCCAAGCAGGTTTGATAATTATGGAGAGAAAGAAATCTAATTTCCTGTGTGTTTTAGGGTGTGAGTTTGGGTAGGTTTGGTTCCTTTACTTGCAGTTTTGTTGGGAGTCAAGGGTAAACATGTCCACTCTGTTACACTGAGGATGAGGGATGGAGCCACAGATAGAAGATGATGGGTGGGTTAGTACTTAAGCGCCTGTAAATCAATGTTAGAATATGGAAAAGAGTACTGGTCAGTAGTAATCCCCTTCTCCCAACAAGGATTACCCATATCTTTCATGTAAGATTAAAAGATCCCACAACTCTGTGCAGAACAGTGCAGACTTTAAACCAAAACTTTGTAATTTCTCAACATAAGATGATTTCAGTCTAATATAAAAGGCAGCAGTAAGTATGGATTCTTTCAAGAAATGCTAGGTCTTTAATGTCTTTTTTTTTAAAGCTGGAGTCTACTTTTTGTAGTCAATCACACAAAGCTTGTAGAATAAAAATGACAAAACTTGCAAGGCGAACATTTTTCTCACATACTAAAATATTTAGAAACTGGCTTTCAGGTCCTTTCGCAGTATTAGGAGTTACAGATGGGAGGCTGAGGCTGCTGTATTCTAATAAAAGTGCATTTCCAGAGGGCAGTACGTCATGATGAAAAGCCAACATGTACTTTATTGTGTCTATTTAAAACATCCAACCAACTGCTTACATCTGCTCACACTGGAGCACGTTTGCCCAAGAAGAAAATGGATATTTTTTTGTGTAAACATATTGAATTTGATACAAATCCCATTGAAAACAAATTGTTATTTAAAGTAGGGGTTCCCAGATATGCAAATTTTGCCATATTTATTGTAATCCATTTCAAGAGGTGCATATTTTGTAGCATTTTCTTTACGGGAATATATTTTGGGTGGTGCAGCTTTTCTAGCATTTGTGGTAAATTATTTTAGGTGGCAAATTTTTCTTGTGTTTACGGTAAATCTTTTTATGTGGCACCACTTTTCTCGCATTTGTGGTCATTAATTATAGGTGGCGCTGCTTTTCTTATATTTACAGTAAATCATTTTATGTGGCACAGCTTTTCTTACATTTACATTTTTCTGCCCCCGAGTCCGAGTCTGAGTCCTTTTGATTTGAGTATCGGCCGATATCGAGTCCCGATCCGATACTTCTAAAATACATTTTTT
>JAUBOC010000063.1:12020711-12039585 GCA_032275365.1 Anablepsoides cearensis
TCCGATCCCTGATCGGGGTGTAACGCCCGATTCCGATCGAGTCTGAAACCTTGTGATCGGGGCCGATTTCCGATCACTTGATCGGATCGGGACATCCCTAGTAAATCATTTTGTGTGGTGCCACTTTTCTCGCATTTCTGGTCTTTAATAATAGGTGGCGCTGCTTTTCTTATATTTACAGTAAATCATTTTATGTGGCACAGCTTTTCTTACATTTACATTTTATGTGACGCAGGTTTTCTTACATTTACAGTAAATAATTTTATGTGGTGCAGCTTTTCTTACATTTATGGTAAATCATTTTATGTGGTGCAGCTTTTCTTACATTTACAGTAAATCATTTTATGTGGCGCAGTTTTTCTTACATTTACGGTAAATAATTTCATGTCGTGCAGCTTTTCTTATCTTTATCATTTTAGGTGATGCAGCTTTTCATTTTTCATTTTCATTTTACATTATTTAGCTTCTGCATCATTTGTGATAATTCATTGTAGACGGACCAGCTTTTCCAGCATTTACGGTTTTTCATTTTAGGCAGAGCAGCTTTTCTACTAATTACATTAACTCCCACATCTACCTTGATGTTAATTAGTGGTTGAAAAGACGAAATGGTGAGAAGAAAACTATCAAATCAGCCATTAAATAAGAAACAAAATATATTTTAATCTTTGCTAGAGAAAGGTTTATTTTGGCGGGCCTCTGTCTACTTCCTGCATCGTGGCAGTTGAGTAAAGTGGATGTTTATACGGACGATTTGTTTCAACTAATTCATTACGTTTTGTGACGAATCAAAGGGTTTTATTGGGGGGGGGGGGGGATGTATTTAGTGGGCGGGGAGGGTTAATCCACTTGAGTTCCTGTGTTCCAGCCTGTTCAGCACATTCTGTCGTCCTCCTTCTCCCTCCATCCATCCTTCTCTCCTTTTATTTTTGGAAACATCTCATTCTCGTGAGTCAGGCCCGGCGTGCCTCACAAAGGCTCAGTCTAGCGAGCTCTTGCCTCCTCCTCCTCCTCCTTCTCTTTTCATCTCTCTCTCTCTCTCTCTCTGCTGTTTATGATATTAAAACATCAAGAGAGTCAAGCGAGAGGAAAGAAAACTCTTCATCTCTCTTGCTCAGAGAGATTGGCAGAGGGGAGAATGAATGTTTTGCGAGCCATTAATTTGCCATATTTACATAGTTGACAGGTAATGGATGGATGTGTCTGCCTCGGTTGCTGTTATAATTGGTTAAAAAGGTGACAGGCAGCAATTTCTGACCCGAGCCTGCGGTTTTATAAAAGTCAGCAAAAAAGAAAAAAGTTGATGCGATGATGATGCAACCACATTTTGGGCATTCATCATAATTTGTCAAACGCGCTTGATGGCAGTGATGATTGATGATGTTCTTTCTTTTTTCTTGCTCAACTGATTTTTTTTTCTTCTTCTGACTATATATCTTTTTCGACGTGGCTGTAGAGGAATCGGCTAATTAGCATGTTTGCAATGCAGTGTCACTTCTTGCGAGAGTTTTCTAGCGAATAAGGAGAGTCGCATCCAGGAAAATCTGCTAAATGAAGTTGCTGTGGAAACTACAACATCGACTTTAGGCATCCTGCTGACACAGCTTCAGGTCTGAACGCTGTAATTAACAGCTTCCTTAGACAGATTGTTTTATCATAACTTTTTAGCTCAGTGCATGTCTCTGGTCTACTAATTATAGAAGAATAACTTGACCTCATAAATATCATGATAATAATAATAATAATAATAATAATAATAATAATAATAATAATAATAATAATAATAATAATAATAATAATAATAATAAGGGTTAAAGTCAACAACTAATGCCAACATTTAAAAAAAGCCTTTGTGCAATCTATTATAGTATAATTCTCAACTGCTAACTCACCAAATTTTAGCTCAATATCTGGCAAATTAAATGAGCTGTAGCCTTTTCTGTGTTCACTAAGTTCAGTGAGCTGACGTGAGTATTTTTAATCAGGCTGCCTCCAAAATTTAATCAGTTGTAGATGCACATCTAATGATAACATTTTGTGGCTTTCATTAAAATCTATCCAATGACGCATGGGATATTTTGCTAACAGACAGACATGATTCACTCTAACAGATATTGGCAAAGTTTCTTAAAACAGATCATGTATGAGCTGTTAGTGCTTAAAGTATATGATGGGGAAGAGTCTCAGCTACTTCCACACCAAATTTTAAATCATTGTCTGCAAAAATGACTGTGTTAAAGCGGTTTTTGTGTCAACCAATATCTCTCAATTGTGGTGGCCAATAAAAAATCCGTTTGATTCCAAATGGTATTCAGTTGTAGAGGCACATTGAGTGAATAATTTCTGAAAGGTTCATTACAATCTGCTCAGTAGTTTATGAGGTATTTTGCTAACAGACAGACAAACCCAGGCAAATGCATGGCCTATCATGGCAGCAGGTAATAAATAGCCTCAAAGCAGCAGAACAATAAAGTTTACTGTGGCATATTACTGTAACATATCTTATGCCCTTATTGTCTCTATTTTTCACCGTTCTCGCACCTTTTAGGTAAAAAAAGATGTGTTTTTAAGTTTTATTACTTCTCTCAACAATAACCACAAGCTTACAAACGACGTGTCAGATCAAAGTGGCCGAGCAGCTCATCTGAAAAGAACACGGTCACCACAGTATAAAAAAAAGTAATTTTCTACCTTTCGGTGTTCAAAGAATTCAATTTTCCTCCTGAGGAATTATATTTGCTCCACAGATATAATAACTCTGGTCTCACACGCTGATTATGCTGTTGTTATTTGTGTAATTTATGTGGCCACGGCACATTCTGACTCCCAAGTTTTACATGATATAGCTTTGATTTCACATGTGCTTCATTCGTATGGCGCCCAAACACCCACAGCCCCGTGTTTGTATGTGTGGCACAATAATTACGATCAGGTTTGGCTTCGCGCTGATGCATTCTCCTGATACAATTTGCATCTTTGTTTCATGCTCAGAGAAAAGTGGGGGGGGGGGGGAAGCTTTGAAATTGAAATGCCTCCAGTAAAATGGCAAAAAGCCACTATTGTTTTACGGCAGAAACACAAACAGCATCACCATGAAAACACTCTCACACCCTTCAGAAAGCTGGAGGAACTCAATAAATCACACCAGTATTGGAGAGATATTTGTAATTTTATGCAAAATAAGCAAAAAATGATTTATTATAAAATCATAAAGCTAATCTCTAACAGCCACGAGGTTGCCGTTGTTATCGATTGTTGTCAGATGATCAGATCAGGTCTATCAGCGTCTCATGCTGTCCATTTGTTTCAGCTACGGTTATTTAGTTACATCAGATTTGTTACGGGAATTAGAGAAATCAGTGGAAATCGCCAGTTCCTTCAAAGTCCATGTGCCAAATTGAATCTCTTCTTGATCATGCCCGTCTAACAGAGTCATAATGTCAAGGAGGTTCATTCCTTGACAATGAATATCCATCAAGCTCTTTAAAGCCCTAAAGTGTTGCAGTTTGGTTTCATAAAGCTGAGCATCATGTCTAACAGGAAGTGTTGCCAGTCTCTGGCAGCAGGAGCCTTTTAACTAAGATCAAAGTGCGAATCCAGACTGTTTGAGGGAAATAACTCAAACACACAAGTACCCATCAGTGGAGTTCTCTCAGGCTTGGATTTGCTCCTTTGTGGCCTTTATTTGCACTTAAATAACCTTAATAGGATTTCAAATTTTAAAAAAATAAATAGCTATTTTCATGTGTGGAAATCGGTGGAGTCACTTATCAGTGCTTCACGAGCTGGTCGTGATGAAAATTAGATTTGAAATTCCGATTGTTTCGCTGCAATTTTTCGCAATTAAGTTGGAGTCACTCCGCAGTGGGAAACCAGAGGGTGGCCCACTTCCTGTTTCAGAGCAGAGGTACAGCTGGCTGGAAAGGTCAGCTTGCAGTTTTAAAAACAAAACTAGAAGTTATCCACAGAAAGCTTGAAGCAGACTGGTGCAATTTAAAGAAACGACCATTGACGATGATACTTTGGTTGTCAGTGCTTGTCAGGATTTAAGTAAATACTGGGTTTGTTCAATCTGGTACATATAAAAGTACAGTTTCACCATTTGATTGGGAAGATCACCGATCTCTCCTCTCTGTTTTGAACTTCTTGAGATAAAGAAAAAGATCTTACATAAATTGCACATTCAACAAGATCATTTCTGAGAGATCATTTAGAAATCAAATAAAAAAGTAAATCTAAAGAATTGAGAGTACAGTAGAGTTAATGTAATCAGCTCCATCAGCAGCCTGCGTGGCAGCCGAGGGCTGCGTTGTCACTGATATGATTACCTGCTCATCCAGGCCTCTGATCTCATTGTTCCCTGACATGGAAGATAATATGTGCATAATAATGCTTCTGGAGATAAGGCCTCGGTGACTGTAGCGGAAATATGTTGCGTCTGAAAGAAAACCTAAAGTCATCCAGAAGTTCATTTGCACTTTAATGTAAGTTGCTTCTCCCAAAGGAGTATTTGGGTTTCAGTTAGCATGAACAAGTCTGTCAATCTCCTTAAAATATTAAAATTTATTCTCACTGCTAAAACCAGAAGCTTCTTGTAGCTGAAACATCTGAGGCATCATTTTAGACATGGCCATAAATAAATGGCTAATTTTACAACTACTGAGGTGCAATTTGAAGATATTAGTTCCCCAACATTTATACCTGTTTCTTGTTCAATAAGTGGAAGAAACTAATCGACGAAGCGGCGCAACAAGAGGCCTGTGGTTAGGTGAAGAACTCCAGAGTAAAAATGCTGGACTTGACTCCTGATGTTGCTTAGCAACAATCGGAAACCCTTGTGGCGCATAATTTTCTTTTTACTGTAATTTGAAATATTTTTGTCCTGAAAAACACCGTGCATCATCGGAACCGCACGGGAAAAACAAAAAAGAAGGTCCTTTTTTCAGTACAAACATGAAATAAAAAGGTCAGACATGAAGAGACAGATCTCTCGGTGATGCGCGGCTCAATTGTCCGAGTGCTCGGGTGAGGTGCCTAACGCGACACGACTGCAGCTCAACTGGGAAACTTCCAAATATAAATATGCATAAGCATGGCCTTTGGCATCGCTCAAATTAAGCAGCATGTCCTTGGTAATCTGGTGTCAGAGGAGCACATTGTGCCACAAAACACTATCACTGCGCAGTACTTGTAGATCCCCCTGTAATTGTAATGGGACTGAAATCTAAATTTAAGAAAGCCCAAGGATTACTGAAAGGAAGGCCACATTTCATGTCTTATACTGAGAAATAATTCCTATGTTCCCTGGTACCTATGTTTTATATACCTATGATCCGTGTTACCTATGTTCCCTGGGATAGATGGATGGATGGATGGATGGATGGATGGATGGATGGATGGATGGATGGATGGATGGATAGATAGATAGATAGATAGATAGATAGATAGATAGATAGATAGCTTTATAACAGACTTGTAGTCCAAATTACATTAAAAAGAACAATCAATAATAAAAGAACAAAGAGTAAAAATACATAAAAAAGAAAATTCATAAAACGCTCCTAATCCTTCAGGAGGCAGTCATACCAATGTTTCCAATATACTGATGAATATCTCACTGCTCTATACCTAATGTTAACAGTAGGGTAATTCTAATATTAGATTCATTTAGCCAACAAATAAATTTATACATAAGTTTCCTTAAAACAGGAACCTATGTTCCCTGGTACCAATGTTTTTTTATACTATGTACCATGGCACCTATGTTTTTATACCTATGTGCCCTGGTACCTATGTTCCTATGTACCGACATTCCCTGGTACCTATGTTTTCAGGTCTAAGTTCCCTGGTAGCAATGTTTTTTATACCTATGTGCCCTGGTACTTATGTTCCCTGGTACCTATATTCCCTGTTACTTATGTTTTCAGGTACCTATGTTCCCAAGTACCTATGTTCCCTGGTACCTATGTTTTTATACTTATGTTCCATGGTACCTATGTTTCCTGGTACCTATGTTTCCTGGTAGCAATGTTTTCAGGTGCATATGTTCCCTGGTACCTATGTTTTTTATATCTATGTGCCCTGGTACCATATTTCTTGGTTCCTACATGTTTTTAGGTCTAAGTTCCCTGGTACATGCTTTTATACCTATGTTCCCTGGTACCTATGTTTTTTTTTTACCTTTGTTCCCTGGTACCTATGTTTTTTTACCTTTGTTCCCTGGTACCTATGTGTTTTACCTATGTTCCCTGGTAGCTATGTTTTAAGGTCTAAGTTCCCTGGTTCCTTTGTTTTTTTACTTATGTTTCCTAGTACATATATTTTCAGGTACCTATGTTCCCTAGTATTTCTCCTAAAATGTGTTAGCTCTCAGACCATGTGTTGTGGAGGAGTCTCACCTTCTACCACCCTACCAAATTAAAGCTGAGTATTGTAATATTTCTTAATTTTATGTAATTGTGAATATACTGACTTCAAACAGGCAATAACTTATTTATTTATTACATTATTACTTTGGGAGTGTCTCATTAAAATTATTCCAGTGGTTCAACAAACAGATGTGGTTGACACCAACAGTTAATGCTAAAGTTCTAACCAAAATTGTGGTGCAATGTGAAGGTCTTAGAGTGCGTTTTGGGGTAAATTCCCTTTGGGATCAATAAAGTATTTTGAATTTGATTTCTGTAAAATTGACTGATTTATAGCCAATTTTATGTTTGCTAATGTCGCTTAGCTGTGGCAGCCGTCTTAAATAGGCTGATTTTTAAATATTTCATTGAAGTCCATCAAGTGGTTCCTGGGATATTTTGCTAATTTAAAGACAAATAAATACAAACAAAACCATTATTATCCTTTCCTTCAGCAGCAATAATAAAAATAAAAACATTCAAACAAGACAATAGCAGTTGAGTCCAGAATCTACTTGAATCGATGTCTCTTCTGAATAAAAGTTTGATTTTAATTATCAAAGAGTCACACAGTAATAGATCATACTAATTTCTATAGGGGATCATAGACTGGATTTTTCCATTTGTTTTCATCAACAGCTGTCGTGTTGGTTCTTACTGCACCACATATAGAGCCTCCTTGGTGCTGCTGGCTAGTAAGGGCACAAAAGTGTGCAACATTGTGATGTACTTTATGATGTAGGCTGATATAAAAGATAATGAAATCAAGGCTTAATGGGGGTAAAATGTTTCCCTCAGCGGTTTTTATTTCCTTCTTTTTTTTTTAGTACGGGCACTTTTCTGGGAACACAGGAACGGTTTAATGAGACATCAGTACAGTGAGTTCATTGTATGTGTTCTGATTGCAGGCAGTCTATCCTAACTTGAACCCAGAGAACAAACACTGAAAATAAAGCCCATGCATAATTGAGTCATCTGGACCGAAATACCACTACTGTGTCGGCGCAAAAACATTCTCCAAGGTACTGTGAATGTAATCACAGAGCGTGAACAACGAGATGTTGTGTTGGCTTAGGTAGCGGGAACTCTAGCTTTTCTTAAAAAAAAAGTGTGTAGCACAGTGTGAGTGATGTTAGTGACAATTTAGTCCCAGGGCAAGGTAATTAAAGGAAGCGGAACAGTGTTTAAGTAAATATGGGAATCTGAAAAGCTGCAGGCATGGTATTCCATTTTCTTTGCTGACAGGATTTCATTAGGAGAGGAGTTTAGACTCAAAAAGGCTGAGGCTGATAAAGGCACACTGGGACACAACGACTTTGAAAATGAAACCGTCAGGCTGAGGAAGTGAGAGAAAGCTCAAGTAGTCTCATCTAGTCTCAACTGGCGTGTTCTCATTTGCAGTTTAACTGATTTGTGCTGTAAAAAAATATAAACACTGAGGCTAACTTAGTGTGGCTGGGGATGTTTCTCCTGTTACATACGAACACCAGAAACTAACCCTTAGAAGGAGGGGGACTGTCAGGATTTCCAGGATTTAGTTTTGTGTTTTTAGTAACTCCTAATTGGATATTTCATGGTCCTGAACTACTGGGTCAAATTTATTAAAACTCATAAAATGTAATCTTTGAATGCACTATTACAATTTACTTTTGTAGTAAACATACTTTAAAATGGCCACCACGGCTAATAGCTAACCTTAGCAACCACATAAATGTCATTTTTACTGGTATTAAGCTCAAACTTGATGTAGTAGCTGAGCATCATTCACAACACATTCCAAGGGCTAACAGATCACACAGGATTTCTTAATATAGCTTCAGATTATGACAGGGACCAGCAACTTAAACGAAGAACAAGGTTACAATTTTGTTGACACTACAGAGCACATAGTACTGCACACTTACCCAAATGTAATAAAACTGCCATTTTAAATATGTTTGCATATGTATATGTTTAATAAACCAACATACAGTGCAGTAACTTAACATATTTCATGCTTAAATACATGTGTAACAGTTTTCTTTAATGAATATGAATACAAGCAATTTGAAGCAAACAAAAAATAAACAGTTTAGTGAGCTGAAGTGCAACAATAAAACACCTTGTTTGCAGACTCCTGTGTGGTTTTGGTTCTGGTAAAACGTTGCTGTTGTTTATGTACTTGAAACTTCTGTAAATTTCTCACATTTACCAGTAGCTTTGTGCAACATGTAGTGGCGACTCTCTAAGCAGATTGAACTAATAGGTTTGCCTTGAAATTCTGTGAACTGATAGTCTAACTCCTAAAAAAAATATTTTGACTTCTTCATAATTTTGTATTCAAAAACCACCAAGTGCTTTTAATTTTTGAAAAAATGGAAGAAAAAAAATTGATAGGTGGGCCAGATGTGGCCCACAGACCGCCAGTTGCCCATCCCTGGATTATGCAAATATTATTACTATATATAGATATATGACCCGTCACATCAAAACTAGGATTAAGTCTAAAAGTGGAATGGGGAGAAATAGGCAGATGTAGTGTTTTGATTAAAACGTGTGCAAAAATAGCATTTTGTCAAAACATAATGAATTAATGCCTTATCAATGTATCATTTGAATGAACTGTGTGAAATATAATCATAAAACAAAAAATTTGAAGCACTTTTTTGAGCAGTAGCAACAAAAAAAAACAGATTTTGAGGAAAACTGCCTTAAAATTTTGAGATTTTTCATGTGAGCTAGCAAAGTTTTGTTTCTTTCCAGCTGGAAAATCTCAATATTCAAAAATAATTTGAGGTTTCCTCTTTATAAGGACATCAAGAATTCCTGAATAAAATTACATAAAATTAGGATTCAGACCAAATATTTATGTGTTATCGTAACCAACAAGTCAAATTAAGTCATAAATATGGATTTACTTATGATATATGAATGATCCAGGTATCAAAATATAGCATTTAAAACCAGGAATCTGAAAATATAATTAGGTTGTTTTGACCAAATTCGACTTAATCCTCATTTATATATGATGTCTCACATATATACAAAAAGAAGCAGCTAGGACTTCATTATTTGAAAGTTTCTGGACTTGTAAGAGGTATGAATGCCTATTTGTTTTTCAGATTGTGACCCTATAATGAACCTGCACCAAAATCTGCATGAAATGTTCCAGCATCCAGTTCTGCTTTGGCTTTAAACGCTGTAATGGTAAACCATATCTCAGAAGCTTCAAAAATCCTTCACTTGGCCTTTTTTTTTTTTTTTTTTAAACAATTCGGGGCTTTAAAGAGAATTGTGAGGCTGCCTCCAGAGCTGTGTGATTCTGCTCCGATCCATTGAGCGCCGAGAGGAAGCTGTTAGATTGCGGAGCGGGCGCCATCCGTTTCCCACCCTGACCGCAGACACGCAGGTTACACTGTCCCTGTCTGCCTTATCTCTCGGAGCACCGGCTCGACTTCACACCCAGAGCTCGGACCCGGCCCTCGCTCAAGATAAAGCCTGAAATAGACCACTCTCGCTGACAGCAAGGCAGCAATAGATAAGACTGTTGTGTCCACAGCTTCAGGCGAGGAATGAAACAGGAAGAAGAGGGGAGAAAAGGCAGAATATGGTAGAGGCACGGCACACTGTTGATAAGCTTTGCTGCTTGTCTTTGACCTTTGACCCTCTTATTCAATCAAAGATTTAAAAATAAGGAAAGTTATAGAAGTGTAGAAATGTTTTCTCCCCTTGCTTTTCTCCCGGCTGAGACGATTGATCGTACCTATTGACCCGTGCAGTTTAAGCCGCGGCTTATTTGGTCATCCTGGCTTACGGAGATAAGGAAATTACCTCGTGTACGTCTGCGTGTGAACACGCTCCCCGACGCCCGTGCATCCTCACCTGCAGCTTTTTATTAAAGCCCCTGCCAGACAGCATTCAGCAGAAGTGCATCTGAAAAGGTTTTCCTCTGCTGGCATGCAGAAGCCAATCAATAATTGTGTGTCTTAGTAAATTAGATCATGTAGACAAGAGGCAGCAGTCAGCAAAGCCATCCCAAAGTAACCCCTTCGCCTGCTTAGTTCATTCTTCATTAGACAATGGCCCACAGTAATTGAATTGGCCTGTACAAGCTAAGGGCTTGGCCTCCACTTTTTCTGCCTTTCACAGCATATATTCAGATCTCGAGCTTAAACCCGAGCCAAGAGAGGATTTATGAGTAGGGTGGGACACTTCCTGTGTGACTTCCAAATAATCGGACATAAAACCGAAAGAACTGTGGTTTATTTTTGTGTTTTTGTTAATTAAAGAAAATGTTCATGTCATTCCTGTGTTTTGCCGTTAATTAATTTGTTTTTCACAGAGACCCAAACTTCCTGGAAACGGGAACTCCTTTTCCCAGAATGATCATTGCGTTAAAGCGCTTCACTGCATTTGTGACAACGATGCTAAAACACACATCTTTTTTTTCTCTTACGGTTATAATCGCAAAGTGAACAGTTGTCATGAAACATAACTACTAGTTCAAATATCAAGCTGTACGACACAAAGCTTTAAAAAAAAATTGATGCCTCGTCGCACAAAAAAATTGAGAGATTTTTAGTTTTTTCAGTGTTTTTCTGTGACAAATGCATCCAGTAGTAAATGTGGCCATGATTCCATGTGACGTGGGCATTGAAGGGAGAGAAATTCATGAGCTCGGGGAAAAAAAAGGCAGAGGATGACAACTCTGAGAGGGACCAAAAGAAAGACTTTTCCTGTTTATGGCTTTCTGAGAGACACTCGTGTCAGACTCAACCAAACACACAAACTGTTTTTGTTTTTACTGTCGTAAAAACAAAAACGGTTCTTGAGCCGGAGAGGATAAGGAACACGGTATCCCTCCTTAAAGAAGTACAAAGAGCTAACAAAAAAAAAGTATTTGTTTTAAACTTTGGCACACGTAGCGACAGGTGATATTTATTTTAAAATCATTACCGTCTGCCTTCGCTTTTCAGCAGCGGCCATAAATTTATTTACAAAAAAAAAAAAAAAACTCTGGTTCTGACATCGTTACCCATAATTCCACCGTTTCGGGTCTTTTCTCACTCTGCCTTCTGTCTCTGGTCTTCCTCGCCATCATCCGTTAAACCCAGACCCCTCCCTTTGTTTATCCCTTCATCTCTCCCCTGTCCGTTTTACCTCCATTCCTCTTCGACAGTGGCACCCTCAGCGCGGGGAATGTGCCACCATCCGTCCCAAGCTGCAGGTAATGGATTGAGCGCGGGGCCTAATTGTGACCGTGGATGAGCCGGCCCGTGGGCGTCCGAGTGGGCGTTCAAATGGATTTGGAGGAGCTCGCCTCCGATACTCACTCAGAGCTTGGTCTTTTTTTTTTTTTTTTTTGCGGGTTTTTCATGTTCAGTGTCACTGCGAACCTTCCACGCCGTCTCGTTTCTTCTCTCAAAGGGTGAAACATGACAGCGGCGTGCCGACGTCGCTTCGTTAGGACGGTTAAAAGCTGTTTTTGTGGTATCGGGGTGCCTTTTTCCTCAGCACTATTTAATCCTGGCATTGCTGCAGAAGCCCACTCCTTTAACATTTTTTTTTTTTACTTTGATTGCTGGAAACAGATCAAGAGGATTGTTGAGATGCCCTCCAATGTCACCTCATGCTGTTGAAAATCAGAAATTGTTCAGGGAAGTGTGTTCTTGCACCATTTCTGCTCGCTATACTTGGATATCTTCACTGAAGAGCGGAAGAAACGGCTCCACAAAATCACAGGATGTTGAACAATCCTAACAGACACCTGGAAACTCAAGATCCGGTCATGAATAATTCATGGGAATGAGCGAATGAATGCTATTTGCTGTCTCATTAAAGCGTGCTTCCCATCAGATCTACTGTGCGTTTCCATGTATTCTGAAATGTGAAATGTGTAAATTATCCTGCAGCCAGTGAGATAATGCTGTTCAGAGAAATATAATTTAATTCTAATCACACTGATGAGCTAACAACTAGTCTAAGCAGGGCTGTGACTGATGTGAATTACTGCCTTCTTAAATAAAAAAAAACATATGTCTCTTTGTGATTCATGAAGTATTTGCACTTTTCTGTGCAGACGCATACCTGTAGACTGCAAGACAAAGGGACTCAGGGATCATGCTGGTGTAGTCGCTTCCTCGCTTACCTGCCTGACCCACTCTCCACCTCCTTCTTCATTCTCATTTATAAAACTTGCTTGAACTGCCCCTAAATTATCCTCCGTACAACTGACAAAACGTGCAAGGCCAAAAGACGTGAGAGGAAGAAACCGTGCAGGTTATGAGTTCTTGTTAACTTTAATAGACCCTCTTGTGCAGGAGAAAGGAAGTCTAATAGACTTTGCTCTGCTTCGTGGCTGATGCAGCTCAATTAAAAAAAACAGAGAGAGCCGTTTAAATCTTATGAAATATTAAATGTTTATAGGGAGCCCATGAAGTCAACATATTAAAGACGGGAATAATCATTTAAATCTTTCCTTTTTTCATTTAGATCTTTCCTGCCCACAGCCATCAGCATCTACAATAATTCTTTACTTGGATGAGTTACAACAACACCTAATTTCCCTCTGGGATAAATAAAGTATTTTTGAATTGAATTTTGAATTTGAAATATGTAAGTGCTACATGCTACGCACCATGTTAGCTGCTTTGATTTCCCCCCTTTTTCACGCCACTCCTAAACCCACTTGTGTGTACGACAAAAATCCCTGATTCAGCAGTAAATGTGGCCCCGCCGGAAAAAAAAAATCGCAGCAACACAACAACTGCGTTGGCTCCGACTAATACACAGATTTTGCATTATTTATTCACACCTTTCTATTTCTGCTGCCGTTGTTATCCGACATGCAGGGTTGCTTCAAAAACAAATGTGTGCAGATGGCTGGCCGTGTCAGGATGGGACACACTTTCTGAAATAAAACGGGTTTTACTGGAGTGCGTGGGGAACAAACCCTCAAATGACCGCAAGGGTAGCAAAAGGGTTAGTTAGAAAAAATGTAAAAATAATCTACTGCATCCTGTTTTTGGAATACAGTGAGAAAATGCTGTTTTTATTTATAAATGCCCTCAAATTATCACCTTGAGGTCACAGTTTAGGTCCTGTCTAATCCGAGTGCATCCAAAGAAAGTACAGCAGCTCAAGATACCATGAGTTTTCCCCGTCTTCAGGTCTATTATACGCACACAAACGTCAATTTGCATCGC
Organism: Anablepsoides cearensis; assembly: GCA_032275365.1. Taxonomy (NCBI): domain Eukaryota; kingdom Metazoa; phylum Chordata; class Actinopteri; order Cyprinodontiformes; family Rivulidae; genus Anablepsoides; species Anablepsoides cearensis. The sequence goes on from JAUBOC010000063.1 coordinate 12,034,303, forward strand.
GTGTGATCCCAGCCAGAGGAAGGCGAGGGGCTCGTCTGTCTCCCCGCGTCTTCGTCTACAGACAGGAAGTGGCTGACACACTCAGGAGGTGTGAATTCCCTGCTCGTGATTAATTTAGCCCTTCCTGTGGAGGCAGCCTGCCATGAAGGTTTTAACCGGCTCAATTTAACTCTGATCAACACGTGCGCAGCGAGCGCCGACTGATGATTTGACTCTGACAAATTACCCGGCGCGTTTTGCTGGGTAATGCCTGAAAAACCGCCACGTTTGTTTTTCCCGTTTATCATCAGGTCTTGATGTTGCGCCGAGCTGTGGGTAACCAGAAAGGAGGCAGGAAATGCTAAATAAGTCCTCTTCTATTTCTCCTGGAGGGATTTGCGTTTGATTTGTTTCGCTGACGGCGCCGAAACTTCATCCGGATTTGCAGATCTTCAACCTGAAGGTTTTCCCGCTCGAGTCGGGCTGGATGGGGAGATGTGCGGTGAAGGGTGGTGCAGAGTTCCATCCCTAAGTGTGCTGTTGTGTCTGCCTCCGCATGTGTCAAGCAGCAGCCAGCCTTCCACTCCAGGCTCCTTTCCTTCTCATGTTGTTAAGGTTTTCTCGTTTTTGAAGAACTCAGAGGTCTTTGCTTCCCAGAAACAGCTCAGATGTGTGTGTGGGCTTGACGTGCTCAAACACTCCAAAAAAATATATATAACTTGTTGAATGAATATAAAAAATATGAAGAAAATCTTCACTCAGTTATAGAAATGAAGCAGATATTTTAGTATCGCAAGCTTTTTTTAATGTTTAGTTTTGTTGGTTAAAGCTAAAATAGCAAAATGCTAACTCATTAACAAAGGTAGCTAACATGTAAGAAAATACTAGCAATATTTGCTAAAAAGGAAGAAAAGGCTAAAAAGAAAAACAGTTGCCAAAACATCAAATCATCAAAAAGCTAGCAAAATGCTAAATGTAGCAATAAGTTATTTACGGAAGATTTAACACAACTGTCACGACAACATCAGTTTAATCCCCTTTTTGCCATGTTTGCTTAAACTATTCATCCATAACACTTTCTATCATTTGTAAAGAGTGTAATTTGAAAATAAATTTCATAGCTAAAGTACAGTCGTCCTCAGGAACAGCTCTTGGTAAAGGCAGCATAGGCAAATGCTAAGAGCACCGTCCATCTAGGGGGCGCCACAATGAGTGTGTAGAATAATCACTGGTTACTCAAGTTTATGAAGGTATCTTCAAATGGTAGGAAAATACATAGTTTTGAAAAGACCTTTTCCAAATGTTTTGGAGAGTTCAACTCTAGACCCCCCTAGAACTGCTTCACTCCACATTGCTGTCAGCAGATGTTGTTGTATGAGGTAGACCTCAAATTAATGATATTGTTAAATATTTTAAGTGGACAACCTTGTTTTTAAAGAATAAAAAAACAATATATTAACAACAAAGCTAATTAATTTGGTATGTTAATCAGGCCTAGGGCCCCAGATTGGCCCTGGTTGTCCTCCACTGTTTTCATGTAACGTCAGGATCTCAAAGCAGCTAAAGCTTTCCGACCTGAGTTGTTTTACATGTTCGGGGGTTGTGATGTTAATTTTTCCCACCTCCTCTTGCACGTCACACAGCGCACTTTGAGCCCATGCATGACTGGCTTCCTGCCACCCTTCACAGGAGTAAAAACTTGTGTTTAATTTCCGTTTTCATGCTGCGCTGGCTGCCCCTTAAATTATTAATATCCACCGGCGGCAGCTGTGGCTCTTTTTTTTTTTTTTTTAAGCTGTATTTCTGTTGCGTAATAGAAAAAATACAAATGTGATAAGGAAGTGTGAATGGAAGAGAGTGGCAGAAGAGAAAATGAAGTTTAAACGAGGGAAATATGTATGGTGTTTGTTATGCATGGAAAACTAATACAAAGAGTTGAAACGGACGATTTTCCGCCTATTTGAGCGTAAAAGAGTTACAGAAGAGGGAACAGGAGGATGAGGAGAAGAGAAAACCCAGCAGATCCTGCCCTCCGTGTTATAACAGCCGCACTCAGATCCAGGTGGCTTCTCGCAGGTCAGGGGGCAGCACTGCACCCCCCACCCTCAGGCATGCACTCTCTCCAATCCAACATGTTTTTTGGACATGAAAGTAAATATTGGCTTCATCAGATCAGTATTTTGTTTGTTCCCTTGAAGCATCACAGCCCTTAGAGAAAAGCCTTGAACACACAACTCCTTCATTTCACTTTTAACTCTTTATTCTTCAACTTTACTTTCTCTCTCATGGTCTCTTTATCCTCGTGTGTTTTTTTATATATGTATTAAAACGACTTCTTACTGTTCATTCCATGTAACAAGTATTAAATAGCTGTGATTCCTTGAAGGAAAGCATATCATCCATCATAAACATGTAACCATTTTGCTCTAATCTTGAAAGTAACTTTTATGCATGTCATCTTGCATGTTTGGTGCTTATAGTTTGACTGTCAAATCCACTTTTTTAGCTGTTAAATACATTTTGTTGCTTACTTAGAGTCTCTAAGAAGCAGAAAAGTTGAATTTAGTCTCTCCTGGTGCTGCAAAGATAACTTTAGTTTCTGTTTGGGTCAATATTTTTTAGCCCGTTCAGTTTTAGTCTATTACGTCAAATTATCTGTGAATTGCCAAATAAGGTCTGGACCAACTACATCAGACTCTGGCTTCAAAAAATAAGGGTGGACAAGTCTTCTGTTGTTGACATATTTTAATTTAATTGTAAAGAAAACATTTCTGCGAGCTAGAAAATGCTAACACCCTTTCTTAAACTGGAGTGGACCGGTCTGGAAGCCGGAAAGGGGCGGAGCTTGAAGGAACAGTAAGAAAACCAGTTGCTTTGAGACACACATCAGAAAAGTGGTGAGGGGCTGGTAAAGTTCAAACAAGGAGGAATTCAGACCAAACCATTGAAGTTCCACTTTATAAAGACCCAAACTGAATGATTTAAATGTTAAAATGAAGAATATAAAAGCAGCATGTCTACTTTAACATTGTTAAATTCCATTGAGTTATGGCCATATTGGACTATTAACTTTGCAGCTGTGATTATGACTATTACTTTCTGAGAGTTGCATCTGTCAATAATAAAATCTCAAGACTATCAAGGCATTGTAAAACAAAATGTGTGGCCCGGATCAGAAAAATTACCCAAAACACATGTCAGGATCAGTTTGTTTTTGTTGTTTTTAGCTTTTTGTGTTTTAAGATTAAATTTTTCTAACGTTTTGTGATTTTTTTTTGGTTTAGTTTGTAAGCTGTGTTTTTCCTCAGTTCAGCTCCTGCTCTGAGTCAGCGTGCCACGCCCACTCTCACCTGTTCCCAGTCCGCTCGGGTGACTTCACTTCCACATTTGTTTAGTTTGTTTCTATTGCCCCTATTCCCTGTGCCCTCCTGTGATTTTCTTCACTTGTGGGTTTACTCCCTTGTCCCATCTTTTTGAATAAACGTGAGTTTATTTCCAACCAAACCAAACAGCCCTGATTTAAATCCTTCTTGTGGAAGAAGCCTAAAATCTGCAGTCTGGAGAAGGAATCCTTCAGATCAGAGGCAGCTGAGGCAGTTTGCTCACGCGGAGTGGGCCAAAGTACCTGTGGGCAGGTGCAGGAGTCTCTGAGAGCTCTACAAAGCATTTGACTTAAAGGTTGTGCAACAAAAAATTCAAATAAGGGCATCTGTATTTTAGATTTTAGAAATCCAAACTGTTTATTTTTCTTAATGATTCATCAACTTGGCCACAAAGCGATCGTGGTGGGAGAGTGGGAGTCATAATTTGGAACGCCTGGCAAAGAAGCTCAACATTACAAAGGAGTGTAAATGTGTTATTGACCTATATTCTCCGCCTGCATATAGAAAGCCATCGTTTGAACCAGATCCCTCAAGCATCAGCACATCCATCTGCTATAAGTCTTTGTCCCCAGAGATCAGTGGGAGGCGGAGCCTTAAAACTCAAAGATAAATAACCTCAAAGTGATTTTTTTTATTATTGGTTACTCTCTTCATCTCCCTCAGATCTGTTTTATTTTTTTCTAATGGTGACTGTCCGTGTCTTTCAGAGTGTCCATATGCGTGTGGGATCGTCTGACACATAAATCATCTCCATAATTATTCCGAACAAAGCTTCTGAACAATGTCAGCCTCAATTACCGTAACCGCCGTGATTCACCAGAAGATCAACACGAGAGCTGCGAACAGACGCGCTGACAGCAAGGTAGAAAGAAACATCAAAGTAGGTCAGAAGTTGCTTCAAAATATTCTACTTCATAACCTCAAAGAATCTGTAGAATACCTCAAGGCAATGGTTTGTTTTTAGGAGAAAAAATAAAAGCTTTTTATTTTTATTTTTTTTTTCTGAATCCATCAAATCATGAGAGGAAAGCTTGAACCAGTTAAATGATGCAAGATGAGGTTGATTAAATGTGTGCTTTGGTTTCTTTCTCCTTTTTTTTAGAATTTTGATTTCATTTTACATTTATCACATATTACAAAAACCCTATTAAATCACAATGAATATATTTAAACAACCATGATTCAAGTTCAGCACTGGGTTTAGAAATAGATAAAAGAAACAAGCGTATACATATTGTTTGAAAGATACTACACTTAATTCTAACCCAGTGTCTATAAAATGATGGTTAAAGCTGTTTGTTTGCAAAGTTCAATTGGATGAGACATGAATTCTTTAAAATCTCTTCACTGACTCATGCAATATTTTTGCTAACAGACAAACACACTTCCTGGCTCAGACTGAAATCCCTGTAAGTGGCGATAGATGTGGGTTTTCATGTTTGAAGGCAAAACCAAAGTTTTGTTTTGGTGATTTGAGGAAAAGTTTTTTTTTTTTTTTTTCAAATAAAACCAAAAAAGCTGAACATGAATTATTCAAAAGAGCAACTTCAGAAGCCTCAGAAAAGCACTAAGTATTTGTCAAAAAGCATAAACTGTGACGAAAACAATCAGGAAATATGTTCAAAGTGACCTGTTTATATTTCTCTGTGCTCTTTAGTTCTTTTAGGTAATATTGACTTTTACAGACTAGTTCGGTGACTATAAAAAATAATGCATGGCCACTTTATAGTTTGGCTGTGATATAGTTGATGTGTGGCCATGATACTCAATGTGTAGCCACAATACAGTTAATGTATGGCCAGTATATAGTTAATGCATGGCCATGATGTAGTTAATGTTTATCCAAAATATAGTTAATGTGTGGTCACGAGATAGTTACTACATGGCCAATATACAGTTAATGCATGGCCATGATGTAGTC
>JAUBOC010000063.1:12040887-12054294 GCA_032275365.1 Anablepsoides cearensis
TACCAAAGTAAATTTATGGTAAGATACTTGTACTTTTACTCAAGTATCACTTTGAGGTACTTTATACAACACTGTTCAACAGTCTGATTTGTCTTGAAATTCACTGGTCAAGCTTTTTTTATTCATAACTTAAATGTCATCTAAATGTAAATGTTGAAGTCAAATCTTAAATGTTGAGGCTAAATGTTGAATTTTTAGGTTTAAGTATTTTCGAAGAGAATGCAGCCTTTGCTCTTGGTACTCAGCTCATGCTATGGTATCATCATCCTGAGACAATGGGCAACTGCTAACCCTGCTAATGCTTCCCTGCAAGACATAAAGTACATTTTAAATTTAAATTTTAAATGCTACCTTCAGCAGCGTTAACCGTTGCTTTTGTCACAGGATGATGATGTCATCTATCCCTGCTAACAGTGCTGTACAATGCTAACGCTGTGAGATGCTAACGCTGTACGCTGCCAATGCTACTGAAGATGGCATTTAAAAATGTATTCAAATTATGTTATTTGAAAACAAGATAAATGGATTTTGCAAAGTTAGTAGGCTGCTATTGTCTCAGGATGATGACATCATAAGAGCCGAGCACCAACATAAAATACTTCAATATAAACTTCAACATTTAGCCACAGCATTTAAGATTTAATTTTTACATAAGCTTTAGGATTTAATATTTACATTTAATATTTTACATATTTTAAAAAAAAAAAAAAAAAAAAAAAAAAAAGAAAAGAAAAGCTAAATTTAAGCTAAAACAACAACAAAATTTTAATGGATATTTTTAACTAGGATTTTACACTCAGAAAGTAAGCTAAATAATTAAATTTTTTAACATTTTATTTTACATTGCACGCCCCATTATGTGTTGAGGATGACTCTCAGTTACTACCAGCCTGGGTTGTTTTGACCCAAGGCCAACAGGAGGGTTAAATACTCTGGTTTTGCAGTCTGAGTCTTTACGTTTGATGTTTGAACATATGCCAGCAGGACATCTAACATCCACCATGTTTTGGTCTAGTACCTTTTTTTTTTTTTTTTTTTTTTTTTCAGGGAGCTACATTTAATCATATCCAAAGCCCCCAAAGTTTGAAAAATACAAGTGAGAATTTCAAGCAACCCAGGCGCCCTGCTCCACCGAATCTAAATCACCTAATTTCACTCAGGCAGCGCCAGAGAGCTCACAGTTGGGCTGCCTCAGACACTTCTTCATTGATAACTGGGGCACTGCGGGGGGAGCAGAAAGTGTATTTCTCCGAGCCAACTGCGGGTGAGTCATGACCGGAGTACATTACAGATTGACATGTTATTATCAAACAGCGGCCTTCTGGCTGCGAAGACGGAGTGAGGGACAGACGGATGGATGCCAGGCTAGGAGAGCACGAGCTCGGGTGGAGGCGGGGGGGAGGAGGAGGAGAGGGCAGAGGGAAAGATGAAAAGGCGCAGAAGGAGGGCGAAGAGTTCAGTGCTCAGCCGAAAATAAGAAACTTGCTAGTTTGGCGAGAAGTGCCCAAATGTAAACACAAGTTCTGACACCAAATGTGCAATTTAGATTCACTAACATCATTTTTTAGAAGAAAACACTTTTATTTGAAGATCAAAAAGTTCTGTTCAGACCTTTACTGTAACTCCTGTCTGGGTCATGTCAGTGAGAAGAACCTCTCCCAATGGTCCGGTTAGTCAGAGGACCTTGCAAGCTGCTGTGGTCTGTGTCCAAAATAACATTTATTCATGGTTATTAAGACATTTTCTTTTTTTATTTTGACTTTTTCATTCATCTTTAAATCGGGAGTCGCCTTAAGGCAGGGGTGTCCAAATCTGGTCCTCAAGAGCAGCTATCCTGCATGTTTTACTTGTTTCTCTGCTCCATTACACTTAATTCAATAACTGAATTACCTCTTCCAGTTCTGCAGCAGCCTGTTGAGCATGCATTCTTTTAAATCTGGTGTGTTGGAGCAGAGAAACAAGTAAAACCTGCAGGATAGCGATCGTCCAGGTCCAGGATTTCAGTCCCCTGATGGCACAAGTTGTCTGGACTGTAAAACGGAGCCCGTAACTGATGTGGATTGCGAATCTGGAATGGATCTGGGCCTGTGGTGGACCAGCAGTGCTACTAAACTACTGCATTTGGCCCAGATTCAGAGAGGATCCTCTCATCTCCTTCCATGAAAATCTAATACATAAACCTTTATCTTAGACCTGACGGTATTTCATGACTCATCCCTTGATGTCTACTATAAAATTCCTGAAACCACTTTGTTCATAATTCATTGCTTCCTGGTTTGTACTGTCTTTAATTTGTGTGTGTTGCAGAGGGTCAAACTGCGCTATAAGAGATCCAGCTATGGCTCTTTGGATGGAATCCAGATGCCTTCATCACGGTCACGTTTAGCCGTTAACCCACATTAAGGCCTCCGCTGCTCCGGTAAAACTCGGAAATCCCACTTTCTTTAACCTTTGATCCAGCAGTGGTGCCACTTAGAGAACACTCATCGATTCGGCTGTTCTCTGAGCTTTCAGGAAGTTTTTCACCCGAGCTCCTGATCCTGTAGAACTCCAGTCTGGAAGGAGGATCCAGGGATCAAACACTCTTCTGACTCATCACCTGTTTGTTATGATTTTGAGCGTTCTAAAAAAAAAACTGGTTTTGATTGAGTCAAACTGATAAAGAAAAGCTGAGCATTAATTATGTAAGCTTTGTAAGCTGGAAGGAAGTCACAACTTGGTGGTTTTTGTGGCTGACTATAAAAAGCACCAATAAATTCCAATGGTTTCGTTCAAACCGTCGGTCCTTGACAGATAAAAATTAGCCAGTAAAGCTCGGCGTGCCGCTGGAATGTGTTCATTTTTCCAAAGCTAGCGGCTGCTTCATTATACGGAACGGTAGCTCCACATAAAAAAAAAGAAACGGTGACTGTTGTTCTGAATAAACATGTTTTATTGCCAAGAACCTGGCAGCCGATGAACGAACGCGGTGATGCTGAGATGGAGGGAATAAAAGCAGAGACGCTGCAGACTAATAAGAAGATTTAACCGTTTCACCCTCTAACCTTTTTCACAATCAGCACTGAACGCCACCTCTCCTTCACAAAGTCCTCCCAGCCCGTTTTTATGAGCAGGCATTTTCTTTGTGCCTTTTTATATTCACTTCCTTGAACGCTCTGACTTGGCTATATAATAATATTCAAAGTACCGTGAGCACATGAGGTAATACTTCCAGCTTTCTGTTTGAACTGTGCTTTATTTGCGCTGCAGTCTTGTAATAAATCCTCATCTAGCTGCAGGGTTTGTCATGTTTTTGCTTTGATTTCTTTGCTTTTCATTTCGCCCACATTCTTCTATTTCTATATCCCGGTTCCTCTTTTTTTAAAAAAAAAAGAAATATTTATATTTTTAAGCGTTCTTCAGATCTCGCCTTAAAGAAGTGATCTGCGTCGCTCTCCATCCTCCATCCTCCTCTTTATTTTTTTCTTGCTTTTCCCCCCCTCCACCTCCAGTTATAATAGACTGAGTGCTCACGATGACTACAACACATGCTTAATCACACAAGATCACAACAGCTGTTGCAGGAAAGGTTTTTCTGAGAGCGGGTTGCCGTGGCGACAGCTTGACACGATGCTCGCTTGGGCTCTTTTTGTCGAGTCTCTTTGGTGATTGGCGTCCTTTTTTTTCTTTTCTAACGCCACTCAAAGCTTCAAGCAGAGCGTGACTCAGGAGTTTTTTCAAGTAGCCGTGACAACAACAAACCAAAAATTGCTGTAAATCAGCCAATTTTGCAGATGTTGAGCTAAAATGTCGTTGTGGTGGTAGTGGCTGAGCATCATCTCCAACATATCTTGCGAGCACCACTGTCGCTCTTTAACTCTTTTAATAATGGACTTTTAATTTACAAATGATTGTACTTATTGTTCACGAATGATAGCTGCCTAATAAAGCATTCATGGTTTAATAATTTGGCAGTTTTAACTCATGAACCCTCTTGTGCCTTGATTCCGCTCTTTACCGAGCTTAATTACCTTATTTAGCATTCTGTCTGAATCTTGGTGATGTAAGGGCGGCTCTTAGCCGTTTGGTCTTGATCTGTATAATGAGATTTCGCACAAAGTGGAAAATGATGCAGTATATGCTCACGGTTGAATATTTGGACGCAGCAGAACTGAACTCCTTTGAAATCAGTCGACCGGCATTAATCTTTGTGTTTAAAAGCTTGTCTTTAACAGAGCTAACATCAGGCAAAACCATGTGCTTCAAAAATATATTTGTTTTTAAATATTACCTAAAAAATTGCACAAATCTCAGAGTAAAATAAAAAAAAAAAAACGATTGTCTTTTTACCCTGTAATGGACTTGCGACCTGTCCAGGGTGTACCCCGCCCCTCGCTCGGTGACAGCTTGATATGGGCACCAGTGACCCACGCGACCCGGAAAGGAATAAGCGTGTACAGAAAATGGATGGATGGATGGATATTGGCTTTTTACAGCAAAATGCAGTGGCTAAAATATGTTGGAGAAGAGGAAACTGAATCATTGAAGTTAAAATATAAGCAAAACAGAACTAAAATTAGCTAAGAGCTAAAATTTGCGAAACAATAGTGGTAAGTTTACATTTTAATTTTGTAAAAAAGTATAAAAAACAAACAGTAAATCAGACATTAAAAAAGCATTACAGCTAAAAGCTAAAATTATCAGTACTGTAGCTAAATCAGCATTTAGTAAAACTGTAAATAAAAGTTCAATTTATCAAAATCATAGCCAGAATCTACCTTTCTCATATCTATCTAAAATTCAAATCTAGCAAAACTGTAACTATAGTTTGAAAATAGCAAAAACAATAATCAATAGCTAAAATGAGCACAACTAGCTGAATGCTAACATTTTCATGGTTGGCTAAAATCTGAATGTAGCAACACTGAAGCTAAACATTAGATCAACTGTAGCTAAAAACTGAAAATAGCAAAACAGATATCACAAGCTGAGGTTAACAAAACAGTAACTGAAACCAGAATTAGCTAAACCATAGCTAAAAGCTCAATCGGACAACACCTCAGCTAAAAGATGATTAACAAGTTCAAATTAACAAAACTGCAGCTAAAAGCAAATAAGAGCATAAAAATGAAGCAAAATAGCTTAAGTAGATTTTTTAAACAAGTTATTGACATTTTTTTTTTTGTAAATAAAATGAAAGATTTTGACAATTAATCATGGTGGAGCTGATTTTTGTGATTTATGAATGTTTAAGGAAGTACAAAGTACAAACTGAGTGTTTAAACTCGTCCCCTCCACTGTATTATTTGTACACGGTTAATGATCTGTATACAAATGATAAAAAGCGTGTGATCAGAAGAGATCAACTGTCGAACTTGCTTTCTTTTCTTCTCAGTCCAACACAATTCCTGGCAGCAAACATTGTTTGCCAGCTCATCTGAAGCGTGATAACTGAGCAATGAGGGAGTCAGGTTCAGAGATATAGGATTGACAAGTGTCAGCACACAGGCAGGATTTGTCACGGTTTGAAGAGGCTGGTGTCATTTTCAGGGCCTGCTGAACATGATTACTGTATGTCTGAACAGAACCCACTCCCCCACTGGAACACATAATCTGCAAACAAACTACAAAAATAATGAATACTTACAGCTTAAGATACAGCACATTGTCAGTTTTTCGACGGCGCTGTGGTGAATTTGTCATCCGCTACTTGTGAAAACATGAGGATTAGGACACCTTCTGTGCTTTTAGCGAGTGAGTCACGTCTCAGAGTGCAGCCTCACAGAAGAAAACCCGGCACCACACATCACCGTCTTTCCCCGTCATTCACCCCCATCCACTCCCCCGCCCGTGCCGTTTTTGTTGTCGCTCCTCGTCTCACCTGCCTTTCACATTTCGACGCGTTTGCTTCCCCCTCGCGCTCGTTAATACGACTCAAAGTCTCGCACGCGCACGCGGTGCCAAGGTGAGTGAGTTAAGCACTTTCATGCATCATTAGAGCAGCAATAACAGCTCAGAGGCGGCTGTCCGTGGAGATGCCTGATTGGCGTGAAAATGACTTCTAAAATACATTTACCTTAATGGGTTATTATGGGCTAAATGTCACACCGGTGTGTATGTGTACACACTGTTACCCTATATGAAAAATAGTGAATAAGTTTGTGTAGGCCTTTGGTTGGTGTCATTTGTAGTAAATTAGTAAATGCTGGACAGTTCACATATTTTATAGTTGAAACTCTGGTTTATTATGAACAGATAAATCAGTGCAGAGTACATGACTGTGGCGGCCATCTTGAACTGTCCAAAGGTTAATCAGTCAATCCAATAATTACGCTGAGACAGTTTTAGTAAAATACACCCGGTGGTTCATAATATATTTAATATAATATATAAAGATTAATGATTAAATTTAAATGGTGACGTAAGTGACGGTTTAGATAATATTTGAACAGAATTAGGGTTGATAAACATGGTGAACATAACACACATCCTGTATCGGTAAGATTTTTCTGTTTCCTGCTGCGCTTTGCTCTGATTGGTTAGTTTGTAGACGTAGCAACAAGCCTGCTGTTTGTTTAAAAGGTACATATTGCAAGCTATGAAATCAAACATAAAAAATGTTATCCTGAGATATATCAAATGTTTGAAAGAGTTCGCTCCAGTAGTTTTCCAGATACATTGATTTGCATTTCTGAAATGCAGGTATGCATACAACATAAACAAACATTGTGTCCTAATAGCAACCCTTACAATAAAAGAACAAACCATGAACCTTAAGAGGAAACCAACTCACTCGCATAGAGAGTCCATTACCTGCAACATGCACGCACAAAGAAAACATAAAAACAATCTAATCTCACCCAGATTAGCATTATTGACTCTGCTGCTTAGATGCTTATTAAGACCTGCACACCCACACTGTGGAACAGTTTTAATACCAGAGCCCTAAAAGAAAATGAAGTCGCAAAAGAATACAATAAAAAAAAACGCATTCCGTTTTATACAGCTGCACTTTTATTATTCTTTCATTATGAATATTTCTGACTGTTTCATCTTTAATTCTTTTTAATACCAATATGACGAGTTGCACTAACATTTTATAATTCAGGCATTCTGTTTTATTTGAGCAATAATACCGCTGCAAAATATCCCAAACTGAAGTTGGGTTTGATGAGGAAGCCTGGCGTGTCTGAATGAAAGGGAGCTTTGTGCAATCGTTCTACCTTTTTAAAAGATTTAACTGGAAAGAGAAATGCAATGTGAGATTATAAGAGTTTTTAGTTATTAGAGATACTTTCAACCTTGGACTATTCAGTTTGAAGCTTTGATTTACAGCTCTGAAACCCAAAGCACGGCATAGATATGTAGCTGTGTAAGATTCAAAGGCTTCCAAACAAAGGATTTTAAAGTCTCAGACAGGAAGGGCTGCATAGCTATTTATACAAACAAGCCTGCTATTGCTGTCTGTTCATCATTAATGCAATAATTATGCAAATACCAATGGGTAGGACATAAAACAACTGTGCCATAATAACATTACTGTGCAAGATACCAGCCAGAACAATAAACCTGAGCATATAGCCTTTAAAAGGTTGTTTTCCACAAAGGATGTCCATAAATAACAGAAACTGCAGGCACCTTTGAGAATAAAGATCTAAAGCTTGATTCATCTGGTCCAGACTGTGATGTAAAGTTAATAAAAAGTGAAATATTCTATTTTTTTTGTAAAGACAGCAAAAACAAGCATAGATATCAGGGAACATTTTTATTATTATTTATTATTTAAAAAATGTATTCATTTTATTTCATTTAAAAACAAGTGCTATACATACAAAAAAAAAACGAAACACAAATAAAATGAAAGGTAGCGGAAAGAAGAAAAAAAATCTTATTAATATCTGGCTCTTTTTTTCAAAAATAAATAAATTCAAACAATAATAGTTTTCAAATAACAAAAACAGAACAAAAACTTCAGCTCCTTCTTGTACAATAATTCTTATGATTGCACATTATACAATGTTATATGTCTTCAACAACCTAACTTTTATCATTCTCTTAAACATATCTATTGAGCCAGCATTTTTATATTTACTTTCCAGATTATTCCATAATCTTATTCCTTGTACTGAAGTACATCGGTCCTTCAAATTTGTTCGAATCTTGGGCTTTACAAACATCTCTATACCCTTAAGGTTATAATTACTTACTCTCTTAACGAAATTTAATTGCATATTAAGAGGTAATACATTTTTATGAGCTTTATACATAACCTGCAAAATATTGTAATCAACCAACTCATAAAATTTCAATAATTTCAACTGAAAATATGAATATGTGTTCAAGGTGCTGTACTTCAGTGGTGATGTATTCAGAGGCCCTGGGAGTGTTACCCCCCACCCCCGTCATTAATTTGTCATGTGTCGTTGGCTTTCAGCCACAGCTCAGAAGTCAGATAAACAAGCTGTCGCTCATCACTTACCTGACAGGCTGTCACACCGTTATCAGCTCACATGAATGTTTGAGCGAGTGGCAAAAATATGAAGCCAGATCAGAGACAAATGTGTTGGGACTATTTTGGTGGCGAGCCATCAGACAGTGTTGATGAAAAGACGCAGTTTGGGAGGAAACCCAGACAGATTTGAAGGTTTAAAATTTTACTTGGTAAGATTCTTGAAATAATAAAAAATTGAGTCAAATCAAGTATTTCAAGAATCTTACCAAGTGAAATTTTCTTACTCCATTGGCAGAAATCTTTCACTTAATTTGAGTCAAATTTTCACGCTAACAAGACAAATAATCTTACACATTCTGAAAACAAGAATAATATTCTTACACAATCAGTTCTTGTTTAGTAAATCAGTCTCAAAACAAGATCAAATAGATTTTTTTGGCTGGATATAAGATTTTAAAACTTGGTTAGAAAGACATTTTTTGCAGTGTACTCCTATTCTAACAACTGTAACACTTTATGTATGGCTCATACTTTAAAACATATATATTTTTGTCTTCTTTCACAGTGTGACTCACTATTGGACTGTTTTTTTTTTTTTCCAATTTCACCCAGAGTGCAGACCGCGCACACCCAAACTCTCATTCACTGCCATGAGATTTAGCCTTAAATCTGGTCATGATGGACCTTTTTAGACTATCATATCTCCAATAGTGATGATCAATACTGAAAAATAAATAACACCGATACCAGAACATTATGCTCTAGAACTGATTCTAAAATCAAAAAATCCCTCATTTCAGGTAATGTACATATCATTAACAAGAACGCAGTGGAAAAGTAACCAAACTCTTTTAGAATTACCAGACACATTAGGTGTATTTACAGAGTACAAGTATTCAATCAGTATTGCCAGTACCAGCCTGAGTTTTACATAGAATCGGTGGTATCGAACACTAATCGCCATCACAAACATAAAACATCACATCACTAGAAGATTTTGCAACTCAAAGTTTAATAATTTAATCAATACGATGTCTAGATTTTGCACAGTGACTGTAAGTTTGGGGCTTAAATTCTAGTGTTTCTGTCAGATGATGAGACTCGCAGAACGTTAATGTGTGTCAACGTTTCAGCTGCACTAAAACTCTTTGAAATGTCTCTGTTTATAGTTATTTCAGGTGTAATAGTTGGGTCACGAGTGTCACGCTCTCCAGTCAGCGAATGATTAAAGCAGAAAGGAGTCAAGAGCTGCAGCTTAAAATGATCTAAAAAAAAAAGTCTAGATTCAAGTCGCAAACGCTGAACCACAAACATGAACTTTCTCTTTTTGTCAGCCCTTTAAACCTTTTAGATCTCTTTCACAGCTCATTTACCGTCACACAGCAACACCAAAAAAAAAAAAAAAGGAACTTATTCTCACAGAAGCTGAGAGGAGCTTTTAATGCACGGCGTTCCATTAACCTCCGCCCATGCAGACACACGGATCAGCTAGACGAGTTGGAGATTAAGAGCTGCAGCTGCTGTCCTGTTCCTCGCTGTGGGTGAGGCCTGCACTGAAATTGCTGGCAGGTTCGCTTCACACACAAACACACTTTTTTTTCTTACTGAGCTGCTTGGTAGATAACAATTACACCGGCAGAATACTTAAATAGTAATTTACGCCACCTGAAACCTGAAATTTAGTTTTTTTTCTGTGTGAAGTGTCTGCCGCCCTCTCATATTATCAGACTCGTCAAACATAATGGTTCAATATAGGAGTTTATGAAAATGACGTATAAGGAATTAGCTTGTGTGCGTTTTAAAATACACAAGATTGGAACATATTTGCAGGGATTGCATCAATCTGAAAACCTTAAAATAATAGTTTACTTTTTAGAGTTTATTTATTTGTTTAATAATTCTTACGGTCAGTTTTACAAATTGTTTTATTGTTTTGCAATTTACTGTAGTTGGATTTTATCGGTTCAACACTTTGGTCAACTTACTCTGTTTAAGTGCTTCAAAAAAGTATGAGTTAAAGTTTAAGTCATATACAATCGACATCTTACCTGTTGTAGAAGACTCTTTTAATGATCTCATTTAAAAATGATCAACCAATGACTAGTCCGAACACAGCTATAACCAAAGTGAACAGCTCCCCTCTTAAAATAATTTAAATGACAAAAATTATAAATCTTTACATTGTTGTTGTTTTTAAATTACACAATTACCCCCGACATAAATGTTGTGTTATTCTTACTAGAAGAGACCCTGATATAAACAAAAGCTGTTTAAACAGCCGTACAATTCCATGTAAATCACTGTTTCCATTAAATTATGTTATTTCAGAATAACAGTGATCCAGTTTGGTGGGTTTTTATACCCACAACTTCAAAGGCTAGCTGTCCATGTGTTTACAAAAATGTGTCTGAAACTATTAGTTCATGCTAGTAGTTTGTTGACCAATTCAATAATCCAACTTCCAGCCTTACAGTGTGATTGGTTTTGCTCAAATCCATCAGGAATGTTTTGGAATACCTAGCTGCTGAGAGGAAATATGGTGAATTCATTTGATAACAATGTTTTATTAAATTTCGGTTAAACTATACTGTATATTTTTTATTCTTAACATAAATATTGTCTTTTTTATCATAAATCATAAAATGCATTATATATATGTATTTTTGCTGTATAATGTCATAAGGTCTGGAAAATCCCCTCTTCAACAAACTTAAAGTGGCTCGTTACTTGGAAACAGGTGAATGTCATGATTGGGTATAAAGAGAGCATCACCGAAAGGCTCAGTCCTTCACATGTAAGGATTGGGCAAGGTTCGCCACTTTGTGAACAACTGTACGAGCAGAAAATTATTATTATTCAAATGCAGCTAATGTCATTCACATTCAAAATAAACACGAACTCTAATGCTAATCATGATACTGATATTGTTGTGTTGATATGGATGTACAACTCCAATTCCAATGAAATTGGGACACTGTGTAAAACATAAATGAAAACAAAATATGATGATTTACAAATATTTTCAACCTACCTTCAACACTACAAAGACAAGGTATTTATTGTTCAAATGGATAAACTTTATTGTTTTTTTAAACATTCATTCAGACAGTTTTTATCCTCTTTGGCCAGGAGGACACAATGTCCATGTTTCTGGGTGTTGTTTATATTCAGCTTTGACTTTGCATGGTAAAGTTTCACCTTGCACTTTTAGTTGTAGAGACAAATTGTGTTCACTGATTGTGGTTGACTGAAGTGTTCCTGAGCCCATGTGGTAATATCTGCTACAGAATGATGTCAGATTTTAATGCAGTGCCGCCTGAGGGATGGAAGGCCACAGGCATTCAATGTTGGTTTTGGACCGCTACTTGCAAAGATTTGTCCAGATTCTCTAAATCTTTTGATGATAATATGAACTGTAGATGATGAAATCCCTGCACTCTCTTGCAATTGTATGTTTAGAAACATTATTATTAAACTGTTGTACTATTTACTCCTGCAGTTGTTCACAGAGTGGTGAACCTACTTGCTTGTGAACGACTGAGCCTTTCAGGGATGCTCCCTTTATCACCTGTGGAATGCTACAAACAGCTGGTTTTTTTATAATTATTCAACTTTCCCAGTCTTTCCCACAACATGTTGCAGGCATCAAATTCAATGAGTGAACATTTGAAAAAAACAAAACAAAGTTTATTCATTTGATCATTAAATATCTTGTCTTTGTAGTGTATTCAATTGAATACAAGTTGAAAAGGATTTGCAAATCATCGTATTCTGTTTTTATGTTTTAAACAATGTCCTGACTTCATTAGTGTTGTATTATGTTTTTTCTCACCTCTGAACACATTTTATTATTGAGCCAAGGGGAAGAAACGCCTTTTTTGATTGTAAAAGTTG
Organism: Anablepsoides cearensis; assembly: GCA_032275365.1. Classification (NCBI taxonomy): domain Eukaryota; kingdom Metazoa; phylum Chordata; class Actinopteri; order Cyprinodontiformes; family Rivulidae; genus Anablepsoides; species Anablepsoides cearensis. The sequence continues at coordinate 12,053,213 of JAUBOC010000063.1, forward strand.
CAGACCCCTGGCCTAAACAAATACAGAAAGGCTGATTAATTCCAAAGTGGAATTGATCTGCGATTGAGATGCAAAAAAAAAAAAAAAACTGTATGTTGTAATACAATGTATAATCAAAATAAGAACAATTAAGCTCATATAGTCTGCTGATAAGGTAAGTGTGTCACATGTAATAACTGTGTTTGATAATTAATTGAATTTCTGTAGCAGTTACATTATATAATTTCTGACAAAAATCCACGTTTAGCTCCCCAAAGTGCTTAGATAAAGTTTTTTTTTTGTTTCTTTATTGCATTGCTGCTAGCTAATCTGGGTCTGTCTCAGGGGGGCAAGGTGCAACAACACCTACATCAGTATTACACCGATTCTCCCTGGTGTTTTATACGAGTCGTTTGTTGGCTTTACAGACATTTCTTTATATGCACTGCTGTAATAGCGCCTTTAATACCCTCGAGATTCTACTCTTTTTATTTGCTAGTTCTGCGTGAGTGCGTGTAAATACCTTTGCTGTGTGTGTGTGTGTGTGTGTGGAGTCGGGAAAGTGCCGGCATGCAGAAGTGACAGCCAGGAAAATATTGTAAACATTCAGTTTTTCTCTGTGTGTGGCATTGTGCCAAGTTCTGTGGCAAGAAGGTGCGCAGGAAACTCAAGACACTGAATCGGCGCATAAAGGGGTAGTTCAGATGTTTAGACTTGGGGTTGAACAATCAATATCTTACCTGTTTTTGATAGCTCTTTTTAACGACTTCAGTTTGGAGACCTGGTTTTATCTTTCCTAAAACAACTCAAGCATTAAGAATTTCACTGAGGTGTATTGGTAACCTGACACTGTGTGCATCATTTGTACTTGCAAAATAAAATGTGCATTAAAGCGTTTGACACCTGTGTTATAGTTTAAAGGGAGCCCTGTCTGGTTGTAATATTAGACATTATATGATAAACATTTACTTCAACTGTAAAATAAAGACTGTAAAAATACTATATGGTGTTTGAACTAACATCATATCAATATACACTCACCGGCCACTTTATTAGGTACACCTGTCCAACTGCTCGTTAACACTTAATTTCTAATCAGCCAA
>JAUBOC010000063.1:12066117-12079855 GCA_032275365.1 Anablepsoides cearensis
AATGGAATAAACTTTAATCTAATGAATCATTAATCGACAATTAATCTAAAGTCGATTAATTGTTAACATCCCTACTATTAACTAATAAATAGTATTTTCTGCTGAACGTTAGCATCTTTGGTTGAGGTTGTTCTTGTTTTTATGTACACAAACAATAACAAACTGGTACCCTTTTGAAAACAATAAATTTTCTTGTCATTTGAAGTCAAGGCCATCTCAAGTTTGAGTAGACCTCACGTCAGAGAAATTGTAGCGATCCGTTTTGGAAATTAAGTTGAGTGATAGACGTTGGTTCTTACAATCTATACGGCTTTGATGAAAGATTTTTCTTTCAAAAGACATTACTGGTATAATCCTTTGATCATTTTTAATGCAGGAACTTGCGACATTCTGTATGCATGTCTGCGTTTGTGGGAAAACTGTCAGCATGATGAGAATACATCAATGAATGGTCGCCTACTTGACGGCTTCAGATTGTGTTTTCACTGTGACAGCGTCCCCCCTCAGGGGGATCAGAGAGGTGAAAAAACAGTTTGAGAGCTCGGTCAAACAGGCTGGGTGACACCAGGAGGAAGCCGGGTACGAAGAACAGAACACGGAGGTGCTGGGAAAGAGAGATGATGGAGAAGAGGATGGGATTACTTTAAGGATAGTAGAAACGGTGTAACAGAAGATGTCAAAATCTCAGAGCTTCCACTCCAGTGGACACACTAGCCACGATTACGAGGATATAAGGAATTGGAATAAATGACCAATCGGAGTAAAAATGCGTCAAAGTGTCAACACCTCAATCATAATATTCTAATCCAGTTCAGCTCGATCAAAATGTGCACCGCTCGGCTAGATGCTAACATGTCAGGGAAGCAAAACTGGTCGATCAGCGATGCAACATTTCTATTAGAAACTTCAAAAGAACGCCTCGATGGTCTGGACTGTAGGATCACGGAGTTCTTTCAGCGTTTTTTTTTTTTTTGTTTTGTTTTTGCCCAGTGCCAGCGGTCAGCCCACTCTTCTGCCACCGGACCACGTGCAGGAGTTGAACCTCCGCTCCACGGGGATGCTGAACAACATGCAGCGCCTCTTCTCGCACCACATGATCCAGACGTTCGGCTGCGACTACTCCACCAGCGGCGTTACCATGGAGGCCGTGCAGAACAAGCTGCGAAACTTTATGGAGCTCCGCACTGCGGATGGGCCTCGTCATGACACTTATTTGATTTTCTACAGCGGGCATACACAGAGAGGATCTGGGGCCTGGGTTCTGGCTGGTGAGTGTCATAAACTCATTATTTTATGTTTGGTAAAAGGTTCATCCTGATTGTTGAACCATTTGACTCCATATTAGACAAAGGTTGTTGGGACTATAAAACCCTTAGAATGAAGAAAATATTGACTTTTGTTTGAAGTGTACCCCTGAACAATCTGTTTGAAGGGTCAGATGTTTTTCTGAACGTGCTAAATAAGGGTTCTTGTTGTCTTTACCACCAAAAACGATTCTCGATTCTCTAAGCAGCAGTCGTCTATAATTACGTCTATAATTACGAATCAGGGTTTGGGAGGAAAAAACAAAAACGTCCTAAGAAATATAACAGAGTTATTGTTTCTGACAGCAGAAAGCAGACATCATATTGTGACAGTCGGCTCATTTGCATTTCAGTCTGATTTCCATCCCTTTCATTTTTATTCTCAGTCAATCACAGATCAGACAAGCGTGACACAAGAGTGGAAATTGCTTTGAACAACTGTACAAAAAAAAAAAAAGTTGATTCCAAGAGGAAAGATTCAAGGAAAGCCGTTTGTACGGAAGGAAAAATCACAACAGGTTAAGAAAGTGTCAAACAGTTTTTGTGTGGCTGAAAACACGGGAGGGAAAAACTCTGAGTCATCTTTCTGAGAGTTAGCTGCTTTCAAACTATCCAGAATTGGCTATGTTTTTGAAAATTGTTGGCTGTTTTGGCAGAAATCCATATTGGAACTTCAAAACACCTGTTGCTAACAGGCTTTTTTGTAAACGGACACATCATTATGTCCATAAATGCCTTGTTAAACTAGATATCCAGCTGGTAGATTGGGGTGTACCTCTAAAGAAATACTCATTTGCTAGCTCTACCCTTTTTGATGTCTTTCAACCCTTTAGACAAACTGGGATACCACTACTCTTTGGGCTGAAAGCAGAATTTGGCAGAAGGGGTGAATTTGGAATTAATTTTCATCTCTCACGAACAAACCTTGGGTTTCAGGAAGCGAGAGCCTCCAGCTGGCCCAGTTGCTGGAGATGTGGAAGGAGAAGAACGCCGGCCACGGTTCCCGGCTCATCGTGGTCCTGGACACGGAGCACTCGCTCCCGTGGGTCAAGGAAGTGCGCAAGGCGGACTGCGTCTACGCGGCGGTGCAGGGCGCCGAGCTGTCGGCCTGCGGTCTCGACCCGGAGGCCGGAGGCGGCCCCATGCTCGGCGACTTCACCTCGGAGTGGGTGGAGTTTAACTGCAACCCCGACAGCAACAGCCAGTGGTCCGACAGGGGCAGGACAGTGACGGCCGCGTACGGCGTGTCGAAAAGGTGGAGCGACTACACCCTTCACCTTCCGACAGGAAGCGACGTGGCCAACCACTGGAAGACCCACTTTCCTAAAGCTACCTATCCTTTAGTTTACCTGTCCAACTGGTGCTGTGGCCTCAACCTTTTCTGGTTGTGTAGCGTCTTCCTGCGTTGCTTCAGGAGGTGTAAACTAGCTTGGTTTCCTCCAGCTGTACTGGACACTGGTCAGGGTATTAAACTAGTACACTCATAGGTAGCTACATTTATCTGGGTACAAAGGGTTTGTATAAACTTTTCTAATCTCCAATATGTTTAAACATGAAGAATTTCTTATCATTTAATTAATTTAAGATTAACCATCTGCCTTTTTTTAATGCTTAAGTTCTGTTTTGATAAAAGGTTGCTGTCAAAGTTTATTCACAATTAGTAGCAGTGGGTTATATTTTTTAACAACTACTAATGTTTCTAACCTTATTTCCTCCATTTTTTTGTCAAACCAAATGAAAAACATAGGAAAAGTTGTACTTGTGCCATTATTTATAACATGTTGCCTTTAAACAGTTTGGTTCGCTGCATATTTTCAGCATCCTCTTGTTTATATATTTAAGCCTGACAAAAGCTTTCTACAACCTGTTTAAACTGGTTTGGTGTAATGGATCTTGTCATTTTTTTTCAAGTGTTTACACAAACTTTGCAACACCCAGTTGCTTCAGCTATATTGTGCCTAATTCTGTTTGCTTATTGGAAATCAAACCGAAAAAAAAAAAAAAGAATCAGATAAAAATCCAGTTCTGTTGGGTTTTCTAAGTAACACATCTTAAAAACTCTCAATACTTTGTTTCGGTGTTATGAATGTAAGAACTTATTTAGGTTTATTGTTTTTGAAGTGTTTTACATGTATTTCTGTATCTCAATGCTGCCTTTATAAAAGTGTTTCGGTCTGTTTTCAAAGTAAAGCAGAGCAAAGATTTAATAAACGGCTTAAACAACACTGTGGGTTTGATTCATCATGTCCTACTGCATGAGTTTAGTGTGTTTTTTGTTCCTGTGTGGTATAAGCTGGGAGTCCCAAATGTGTTGAACAGGTTCATCATTGATTGTAAGCTATGTTGAGATTTCAAAAAGAAGTCAATAACATGGATTCTCACTCACTCAGCAATTCAAAAGGCAACTATTACAGAACCATCACAACAGCTTAACAGTAAAAAGCTAATGTTTTGGGGCTAGTCATTGTGATTGTAAATATATAGTGCAAAGCCCAGCAATTATATTGTTTTTAAATTAATGAATATGGTCTATGAAAGCCCATTTCCACCACCCTGATAAAAAATAAAACTTGTATATCATAATTAGGACTTAATATCTCATAATTATGACTTAGTATCTCAAAATTATAGGCATTTTTTTTGTTTTTTCTTTAGTGTTTGATATGAGTTTCCATATAAGCCCACATCACAGATTAGTTTTGATTTGTTGAGGTGTATGTTAATTACTGCTCAGTTGTTATTGGTTAGTTCATTGATTGGGGGCGGGGCTTCATTGACTTGGAGTTGTAATTGAAATACATGACTGCAGAAAGGTAAAGGGACATATTGGAAGGTAAAATAACGCTGATTTAAACAAATAACACATTGATTTAAAAAAAAATCCAATCAGTCAGGAATGATACAGCAGGACTGTTGTTTTTTAGCCACTCCGGGTTGGGACCAGTTAGCATCGCTGCTAACGGGAGTAACCAGAGACTTGTCTGCGGATGTCCTGAAGCTGCCTGTCAAAGTAGGAAATTTAAAACCTTTGGAAATGCGAAAATAAAAGAAGTTCTGTCTTGTGCTTCACCTTTAAACATGAGCCTGGAGGTGGTGAGTACATCCTCAGAAACAGCTTCTATTCTGCTACCGGATCTGTGCTGATTAGCCTCACTTCCAGCTGTGTCAGTGGGGCTTTGTGACCGGAAACACGTCACTGAGCCCTTTATTCAGCTAATCAGTAATAAGAATAATTAAGGCAGAGCAATGAAAGGATTACAGAACTGCTGAAACAGTTTGGTGCTGGTTCAATTTTTTCTAGTCTTTTTAAATGTATATTGATAATAAATATGGCTGTTGCCAGGTATTGGTGTTTATATAGTTAATAAAAATGTCATCTAATCAATGATGTACAGTACAGTTGTGATACAGTTGACTTATGATACCAAGGTGCTGGATTTCTTTAAAGTCAGTACATTTTTGTAAAAGTGCCCAGAGAGAACATGCAAACTACCCAGAAAAGTCCCTGTGTCGGGATTTGATCCGGCAACCCTCTTGCAGAGAGGTGTCTGCTCTACCAAGTGTTGCATGTTTTATGATAAGGTCCATGCAGCAAAACCTGTTTCTCAATGTAAATTCTGTCGGAAAACACATTATTTGTTGCAATGTCAGTTCTGCATTTTTTCACATTGTAGCTATTTCTTATAAAATCAACTAACTGTGGAATCCTCAGGCGTTAATTGACACTTGAAAATATTATTGTTCTTGAAAAACGATGCATGTATTGCTTAACTAGGCGAAAAAGTACACTTAACTACAGAGCTAAAATATAAAGGATCACATGATAATTTCAGATGCTAATCTGATATTTTTTCCTTTTTTCATACTTTAAGCATCACTTCAAAGGTTGGAGTCGACTCGGCAGTAAGCAACGCTGATGTTTCATTACCACAGCAAATCAGCTTTAGCAAACACAAACAAAGGAGCAATTTTACATGCATTGAGTCAAAATTTGATGTGGTAGTAGCTGAGAGTCATTAGAGTTGCACAGATTTTCTGTGATTTTGCACAAGTCTTGATTTGATTAAGAATCGGCCCTCTATTGTTTTAAAGCGTTCTAAGAAACAAAGAAAAAACTAATTTCACTTTTAAAATTTTGTCATTTTTTTTACCCCAATTTCCAAAAATGTCTACTTGCTGGGACAGTGGGTATACCCGACACTGAAATGTCAAAGCCATTATCTCCAATTACAAAAGCGTTTAGTGGCCGTTTAATCGGGCAGCACGTCCCCACCACGCAGAGAGGCTGCCTAAATCTCCCTTCTCAGTGGGATTTTTGTTGCGCTTTCTCTGTTGGCCATATGTTGGGTTTAATATAGTTCGAAGAGAAAGGCACATTTGGCAGGACTCGGGCTTCGTGTTTACAAATCAATCTTCTTATGTAACCTGGCACGGATCTGAATTACACTTCAAACAACATCTGCGGCGATTAGGGGACATTTTTAAACTTGTTTCAAGCAGATTATGAAGGTATTCCAGGAGCCTGTTGACACTCGGGGAAAGGGTTAGATCCTCTGAACGTCACGGGTCATCACTTCTCCAGACAAATACAATGAAAGGCCAAGCATTCCTTGAAGAAACTCAAGTTTTTGGACGTCCCTCACCACATCACGTTTTAGCTCTGTACCCATAAAGCTGCTTGAGTTGTAGCCCCGTTTTTTGTTTCAAATTTTCAGCCGATCCTAAACGAAGCTGTTGGTTCTCCCGAGCAGCCAGATATACTTAGCACGAGCCAGATGACGCCGATATGCCGGATTCAATTAAAAGTGCAAATTGGAGGCTAACAAGACTGTCAGCAGCCAGTGTGGGATCGGAGGTTCGGCAATTAGCGGCGCTGTCACAGTTGGGTTGAGACGGGATGGGACAAGGCTGAGCGGGGCTAGTGAAACAGATGAGTTTTCTATTCTCATCCCACATCTGGAGGCCCAGATGTCCTATTAAGTCAGCTGGGGGGGGGGTTAACCCGTTCGGATTATCCTCACAGCCACATGTGAGGAGGAGTTTCAGACTTTCATCATATTTCATTCAAGGAACTTCGGAGTCTTTTGAGGAGAAGCTTCCATTTCAGCAAAAAGACCAAACTTTTTTCTTTGTTTATTTATTTTTTTCTTAGCATCCTAAACCCTGGTTGGTAGCGGTCTTTTTGTAAATCTAATCTAACTACTATATACACCCGCTTAAATACAGTTTTTTGAGCATCTTTACTAAGCAGAATCTACCATCAGACAGAGTTAACGTGATCCCAGCTACCTCCAACGTGTCTCCATCCGCTCCAATCCTGCCTTTGAAATTGTCTTCCCAGATAATGCAGAACTGATGCGTGACTCACCTCAGCCTCTGATCTCCAGGCTGCCTGCCTGTAAACACGCTCTGGAGCCTCACTCGGTGTCTCCTTTTCAGCCATGACATAACACTGAACTGACTGCAGACGTACCTGTTTACCGTCAGCTCAGACAACAAACGTTAGAAAGGCGGATTTTGCAAAACGATAAAACTCGTTTTCTTTTCTGCGTTTTTATCGTGAGTCTTGTTTTCTTGTGCAATCGCCGTTTTGTGCAGCACCTTGTGTGTTTGCAGCTGCTTTGCGTTTTAAAACCACTCGAGGTTTAAGTCAGATTTAACCGAATCATTGTTTGTGTGTAAATCAGAACTATAGCTTTAGCGTTATTTAGTGTAGTTTTAGCGTATGCTTCCCCCTGACCTGCTGGTCTCAGTATGTGTGCAAATGTGCATGCGATAGCAAGGTCATGTACACATACAGTTCTCTTTTTTTTTTTTTTTCCTGTTTGCGTAATGTCAGCAGAACCCCAGGAGGTTTTGAAAGAGCTCGTTTGATTGCAGCCTCACAGCTGGCTCATGCTGTTAGCCAGCCAGGGTCCAAGTAAAGAGAGGAGAAGCAAAGAGGGAAAAAAAAAGGTTATGGAGAAATGATGACCTGATAAATAGTGAAAAGACATCTGTCTATCTTCAGCTTGTATGTTTGTGTAGGAAGAATAGTTTATGTTGTATGTTAACCAAGGGCCAAACTGTACTACTTATCAATCACACTAAAAAATTAATTAGAGAATTGGCATTTTCTGCAAAAATGCAGTGTGAATGCTTGATGCTGAAAGATTAAAAAAAAAAATATGATGTGCATTAATGTAATTTGTTGTAAAATAGCTGAAAAAGATAAAATTAGCAGAAAAATAGCTGAAAAAATTGAATCTATCACATAGATGCAGAGCATGCTGAAGCTGAAATTATCACAAAAAGGTTAATTTAGCTAAAATTAGTTAAAATAGCTAAAAAGTAGTCTAAATTGCAGAAAACTGCTTAAACAAGCATAAAAAGCTTAAATTAAATAGAATTAGCTGAAAAACATCTAAAATTAGCTGAAATAGCAAAAAAATTAAAATTAGCTGAAATGGCTAAAAAGTAGTTTTAATTGCAGAAAACTGCTTATACAAGCATAAAAATCTTAGATTAGCAGAATGAAGCTTATTAGAAAAAGGCAAAAATTAGCTAAAAGAAGCTGAAATTAGCAGAAAGAAGTTGAAAAGTGCAGCAAAAGTTTATAAACATTTTGAAGGGTTTATGGATGTTGAATTGAGGTCAATGTCTGATAATGCTAAATGTATAAAAAGTGTAAATTGCTGAAACACCAAATTATACCAAGGAGCTGAATATTAGCACAAATATTGTGAAATAATATATGGGCCAAACACATACAGGAGAAAAATGAATGTGTGTGAATATTTTATAGCACACTATAAAATAAAGGAGAAGTAGCAAATAATGGATCCTTCAGACATCGAACACATATTTTTTTACTCTTTCTGCACTTTTCTTCACAGGACACTAACAATCTTGATACACAAAGAGGTCGGCTGTTAATCCACGCATGGTAATTCCAAGGTTTTCTGTGGGAATTAAAAGCATGCTGAAGCCCTCACGTAGTTAAACTGCTGCGATCAGAGCCTCACGCTGTTGGGCAATTGGGCAATGACATGGAATAGACTAATTTAGAGGCAGATGACTGCATGTCCCTGAACAGGAAAGGAAAGGGGAAAAAAAGAAGCTGGAGAAAGACAGCGCCGCTCAGAGAAAAATATATTGCTGATAAGAAAGAAATAGGTGAGCCTTTACAGAAAAATAGACATGTCATGAGGGAAAATGTAGCTTTTGTACGCTTTGCCCCAGTGATTTTCATGAATGAGGCATGAAACCAGTCAACCTGTCTCCTAACTTTATGGGATTAGTGCGTTTTAATACAGGAAATGTGCTGCATGACTCAGGTTTGTCTGAATATTTAAATCATTTCTTATTAAAAACACGGAGCGTGAATAAAACCTTTCTGAAACAGTGCTTTAATGATGCCCTTAGGGGTTCTGTCAGGTTCAAACTGTTGTGTGAACAGCTCATTTTTTTAATACATTCTTGACAAGTCTCTTTGATAACTTTTTTTCTTCTTCTTCTTCTTCTTCTTCTTCCTTGACCATTAATTTACTGCTGGCCTTCCTCATAACTGCTGCTTCTCCTTGAGCCGCTAAGCTGCTGTCTCAGGTTGAGCTGTTTTAACACTCGGCCGTTGATCATATGTGGTTTAATTACCTCTGAGTGGACCGCGGGGGCATTTCAAATCATGACTTGATGCATATTCAATAAATTGACTGAAACAGCAAATGAGAATGATGTGTGTTCATCTCTGCTCAGGGGATTTATGCAACAGTGACCTTCGAATATCATCCGTCTTACTTGCAGGGGAGAGAAGACGGAAAACCTATTAATACTATGTTACCTTGTGCATGCTGTGTACTTCTACTCATCTAATGTGTTTCCTTAAAATTAGTATGTACCTGGAATTCAGTAAGTGAGTTGAGTTGAATTCTGCATTGAACGACTGACTTCCAGGAACAAATATCGTTAGACATGCTAACATTTAGATCAACAGCATGTTTATATTAACATATGGTTAATCATTTAGTCAATATAACTTTATTGTCCATAAAATTGCATGAAATTGAGACTTAGACATTTGGATCATACATGCAACACAAAAAAAAAAAAAACACAAAAATTCGAAAAACTTGCTAGGACATTCAGGAAACCAATACGAACCAAATACGAATAATATATTAAGCAAATAGTTTGTTTGTTTGTTGCACTTCTAATAACATGCAAACATCGTAAAAAACATAAAATTAATAAAAAATAAAATACCACTAATAATAATGGTAGGTTGGAGCTCTACCAATGTCCCATTTCATTTTCCGACTTGGAACTCGGAGATTTTGTCTTCCATGTACAAACAGAACGTATTGTTTCCAAATGTATCTGTATTTTTTTTAGATAAAGTTTTGGTTAAACATGAACCAAAAGCAAAAAAAAACAAAAAAAAAAAAAACGGTCTCCATGTACCAATTGATTAGTCACAGTTTTCCACCTGTGTTTTGTTTTGTACAAAATACCTCGGGGTGTGATTTCATATTCCGCAGTGTTAATAAACCTAATGGCGTCGAAAATGGGGACTTTCTTTATGCAGATGAGTTTCATTAGGCATGAAGCTATCAATAAAATCAAAAGTCACTGAAAGATTTCTGCCCTGGGCTTCAGAATGAGCAAATAGAAAACAAAAAGAAACGAAAAGCAGGGATGGAAACCATTTCTCAGAGCGTCTCTGAATGTAAAATAATCTGCATTTCTTAGTAGCTAACTTCAAAGAAAATAAAAACATGGTGTAAATCACAAAACAAACCCAGAGTTTATGTTTCTATTATTGACCTCTTATTTTCCATACGTCCCTCAGTCTGCCATGCCAAAGTGTACATCTGTTCCAGATAACTCAGCCGATAAGGTGACGCAGCCATTTTTTTTGTTGCTTCTTTTAATCCCCGAAAGATAAATTGGAATCAAACCTTGACCGGCGGAAAGAAGAGGCCGTCAAGCTGCCGCATGTTTGCTTTATTTACTCATCAATGATCTTTACAGCTGAGAGATTGAAGTTGCGACATCAGGGAATGACTTTTATTACTCGCGGGTCCCTTTGTGTTCCCCGCTGTCCGCCGCAGAAAAGCTTTTTTATTGATTGTTTCCGAGGAGGGAAGGAGATCTGGACGCGTGCACAGGCAGGGAAAAGACAGGGTCAGCTGACTTCCAAGGAAATGACTTTAATTTCCCCTATTTTTTGCCCTGTTCTATTTTTGCCGCTTTGCCCTTCAAGGTACTTTCTGTACCTATACACACAGACAGTATATAAATACGAACATGTATTCCTGCATGTACACGTTTATTTGGGCAATCTGTGTGCACATTTATTGCCTTGTGCAGCATCACGGAGAATTAACTGTCTGAATAACTTAAGCTCTCGCGGTGTTAATTAAAACAGTTTGCCCTCACAGTGATGGCGCAGCCGTGGCTAGACTGTAATTAATTTCTGAATGGATGCTTTTTGGACACGAGGAGGTTCTGAGCGCTTCCAATGTCAAAAACATCCTGTGCAGTTTGGACCAAAGGTACGATTCCGAAAAAAAAAAAAAGCGATTCAGTCACTACAACTCTAGTGTTTATTTGTCTCTCAAACACGGTTTGCTAACGAGTGAACAAAAATCAAAGGCTGAAATCGTCAAATATCTGAACTATTTCCACTTGCATTGCAGGCTTATAAAATACATGCATTTCCCATGGTCTCAAACTGGTAGAAAATTAATTCAAGAGTTCTATTCAAGGCAAGATGTTGCCAACAGGGCGACCTTGCCAGCAGCCGTATTATCAGTCGATAATGAATTTTGATGAACCATATCATGCAGAAGAAACGACCTGGTCTTCTGAATACAAACTCAAAACCGTATGCACCAGTGGCTACCGAATACGTGTGCGTTTGGTTCGGTGTGTTTTTGTGTGCTTTTATACCCTCGATGCCACACGCGGTCAGGAAGCACCTGACCCAGAAAACGGTACAAGGAACGTGAGGTTTTGTCGAGATCGCTGTTGCACCATTCGTTTCCATCAAGACCTGTAATAACGCCTTTCGGGTCAGTTGGGCTGGACTTGCAGGATCCTGTGTGTGTGTGTGTGTGTGTGTGTGTGTGTGTCACCATGCTACGGTCATTTTAGTATAATGATTTATTTGTGCAGAAGAACCGTGCAGTTCTTGTAAAACAGGTTTACGACAGCATGACAGAGTGGCCTCCGGGTGCGCCACGTTTTTTTTTTTTTTTTTACATTCCCCCTCTTTCACATTTGTCCTTCTCACCTTTTACTGCGCTCGCAATTTATTCCATCCCACAGGTTTCTTTCATTCTGCGTAGACAAATATTTAATCCATTTTTCTGTCCGAGAGTGAGACAAACAAAATAAAAAAAAATAAAAAAAAACACGAGGCCACATGATTTGTCGTCAGGCAAAATGGCAGCGTTCATCTGACAGAGTGCTGATTGACCCGCCTTGACATTTTCACCCGCGTCGCACCGGTTCGCCGCTCGCTCAGGGGGCTCTGTTTTTGAGAAATCACGACCAATCAGTCCGAGTTATGCAAAGAGCCCTCAGAAATGTAAAAGGGCCGAGGTAGCCTCGGATCAGTGGAATCCAAATCATTAAAGTTCCCAAATAAAATCCCTCTCTGAGTCTGAACTTGAGGCACCGCTGCATCAATTTCCCATGAAGAAAGTACACACTTGCAGTTATTCCTCACATCCATATAGTGCTTTTTGATGGCAGCTAAGGGCGAGCATTAAAATGGGCGATTAAGCAGAAACCCACTGTCCTCCAATCTGAAATTTATATTGAGAAGCTATTTGCTGTGTCAGCTCCAGTAAAAGCATTGTCATCAACATCTATTTCATCATTACTACAAAACTGCCCTTACTCTGCACTTTGCACATCCTCTTCATACTGCAAGGGGCAGGCCAAATCCCACTGACCAAATGGTTTTTAATAATAATGCTAGCACGTTATGTAAATGTGTTTGCTTAACTCGTGGTGAAAATTGGACTTAAACTTGCTGGGAGTTTACATTTATATCAACTAGGGTTGGGCATAATCGTATCGTGTGCAATTAATCGTAAGAAAAACACTAATCGATTACTTTTTGGCATTTATCGATTAATAAGATTAATGCCACCAGGCAGAGTCCACTTGGTGCTCCTCTCTGCTTCAAATATGATGAACATTAAAAAAAAGTTCTGCAATTTATTTATCTATCAACACAATTTTAAATTTGATGTATAGCCTAAAGTCTGTAATTTTGACACAATTTGGAACAGATTTTTATGAAAAGCAAATCTTTCCCTCTAAATTAGTCATGTGACCAGGACATAAGGGTGTCCAGAGACTCCAGGGGAATAATCGTCAAATTAATCGTTATCGGCTAAATACCCCAATTAATCGTGAATAATTTTTTTGCCAATATTGCCCAACCCTAATATCAACAAAACATACAGATCTTGTATTAAATCAACTTCCAGACGGGTTCAAAATGCCCTTGAAGTCAGAGGTTTGAATCGTGTTTTCCAACATGTTTCACATTTTAGTGACATAAGAGTGAGAACTATCGCTGATGTTTCTGAGACATATTTTTATTTAAATAAAGTAGTTTCCTATTTAGTTTCCTGTTCCCTGAAAGACTAGTTTGTCCAGTTAAAGCATGACCTAGTCTCTCATTGGCTGCTACTTGTTGCCTTTTCTGGTTTGGTAGGTTAGGTTTTGTTTTGTTTTTTTTTTAGTCAACCAAGGAAAAAAGATAATGCATCAGCAATATGGTAACCTAGATTCTGGTGCAAACCCAGAAAGTGAATTGTTTTGTGAATTAAAATGAAACTATGCTGGCTGAGCAAGCAACATTTAGCCTTCAAGCAGGAAGTCTGTCACGTTTGCCAATTAATGGCAGACAAACTCCAAAGAAAGTTGAACTTTTGTCGGCAAACTGTGACTGAAAACTTTATTGAACGTGTTTGCAAATGTTAGCAATTATTGCCATTATTGTGAGAATGCTGCATGTATTTTTGAATTGCTCGAAAAGTGGCAACATGGCACAAACTTTCACACTTTGAACTGTATTGTCATATACAATTACTATTCTATATGACACCTCCCACATAACATTACTTCTTTTTTTGAAAATAAAGAATGAGAGATCACAAGTAGGCCAACTATAAAAATCCAAGCCGATTACATCGCAGCGATGCGATAAAAGCTGTCCAAATGTGAAGGCTCTTCCGGTTGCAGCCTACATAGGTGTCCCTTTGCCCCTGATTTGAGTGACGCTCTGGTTTATCCTTCACAGCCCAATACCAAGATGCATTGTGGACCGATTGGGAGACTTTTTTGCTTGACAAATCGGCAAGATAGATAGATAGATAGATAGATAGATAGATAGATAGATAGATAGATAGATAGATAGATAGATAGATAGATAG
>JAUBOC010000063.1:12093800-12109061 GCA_032275365.1 Anablepsoides cearensis
TTATTGAAAACTCAAGACAGCCATAACATTATGTTTCTTTACAAGTGTATGTAAACTTTTGACCACAACTGTAAATTAGAATCAACGTAATTCAAAAAGACAACAGCTGTGTCTCAATTCACGGGCTGCATCCTCATGAGTAGCTACGTTGCGTAGCCCACCTGAGCCAGGTAGGATGAATGATTTTCCAAAATACGCTGGTAAAAAAAATTAAACCATTTTTTTTTTTTTAAGTTTGCTGTCGGCGCATTGAATCCTGAGATATCCTCGGAAGGGAAGGATACTCTGATGCATCTATGATTTACGAAATTTTGTCAAATGTGCACTCATGAGGCTGCAGCCAAACTTTCTCCAAACTGAGCTATCTGCAACACGTAAGATACTAACTCCTAACCGCTGCACAGAACCCCCATTTTGAAATACCTGAACTGTTACCTTAGCGTTTCTTTCATTGCAGACAACAGGGCAGTGATGAGCGGTGAATAACAACAATGGTCCATTAGCTTCCATCACATTCCACCTGCCGGCCTGTAGCTGCTCAGATAAGGACGATCTAATCAAAAGATAAAGCTTTATCTCCTCAAGTCCTGCAGAGTGGCCCGGAAAGTTTTTGACAAGATCAGATTTAAGGCTGCTTCAGGAAAAGTTTGGCGTTAATTTGAGACATTGTGTCTGGGATAGCAGCTTTTTTATTTAATCAAATTTTAGGATTTAAATCAAGTGTTCTTTTATTTTTAATGGAATTTATGCATTTGTTTTAATTATATAATAAGCAGGCTGTGGTTTAGTCCAGCTGTTGATGCCAAACTAAATTCTGATTTAACCACTCCTAATAGATTCATTTTTGTTGCAATTGAAATCTACCCAAAATTAACAAGCACATTTGAAAATGTGAATATCTAGTGTAATAACCAGTTGTCTTAAATTTAACACATTTTCTTTACATAGTCAGACTAAGTGGGATTAGATTAATCTAGCTTTTATACAGCAAATAAAGTGAGAAGTTTGCTTTTTAAGTCAGTTTTAAGACTTTTTAAAAAGTACAACACTTGAATAATAATAATTACTATAATATATAATTATATAACTATATAAATAAAAAATATAACAACTTTTTGCATTTCAGTGTTTATTCCACCATCCTTTCCAATAACAGAACCACAACTAAAGTAAATATCACTAAGATTCTTCAGAAATCAGGGTTAGTCACAATGTATTTAAACAAATATCAGGAAAAAATATATATATAAATTACTAAAAATGTTCAGGAAAACAAAATATAATGAACATCAAAAGAAGAAAATACATAAATATGTACACTTTTCTATCACACAGCATTAAACACTTCCTGTTGGTCTGGGACAAAACATCCCGTTTTTCAAAAAGCACAGCTGCTGGGATAAAACCTACATCTGTAAGAGGTGAAGATTTAATACAGACTGAGTGTAAACGGTTACATAAACACCAAGTAGTGGCTGCTTATCTAAAAAGAAAAGGAAACTTAATAAATAACCTATTAAAGTTAACAGAAAAGTAGATTAAAACTCTCCCACGTCCACCCTCTTGTCTCTGAACTTGCTTCTGGCCTTGGTCCGAGCCTTGAACGCAGCGGAGTTGTGGAGATGCTGGAAAACAAAAGAAATGTCAGAATCCAAAAAGGAACAATATAAAAAAGGGGTTTAGGTTTGTTTTTATACACGCTTACTCTTTCAAAGCGAGAAATTTTCATGGCCTTCATTGTAGCTGAATCAACCAAAATGGGTGGTCCCAGTTCAAACACCTCTCTGATGAATTCATTCGCCTGGTTTGGTGAAAATGAAAAGGAAATGTCATTAATGGACGTAAGTTTTTTTATGGCATATTTTAAAAATGTGTTTATGAAAATATTTTACTAAAATGGTCAAGTACAAATCAGAAAATATTAAGATTTTGAAATTCTGACGGAACTCGAACTAAACTTTTAATTAAAATCCATCCACCGATCGAGGAGATGTTTACCTGTAGGTGGTAGTTCATCCCAGAGCCCACAAACTCTCTGAAAGCATCATAGGTCCTCTTCCTGACCCAGCTGTCGATTGTTACGCGCTCCGTTCCAAAGCGAATTGTCTCCGTTTGGAAATCTCCCTCCTGGGGGAAAAAAAAAACAAACAAAAAACAACAAAGGCCACAGATGACTACAATCCTGGGAGCACAAAGGGTTCATCGGATGTGGAGCTTAAAAAACCTCAAAAATCCACGCCAACAAAGAGACTCACCTCGACAGCCTTGAGCACGTCCCTGAACACTGAGCGCTGCTTCCTCTTATCAGTCTTGGCTCGGTGTTTGTTGCAGTCCGTGGCCAGCGCCGTCAGTTTCTCACACAGTTCATCCCAGCCGTCGAATTCAAACTCCTGACGGGAAGATTAAGTTTAATGGTAAAAAAAAACTACATTTTTGTCCCATTTCTTTCCCAGCACGGACTTGAACTCACCGGGTCAATGTCCCTGGCCAGCTCAAACAGCAGAGCAATGGTCTCCCCAGCGGCAATCCTCATGTTGACGTCGTCACTCTCCAGCAACCGCTGCAGTTTGGACAGGTGTCTGCACAACAAACGCATTATTAAAAAAACCTGTGGAAAAAACAATTAAAAAAAAAAAAAAAAAAAAAAAAAAAAAAAAAACACAACTAAATCCGGACAGGATCTCACTTATGCAGGATGTCTTTCAGCTGGTTGGCTGAGCAGATGGTGAGCAGCAGTGCCCAGGACAGAAGGGCGTTGATGTGGAGCTGGCTCGTCTGCGGATTAATCATCGGACAGGTACCATCCGCCTTGGCGTAGGACCGGGTGAACAGGTTCTCGAAGCATTCCATCGTAGCCTGCACGTCCTAGGAACAGGTTGTACAGGAAGAAAAATAAATAAAAATCACTCGCTCAGAGTTGTCAGGATGGATTTAGGCACAATATCAGCACCAATAACGTGAGAATATACATTTTAATTTAAAGCGGTCACAGTAACACCAAAGTGATTAGAAAACTTACCAAAATATCATCCTCTGCAACAAGTGAGCAGAGCCCCAAACTTGTCGCCACCTATTCAAAAACAAACACCCGACATGAGCGGAGGGGCTTCCCGTTCTTCTGCAGCAGTAATCCCCACAGTCCTACTCACAGCTTGTCTGGCTTGTATGTTGGCCGTTCCATCTGCCAGGATGTTTTTGAAGATGGGCTTCAGGGCATTGAACACCTCCTTGCTCTCGATCCCCGAGCCCAGCTGGATGCACAGGAGGCAGGCTAAAGAAGCCGCCGCTCGCTGCTCCTCACCTTTACCTGGAGGGAAGGAGGACAAGGAACCATTCAACACTCTATGGTTACATGTGAACATGTTTATGGAACAAGTAGCAAAATAACACTCATTTGGACTGACCGATCAAGTCACCGGTGTTAATTTAACTAAGTAGAGATCAAGTACCTTTCTTCAGGCAACGTTCGATGCTGTCTGTGATGGTCATCCGTCTCTCGGAGATGAACTCATACAAGATCCGTGTGGCCATTGCCGCCTTAAGCCCATCCAGAGCTCCTTGTCTCGTCTTGGCACTAACAAAATCAAACGTTTTATTAATACTCAAATAAGAAAACACTGTAAAAGTAAGAAACTTCATCCAAGAGCATAACTTAATGTCTTATGGTAAAGTAAATCATTTACAGCTACAGTATGACCGGTACTTTCCCTCCGCCAGGAAGATCAAGTTTGTTTGGCATACATAAGAGTGGAGGTTTACAACCAACGTGTTATAATCTGAATGGAAGCTCAGATGACGTTGTGGAAATATGAGATCAGAAAGAACTTTAACCTCTTATCCACGGTGCTGTCTATGAACCCTTTCAGCTTGTACTGAAAATCCTCCTGGGCCGTGTCCTCGCTGGCCTCTCCACCTGCAAGCCGGTTCAAAACTTGTTGACTTCTCTCATGAGCACAAATATTAGTTAACAAGTGTATTAATGATTAAAAAAAACTACCTTCATCTGCTACACTGGTTGTGTCACTGAAGCTGCTGCAATGACTGAGGGTCTCAATCGAGGCGTCCTCATCACTAAAAGGCTGCACAGCTCCATGCTGGCCCCCTAAAAAAAAAAAAAAAAACGTGGATTTATGATTGCAGGAGATGGCTTCAAACAAACATTGCAACAGCAAGTTCATTATGCAACCCAGGCAGACATTATGTAGGTATTGCAGCAAAAACTAGTTATCTAATCAGCTGCGTGGAAGCTCAGAAAGCTTAACCTGCAGGTGTTTGGTAGGAAAAACTTGTCAAGGTCAACTGACTTTTAGATGCCTGTGCAAACAGCAGAGCAGTGTTCAGGTTGGACAGACACAGGGTCACTAAAAAGGATCAACGTTCTCTCCGGTGTTCTTTTTGTCAACCTGATTCAAGATGGCTGCTACAACAAACTAACTTAGGAAACAAAAATAGATTAGAGATGAACTAAAGTTTGTAGGGGGGTAATGTACAAAACATACTTTTAGTATTATTTGTAATACTTATTGCTAAAGTTTTAAAGCAGCCTGCCCTATTTTTTTTTAAACAATAAGTTATGATCCTGATAATGATTTGTTTTGAAACAGATATTTCTGGGAGATTTTATTCTACAGGTGGTGGCCAAGCTGAAATGAAACCAGACCAGATTAGACCAGACCTAACAGGCTTCTCTGCCACCGTGACCTAAATTTACCTTTTTGGAAGACATCAGCTCATCACTGCGTCTGTCTCGGTGACTATTATTTTAAGCCCTGACAGAACAAAATAGAACTTGGTAACATGCTTTAAAAAAAGGGTTCATGTGTTATCCAGTTAGCAGATGTTTAATCTGTGTTTACACACGTATGTGTTGACGTGGGCTTCTCCCCCACAACAGCTGATTTCAGAGAACCGGGCGGCGCCTCTCGGCTGTGGCCGTCCCGGTTCATCATGGAGTACAAAATGTCCTCTTTTAGAGAGTTTCCGCATTACCAACACGTCCTCACAACCACTATACAAACCAAATATCTACATTTAATACTAGTTTAATGTCAATATATAACTAGTCATCACGAATAAATGGGGTTGAACTCGAGAGAATATACTATCGCACGATACGGACAGAGCTACTCTTGTTTACACCCCCAAAAAACTCAAGTGTGCCCTTGTAGAAGCAACAGTTGATGGTAAAAAATAAAATAAGGTTTTACTAGTTAAAAATAAAATTGTTGAAATTAAATAATATTGACCTAACAACGTGAGATTCATTTGGTCAGGAGTGGCTAACGTTAGCTTAAGCATGTCAGTTTAGAAACAATTAAGGACTTCTAAAATATGTATAAAATAGGTCCTAATTAAATTATTAGCATATCTGAAGTCATGTCGTCAACAGAAAACAATGTTTTTGAGAAACAATGGCTCGCCAGATTGTGTTCGCATAAGCCGGTTTCCAGCATTTGTAGTTCGTACTGTAAACACGTTGAACTCAACTCAACGCACTGGCAAGGCTAAAAGAACTACAACTACCATCGCGGAAGCAAGGCCGAAGCGTTGCGGGGCGCGCGTGGACTTACCCTTGCTATTCTTCTTCTTGGTCCTTGGCATTTTCGTGCAGATTTAGGTTAGATTTGATCCAAAATCAGCCAATACACGACCAGCTTTTATTGTATTGTCTAGTAAAGTGAAAATGCTCCCGTGGCACAGTGGAAAAAAGGAAATCGAAGGCGATCTTAGCGATAGACTTTTGGCCGAGACGATACATTTTCCTCTCATACGCCAGTGCTGCGCAGACAGAGAGCCGCTCGCGGTATTTATACCGGCAGACATGTCACGAGGAAGTTTCCCGGTATCTCGGACCAATCACGGACCAGGAACAAGCTTTTGGCCCGTGACGCACACAGGGAAGTGGATTCCTTGCATTTTTTCACTGTAACCTTAAAGGGAGATGTGTCCCATTTATGTCGCTCAAGTGTAATAAAACCTGTTATTGTTTTACATATAATACACATTTATATACTTTTAAATATCATTTTCAAACATAGCCATACATTTTATTTAGTTTGTGTTATTATGAGACACTAAAAAGTGTGCTGTTGATTTTCTCATATGGCCTCTGTGCTGCAATGCAGTTTATTGAAATAATATTCCTCTGTAGATTTCACAAGAAGGCATAAGTCACTTCAATACATAACGATAATTATTTCACTACAAAATATCTTCTTTGCACTTAAACCATGAAGGTTTTTTTGTAACTTAAACTAGCAAAGGAAATCACCAGAAACTTAGAACTAAAGCTTATTTACATTGAGGATAGTCTGATTAAAGCTTTCATTCATTTAACATTGTTAAGTAAAGAGTATTGTCTTTGAACTTAATTAATTAATGGGGTTGAAAATCATCAAGGTTTTTAAAAAAGCAAAACCGGACTGAAATGAGCACAAACACATATGAAAAAGTCAAACAATAAAAGTACATACAAGATTTAGAAAGTGAAAAGAAAATGGCAAAAAACTAATAGTGTGTAATTGTAGCCCAAAAACAGTAGTTAAACAGTTGCTAAAAGCCAAAAGCAGCATAAAAGCTAAAATTAGCAAACCTGAAGCTAAAAGTAGCAAACCTGTAGCTAAAAGCTAAAAGTAGAAGGGTAGCTGAAAGATAAAAGTAGCAATGTGACAGCTAAAAGACAAACATAGCTAAATGAAGCTTAAAGCTAAATATAGCAGAAACTACCTACAAGCAGAGTTGTAAAGTAACTAAGTACAAATACTTTGTTACTGTAATTAAGTAGATTTTTTGGGTATTTGTACTTTACTTTAGTAATTATCTTTCACCCTAATTTTTACTTCTACTTCTTACATTTCCACACAGCTATCTGTACTTTCTACTTCTTGCATTTTTTAAAAAAGGCAAGAAGTAGAAAGTCGTTACTTTTATTTCATTTTTGCTTGTTTTCATCCCAGCTTGTTGTAAAAAATAAATACTATCCATATAAATTGTTCCTTCTAGAAAGTGAATTTAATTACGGTTGAATGAGAAGTATAAATATATATAATTCTGATACCGTTGATTGTACACAAACAGATCATGTCACAGGACATAATTATTAAAATAAAAGTACTGTACTTAAGAAGTATTTGTATTTCATGAATTATATTATTACATTTGGCTGCAGCCCTCAGATAGATTTTCATTTTGGGGAAAAGGTTTGTTTGTGCAGCCTTGACATATGTATATAAACTGAAACCGCTGGACTAGTGCATCCTAAATTTAACATAAATTAATTATTTTAATATGACAGTCATTTTTGCATTGTTTTGGGGAGGTCACCTCCTAATAAATGTCATTACAGAAAATCTTACTGCTCATTTTAAATCAATACTTTTACTTTTAATACTTAAGTACAAAAAATATCAGATATTTTAAGACTTTTACTTAAGTAATATTCCTAAAGGAGACCTTGACTTTTACCAATGTATTTATTTGGTAAGATACTTGTACTTTTACTTAAGTATCACTTTGTGGTACTTTATACGACACTGGCTACAAGTAAAATGCTAGGTAAAAGCTAAATTTAGCAGAATGCTAGCAAAATGCTAAAAGCTAAAAATTAAATGGAACATAATAGCTAAAAGGAAAATGTAGCAGAAATTAACTACAGGTAGAAAAATTATTTCTCAAATAATAAAACAGTAGTTAAAAGAGAACAATAGGTGAAAGCTAAATGTAGCATTAAACAACAACAACAACAACAAAAGAGTAGGCTATGTTGAAGAAGTACTGCTAACTTTTTTTTAAACAAAGTTAAATATTTTGAAAAGTATAAAAGTTACAGAGACCAGAAGCCACAGCCCATCTCATTGATCTGGACGATTCCATATATGGATGGTTTAAATAACAGAGCATGTGGAAGTAGTTTGAGCTCAACTAGAATCAGGAAAACAGTAGTGTGTATGCTGAGTCAGCATTTACACAACGGATTTGAGTACAAATCCTGCACAGAAACTCAGTTTCTAACTCAACTGAAAAGCTTTTTTCCTTCATGCTCTGCATGTTTTCTGCTATTTCCACAAGTTAACATTTTTTCCCCCCAAAACACCTCCATCCCTGCTCACATAACAAACATAACAGTCTTTTTCTTTTCTTTTTTTTCTTTTAAGTGCATTGTGCTCAGTGTTAGACTCCAAAAGCTCCACTGGATCACTGCACTCCTCTGCAGGAGAGGCTGACGGATGCCCTTGGGTTGAGCAGAACTGCTGTTCTGTTTGCAGCATCAAGCCTGAATAATTGATTAGCGTGAGTTTGTGTGTGTGTGTGTGTGTGAGGCTGGGGTGTGTTAAGTGGGCACAGCGACAGTGTGTGAAGAGTGTGAAGTCAAATGGAAAACACTGTGAGTAATGCTTTTTTAGACATGATAGAGAAACAATATGATGAGAGCAGCGTTGCTTGAAGACATGCTCATCACATGCCAAAGTTTTAATCAAGGATATCACATGATCTGAGTATGTGGACATGACTATCAGCTACTTCTATACCAAATTGTAGCTCATTATCTGTAAAAAATAAATAACAGAGTTGTAGCCAAATGCACACATGCAAATAAAATCCCCCTCCTATCAAACAGCAGGTGTTGGAAATAAAAAAAGAATCTCCATATTTGACTTGGCCTGTCAGATTGAGCTATTCCTGACTTGGACACTAGGGGGCGCCACACAGTTTGAAATTCCCCATCCGGTGTGGAGAGTGAGATGCTCAGGGATGTTTTTGTGATGCATAATTTACCGAGCGAGGGAACGCGGCTCACTGCTGACTTTTAAACGTTTAATGGGCCGGAGCGTGCCGTGCAAATATTAAACAAGCAGCCATTTTGAGTCTGGTGGGTGGAGAGGAGGAGAGCGATAATGTTTTTTTACTTGTTGTCTGCGTGGTAGTCTGCACTGTTGGCAAAATATTTCATAAACCAGTGGATCAGTTCTAATAAAACTTTCTGGGAATATCGAGGGGGTGTAGGACTGCAGCTGATTAGAATTTGAAGCCAAACACAACCAAGATGGTTGCCACAGCTAGCTAACAAATTGCTACAACTCATCCAGTTTTACAGATGCTACAATGCATACTTTGAGCACTAAAAATTATGTGACATCTTTCTTAAATCTTTAGTTTAACATGTTGGAGTTCCTTTTTGGTTTGTTAGTAAAATATCTCATGAACCACAGTGAAAAACCCTGAAAGTAATTGTTGAACTCAATTCAAGATGGCCGCCACAGCTAATTAACGTTAGCCGACACACATAATTGGCTATAACTCACTCAGTTTTACAGCTACTGAACTAAAATACTGTGTGGTGGTAGCTGAGAGTCATCCCCAACTCATACTCTGAAGGCTAACAGAGCTTGCAGGATATGTCCCGATCAGACGTAGAGAAAGAAGCAGGAGGAAGTGGGTGCAGGAGTGGAGGAGCACAAACAGGGCAGCTCAGTCCAGCCTCGCTCAGCATGCCTGGCGTGTTGCACCAGTGGGCACCGGCCCCTGACCAGCCTAATGCCACAGGAATACCAATCACTCCCAACAGAGAGCAGGGAGCCAGATCGAAAGCTGACAGGAGATAACAGGAAAAATGGCTGAATATTAATTGTGTTTGCGCCGCTCCTGCGTTAAATAATTTATAAACGATGGAGCCCCAGAGCTGGGCGCTGACTTTGATTGGGCTAAAGCCCGTTGCGAACCAGAGAGGAGATAAGAAACGATCTGGAACTTGCTGAAAACTGAAGTGGGCCTCCAAGATATGAAAAGTTTTCATCTTCATCATCTACAGTAAATGACCTCAAACTACTGCTTTCATGTTCACGTCATTCATTTGTTAGCAACTAGCATTCCTCGATGCCAAAGTTGAAAATGGCTCCAAGAACAATCTCAGACAATATGGCAGGACGACACCCTCAAAGTGTGTGTTGTGAAGGACTCTCAGCTACTATCATTTCAAATTTGAGCTTAATATCTGTAAAGCTGTCTGAGTTACGACCACTTCTGTGTAGAGTACATTTGATTAGCTGTGGTGGCCATCTTTAATCGAACTGACTTGAAAAGTTAAAGGATTATAGATTTACATTCAGTGATTATTGTCCAAACGTTTTGTCAAAATCTGTTCATTGGTTCATGAGTTGTTTTGCTAACAGACAGACGATGTCAAGACTCAAAAAGCAAACGATTTAAGCAAAAACTTTGTATCATGAACAGTACTTAGGATATGTATTGAGGTAAACTCTCAGCTACTACCACACCAAAGTTTAAGTCAATATCTCTAAAATTGACTGAGTTATAATTATTCTTGTGTATGCCAAAATTAGTTCGATGTGGGGGCCACATTAAATCCGGTTGACTCCAAAAGTCAATCAGTTGTGCATATGCATCCAGTGATTAACTGCTAAAAGTTTTGTTCAAATCCATACACTGGTTCATGAGTTATTTTGCTAACAGACATACAAAAAATACACAATAACAAACAGGTAAAAATATTATTACCCACGGTTGCTTTTCATAAGCAGGCAATAAAAACCTACTCACAGGTATAAGTCAGAAATCTCTAAAACCTCTAACTGCTACATTATTCACAACCTGACTAGAATTTTAATTTATGTTTTTTATTTTTTTATCTGACACTCATCCTCCTCCAGTGATAATAATTAAGAAAGTGCTGGTTGATTGAGGCTAAATTGGATCATTCAGCTCATAATTACAAACTGTGAGTCGCAGGAGCCCAAATCATTTCCGTCTTCATTTGGATTTGGAGCAGATTTGGCTCTCGGTCAGACAGCTTGCTGCAACAGAACAGCTTCACTTCTCGTCCACGTTTGTCTTCCTGTTTAGCATCAATCTCAAGTCGTTAACCTTTTTTTTAGAGGGGGCTGAGGGACGAAGCGAGGGGTTTTGTTCTGTGTTTTACTGAAACGTACAGCGGCCTCGCCACAACCCATGGAATTGATTTGAATTGATCAAAGACAATAAAACAGAATTTGACTGGAAGGTCGAGTAAACAGAAAGCGAGGGTTAAAGATGAAATAATAACCTGCATGACCTCCATTTCATCGTATGTTATTATGTATTCATCATATATCATATCGTAGCATTTCATCCTCTCAATTGTGTTTAGTTGCTTCTTAGACCAAAAAACAAAAAAACGAGCCTGCAAAGTCTCAGTTTTTGTAAAAGCCTCGCATCCAGGAAGTAAGCTGAGAAACTTTATTATGTCATTTGGCAAACGCTTCCCTCATTCTGGACTATTCTGATTCATTCCAGGCAACTACAGATAAAAGCTGAGTAACCTCGCCTCCCTCTGAGTCAGAGACACCGAACAGAACAAGTAAATAAAACAGTTCTTCTTTGATTAACACCACATCTCTGCAGTGCGTCTCTGCTGTGTGCAGCTGCCACTGTGTGCAGCTACCACTGTGCGCGTTTTTGAGTTATAAAAAGTTGTAAGGATGCGGGCAGGCAGATGCTCCTGGAGTTGCCAGGCAACCCTCGAGCCACAAAGCAGGGGGAAGTGTTGTGCTGATTTTGACATCTTATGTAACGAAACTGACAGGCTTGAGAAAAAAAAAGAAGACAAACAACAAATCTGACAACTTCTTCTTGTTGGAAACTGGAAAACAGAGCTGACAGAATGAACATTTTCAAACTATTTCCATAGACATAAGAATCTTTTTAGTAATTCCAGAAAAAATACATTGATCTAGTTAAAATCTGCTTCAACAGACTTGTTCTGTTTTTGTCTATACGCTACTTTTAGTATTTAGTTAACTTCTTGCTCTTTTTAATTTGTATTTTAGCTACATTTCGTAGCAGTTTGCTTCTTTTGGCTTTTAGCCAGGGGCAGAGGTAGACCTTTTTGAAACAGGGTGGCCAAGGTGGGTTTTAGGGAGGGGGCACATACCAAAAAAAAAAAGAAAAGAAAATTTAAGATAGCCACCACAGTTAATTTCAAATGCCTTTAATTCAATTGTTTTGAATATATATAGAGCTTAAAATTAGCTTGATTTTAGCTAAAGATGAGCCAAAATGCATGCTAAATGTAAGTCACAAATTCAAGCTAACTGCTAATGTTAATTTTACAAAGGGCTATAATTTAGCCCTTTAGCCCACATGCTAAATGTAAGTCACAATTTCAACAGCTAATGCTAATTTTAAAAAGGAATACAATTTAGCAATTTTTTGACCAAAAAAGCTAAAAATTGGTGTAGTAGTAGTAGCTGAAGACAAACTTTACCAAATTCTGTATGCTAATCAAAAATTAAAAACGGCCACCATACGTAGCTTGTGGTTGCCAAATTTTCATTAACGGTTTCATTAACCCTGAACTATTACACACAGTTGTTGGTTTATAATAAATCAGTTGTTTAAAAGTTATTTTTTCTCCACACTGATAAACTCCCTTGATAGAAAATAACTTTTTTCGGTGACTGCTCATCTTTAAAATATGATACCCCCACTTGTCAATCATTTGGGGGTGGTGCTTGCCACCACTCTAGCTTCGCCCCTGCTTTTAGCTACTCTTTGGCATATTAATTTGTAGTCCTTTTACCTTTTATAAACATTTTTTTTAGCTTTTTCAGCAAAGTCACCCTGTTCTCCGCATTCAACCTGCATTTTCAAAGAAAATTCAATTTCTCCTTTTTTATATATATTTATATTATTCTATAGGAAGAAACCTGACCTTGGTGATGTTTTCTTTGTGCACTGCAGGGGAGCACAGAGGGAATCCATGGGAAACTCGGAGAAATCTTCATGCCTTGGGAAGATTTTTCTCTCCTCCACGAGCCTAAAAACCACAGATAAGCACAGCCCCGAGGTACGCTGAGCACAATTTGCCTACAGCTGTAAGCTTAGAACGCAGGGGAGGAAAAGGATGTAGGAGAGCTGGAAATGTTGGCTAGCAGCTGGAGACTCCCAGGTTGCTCTCACTCACTGAGACAGATACCTGCTGCGCACTCAGATTGTTTATTTACTGAACTAAATAAGTTATTTATGAGCCGAGGAGAAGGTGAGTCTAATGAAGGAAAAAATAAGCCAGATATTGATTATGTATATATTGTACTCTGGGGTTTGTTCCACAGTGCTGCAGCTTGTCTGAGCTCAGTTTGCACCATCTCAGTCAAATATTGTGTTATATTTAATATGATATATTTATAATTATTTTTATATACTTATAGGGTCGGATATAATTTGTTTTGTCTTTTTAACGTAAAAAATAAATCATTTTGCACCAGTTTTTTGAATATTAAACATGGCAATGAAGACATTTGTGAATAAAACCTGAACCCCCCGTCGCCCTGCATGATGGCATGACCAAATAGGATGTAAGTACATCAAATATCCTGGACCATACATGTATTATACATGCCATTCTACCCCGTTTTCATTTGGTATTCAGGTCGGGCTGTTCATCCAGGATGCTTGATGGCAGAGCTGCTGATTCCCATTGACACGGCCCTGGCTGCGCTCCGTCTGAACCCTCTCACATCATCGCCAGGGGCTCCAAACACAGATAAGCCCATCACAGCTTCCTGGCATCCTGACCCGGAGCCTCGCCGATCGGCTGAACTGATACTGTAAACAAGATAAATGAGCATGAGAGGATAGACGGAGGAGGGGAAATCTGAGAAATCTGATCGATTTTTAATATTTGCAGGTTGAAGATGTGAATGTATAAATAGGGGAAGAAAATGTAGAAGCAATCACCAGAAGCTTGGAGGTCAAGAGAACCGAACTAGGGAGGGTTAGAGCTAATGACAGAGACAAAGAAATATAGTATTAGCTGAGGGCGGTGTATTCAAATGAGTGTGCGTGGCGGTCCATCGCACAGATTGGCTGTGAATTATTACCACTGTGTGCTCACTGGAGCTGCCAGGCCAGTGGGCACTTTGTAATTCAGGGCGACAGAAACAAAAGAAAAGGCAGCGGAGAATCAGAATTCCACCCCAGAGGCAAGAGTGGAACATGCTCAATTATATTTCAACAGTTTTCATAAACCTAATGAATTCATTTGAAATTTGTACGTTTCACTCAGTCGACGGTTCCACTGTCTCCTGTCAGATCTGCTCACCTTTAGCTGTGTGGGAAAGAAGTATGAACGAACGAATGAATTAATGAACACATGCTACACCTGGAGAAAATATCTACACATATTTCTACTTTTTTTGTTGTCTTTGTTTCCTTTGTCTTATGAATGTGAGAGTGTGTTGTGGTTGTGCCTGGAGGATTTGTTTAGATCTCTTTCAGAGCAGAATAGAAGCTGAGAATCCTAAAACTAACCCGCTGCCCTCAGCTACATAAAACCTACACAAACTCACTCTTTGGGTGCTCAAACAACCCAGAAATCTTTCACTCACTTGATCTTTCTTCAGTGTTTGTGTCAAAGAGTCACTGTGTTACAAATTTGTCTTAAAACGATTGTTAACAGATGGTGATTAGCTTGTTAGCTCGTCAATCACATTTTGTTTAAGCTTTGTTTCTTTAAAATAATATTGAAATAACTACAACAGGTACTACATAGAACTGCACTTTGAAATATATTTATTTTTTTATATCAGTCCTCTTATTATGAATTCACTACCTTTGGTTCTAGTTAGGGTTTTTTTAATGTAAAAAAAGACGTTTGTGCTTTGTGATAGAAAAAACATGGCTATTTTTTTCTATTAGGTGACACTTTTTTGCTCTTAAATTTGTTATAATGACTTTTATATTGCTAATAGTAAATACATTATTAAGGTTCTATTAATAAAATGCATGTAAATCATCACAAAAGCAGCATTAGTTTGAAGAAAAAATGTATTCTGTTTAACTCTGGTTTCATGTTCCCATCATGTCGGGGTCACCATAACAGTAAGAAACGTTTTAAATTTGTTATGACTTTTATATTGACTTCTTAATGCCTAGCGGTAACACTAGCTACATTAGCAAGATGCTATTAATAAAATGCATGTAAATCATCAAAAAGCAGCATTAGTTTGAAGGAAAATGTATTCTGTTTAACTCTGGTTTCATGTCCCCATCACGTCGGGGTCACCAAAATGACAAAAAAAAAATAGACTTAAACATTTAATTGCAACAAATGAAGCCATACAAATACCTCCAGCTGGACCAAAATACAGACCTTTACTTGTCTCAGGATATTTTGAAAACATTAAGATGGGTAATTTAGCAATTAGATTATCATAAATAGCTTAGCTTTCTAAGTAAAAAATAAGTGTTTAACAAAATTAATTTTCC